>JACEFZ010021151.1:0-19840 GCA_014155875.1 Cepaea nemoralis | reverse complement strand
CCTCCTCCCTCCTTCTCCCTCCCTCCCTCTTCTCCCTCCTCCTCGCTCCCCTCCACCCTACTCCTCCCTCCCCCTTTAATCCCTCCTATTCCTCCCTACTCCTCCTGTCTCCTCCCTCCTCCTCCCTCCTCTTATCTCCTCCACATCCCTCTTCCTCCTCCCTCCTACTTTTCCCAAGACAGACAGACAGTAAATACGGGAACGGGAATCTTATATGACTACTTATATAATTTAAATGAGAGCTCTCCACCATGGGCGGGGCCGGGTCAGACAGACAGATAGATGATAGACAACAGACAGACAGACAGACAGACGACTCGGGAACGGGAACTTAATACTACTTATATGAATTAAATGAGATGCTCCCACCAGATTGTGCGATGCCGGCCCGGGTCAGACAGACAGACAGATAGATAGTCGGAACGGGAACTTATATGAACTTATTAAATTAAATGAGATGCTCCCCATCAGGTCGGGCGAAGAAGGGGCCGGGTCAGACAGACAGACAGGATAGTCGGGAACGGGAACCGGAGCTTATATGAATTAAATGAGATGCGCCACCGGGAGCGGTGAAGCCGTGCCGAGTCAGACAGACAGACAAGCAGACAGACAGACAGATAGATAGTAGATAGTATAGATAGATAGATAGATAGATAGATAGATAGTGATAGATAGATAGAAGATAGATAGATCCCGCCGGGAACCTAGGCGAACCGGGCCGGTCAGCTAGTATATATATATATTATATATATATATAATAAAATTATATATATATAATATATATATAAATAATATATATATATATATATAAATTATATATATATATTTTGGAATGATTGTAATACTTCACGCAAACATCAAATGGTTTGTTTCATTTTTAAAATATGATCTACTGACATATAACATAGTGGAAATTTAAATTTCTGTGTAGTCGTCCCCAAAAAAGGGCTGACGTTGACAGGTCCTTGAATCCTAGTTTTATAAAGCAAACAATATTGATAATGTTTGTGAAAATGCCAACATGCTATTATTGACACAATGCAGTGTATAACACAAAACTGAATATTTTTGCTGTTCGTTGCCAAAACCAACAAAATTATTTACAGAGTCCCATGTTGATCCTTTTTTGAAGCAAGCATTTCTGTATCGGAAAATGGCCCCACCTTGTCAGAAAATGTCGTCATTGTTACTCTATGGCGGTGCTAAAAGCCTGTTTGCGCAATGAGGTTGTACTTGTTTTTTTTATTTTAATTCTAAAAAGTAATGAACGACATATTGTTTATATTTTCCTAGAATAATATAACTGAAAAACGGTGTTATAGAATAGTTACCGCATATTGGGAACCTAATGATATGTATAGGGCAATTTTTAAAAGATACTATGTATGTATATGCCCCTAGTAACAACCTTAATTTTTTTTTAAATCAATCACGGGGAAGGGGGATTCAGAACATTACTAGCTAAAGGCAAACAAGAAATTTAAAAAATTTAAAAAATGTGCACTCTGGGAAAATATACACTATAACACAGGGAAAAATTGTAGCCTACATGAAACACAAGGATATAATTGTAGCCTACATGAAGCACAAGGTATAATTAAAACCCTTTCTGAAAGAAACGCCATGGCTAGGTAGGATCGCAATGGACGGTACACTGCAGTATGATATAAATTAAGTGAAAGAACAGACAATTGTAGTTGTATACGGATTGATAACTAGCGACATTTCAAATCTACTGCAGATATCCATTATATGATTGTTTGTGTATTTATCATGATCGATGCCGTGGACACTTGTTTCTTTTCTTACTGTTGAATTGTATGCCGTAGCAAAGTGTAGAGATTATTATTAAACATATAATAATGCAACAGCGATAGACAACAACATAATTTTCAACCAGTTATTATAATATTGACCATGATCGGCAAATTTAACATAACAGTTAAAACCCATAAAGTTTATACTAATTCAAACAATCACGAAAGAACATGAATACATTCTTACTAGTTGCAAAGAAGAATTCAGCAACACGTATAACAATACACAGCGTACAGACAACAATGAAAACAATGAAATTCTAAGGGAAAGAATAACTGTCGAGTGGGCAATAAACATCTCTCAATGTGAAGAAACTGTGTAAAAGAATCAAGCAACTAAGTCCGAATTAGTAAACGGAAAGTGTATATAACAATCATGTGCCACGCCGAAAAGCGTGGGCGATCATGACTCGCCACTTCACTCGATCACCGGAGTCGTGGATCATCTCAATGTTCCTGTCTCGTCCATGCCATGTGGCCAAGCCATCCACTTATTTTCCTCTCGGTCTTCCTCTCGGTCTGTTCCATTCTATCTTGACAGTTGTCACTAAGTTCTCCAATCCATTTCTTCTCATAACATGTCCAAAAAATGTTGACTGTCAACGTCTAATTTCTCTAATCAATTTACGATTGTCCTTTGTCTCCTGTAGTAATTGTCATTGGTTTTTCTATCTGTCCATGGTATTCTTTGCATTCTCCTCAGTAACCACATTTCTGCAGGCGTCAGATGTTTTTCAGCTTGACTGCTCATTGTCCAAGTTTCACATCCATACAAAAGAACAGGCTCTATGTATCCCCTCAACACTCTTTTTCTCGTTTCAATTGACTTCTTTTTATTGGTCAAAATGTTTTTCATCTTGCTAAAGGCTACTTTCGCCATGGCGATTCTTGTTCTAATCTCTTCAAGGCATCTCCCATCAGATGTTATGATTGCTCCGAAATAATTGTATGGATTCACTTGTTGAAGAATATTTCCATTTACTTGTATATTACATTGTGCCACTTCGTTCTTTCTAGTGACGACTATAACCTGTGTCTTTTTACAATTTAATTCTAACCCCAGTTGCTCACTGTGTACAATAACCGCATCCACCAATTGTTGCAGATCCTGCGCATTGTCTGCAATTAATACTGTATCATCTGCATATCTAATGTTATTGATGTTTCGTCCTCCAATGCTGATTCCATTTATATCCTCTACATTTCTGAAAATATTTTCACTGTATAGGGAAAACAGATCTGGAGACATTACACATCCCTGCCTAACACCTCTCTTAATAGGCTGATATTGTCCCACATCATTATCAATCCTTATTGCAGCTTGTTGTTTCCAATATATGTTTTTATAAGTCTAATGTCTTTCCCATCAATTTGTAGATCTGCAAGCATATTTACCATGTTGACATGTCTAACTCTATCAAAAGCCTTTGTGTAGTCAATAAAGCAAAGATGTATATCCTTGTTTACTTATATAGCACAGTGCACCTGTGCGGGCAGTTGGCTTACCGACACTCCTGTCTATTCCATTGTTCATATAGGGCAGTGAGGAGCATTTTGTGTGATTTTCACTGGCACAGGAACGGAGCAATATGGGGACGACCCTTTGCCGTGAAGTTGCAACCGCAACTAACTAACTAACTTACTTATATAGCACATCCAATAACTGTTCGCAGCATATACACAGCCTTTCCTTTTACAAACCCACATTATTCTTCCCCTATTTCAGGTTGTATTTTCTTCCTCACTCTTTGAATAATAATTCGTAGCAAAATCTTTGTGAGTTGACTCATTATACTAATTGTTCTATGTTGATCACATTCCAAGGTTCCTGATTTCTTTGCGATTGCAATAAATACAGAGTTACATAATTCAGAAGGTATATCTCCAGTATAATGGCCTGCCCCAAATACTGACCTCTCACCATGAACGCTTTAAAAAGCCGACTCCCATATACTTGCTTCCCGTCAGACACGTTTGGAAACGCCGGTCCCCAAATACTCTCATTCCACCATGAACGCTTAGAACAAATTGTCTAAAATATCCCCCAATCATAAAGCCATATAAACTGTTACCAAACACTGCCACCTTATTACGCCGGCAAAGAAATACTAGCATCGCATTATACATCCTTAGACATTCCGGTGTCCAAACATTAGTTTCGCAACATACATGCTTAGTTAGATCTTAGACTATGCTTTCAGCATGGACTCAAAGAAAAGATGACCCCAAAACATTGGATTTTTGCACAAGGGTTGAAAAGGCCCTATTACACTCCCTGCCGGCTATTATGCATAAATTGCTAGACCCATATGTGTATACACCGATAGGCACATGATAAACGATGTAATCAATATCTTCACTTCATAAGACAATTCATGATACCTATTTTATGTTGATTAGATATGCAGACGATACAGTATTGATTGCAGACAATGAACAGGACCTGTAACATTTAGTAGATGCAGTTGTTACACACAGTGAACCACGAGGGTTAGAATTAAATTGTAAAAAGACACAGGTTATAGTCGTCACCAGGAAGAACGAAATACTACAATGTAATATACAAGTAAATGGGAATATTCTTCAACATGTGAATAGGTACAATTATCTCGGAACAGTCATAACATCTGATGGGAGATGCCTGAAGAGATTAGAACAAGAATCACCATGGCAATAAAAAGATGTCAATTGAAACGAGAAAAAGAGTGTTGAGGTGCTACATAGAACCTGTACTTTTATATGGATGTGATACTTGGACAATGAGCAGTCATGCTGAAAAACAACTGATGGCTGTAGAAATGTGGTTTCTGAGGAGAATGCAAAGAATACCATGGACAGCCAGAAAGACCAATGAACAGGCCTTCAAGAAACAAACGAAGATCGTAAACTGATTAGAGACATTAGACGCAGACAGTCAACATTTTTTGGGCATGTTATGAGAAGAAATGAATTGGAGAACTTGGTGACAACTGGTAAGATCGAGGGGAACAGACCAAGAGGAAGACCTAGAAGCAAATACCTGGATGGCTTGGCCTCGTGGCATGGTCAAGACAGAAACACGGAGCTGATCCACGACTCTGGTGATCGAGTGAGACGGCAAACATGACCGCCCACGCTTACCGGCATGGCACATGATAGATAGATTTTATGCTGAGTCGACCTGGAGGAAGGGGGGGGGGGCATTAAATCGTACATTTCGGCCTCGATTCGAATTTAAACCCATGTGTTATGCATTCAGATTAGTTGTCATTCATCTCATCTCATCGGGTTTCTCTTGTACCTTGCGGTGTCGAGGTGGAGCATTAACAGCCGGAGAGTGCCCGTTTATGGGCTTCATATATCGAGATTCCAAAGGACTGTAATTCCCTCTATCCATCATTTACGAGGCCTGGCTCTTCCTCTGCTTCCGTCTGGTATGTACTTTATTTCTTGTTGAGGTATACTGTTAGTTGGAAATCTAGTTTTATGACCAAACCCTTTAACCTGCTGTTTTCGGATAACTATTCGTCGCCTATAGAGATAAAAAGAGGGGTACGGCAGGGATGTGTACTGTCCCCAAGCCTCTTCAACCTATACACTGAAAGAATTTTCAAACAAGTTGAAATGTCTGGACTCAACATCAAAGGAAGAATCATAAACAATCTTAGATATGCTGACGATACCGTGTTGTTACTAGTAGAAAGTGAGCAAGAGTTGCTAGACCTAGTGGAAGAAGTAAACAGGCACAATGCAGAATGTGGCTTAGATATTAACATACAAAAAACTAAAACTATGATAATTAGCAAAGAAAAGGAAAAATCATCAATGAACATCACAGTAAACGGGCAGATACTAGAACAAGTAACAAGTTTCTCTTACCTTGGACATATAATAACAGATGATGGCAGAAGTGAAATGGAAATCAAAAAGAGAATAGGAATGGCCAAAAATGCTTTCAACGGCATGACATCAGTATAAACATCTAGAGAGATTAATAACGCATTAAAAATGAGAATTGTCAAATGCTACGTTTATTCAACTCTACTGTATGGCGCGGAATCCTGGACATTGAACAAGCAACTAGAAAGTAGCATAGAAGCCTGGAGATGTGTATATACAGGCGAATTGGTCATATTTCATGGAAACAAGAACAATCAAATGCAGAGGTCCTAGAAAAAACTAGGAATGAAGAGAGAGTTGATGAAAGGAATAAAGAGGAGACAAGTGACATATTTTTGCCACGTTAATAGACATTATACTCTTACAAAACCATACTGGAAGGCAAGGTTGGGGGAAGCGAGCAAGAGGTAGACAACGATACAAGTGCGAGGATAACATCAAGAGATGGACAAACATCAGCCTGACAGAGTGTACAGTCAAGGCGAGAGAAAGACAGTGTTGGAGATCCATTGCAGCCAACCTTCATTGTAGAGACGGCACCTGATTGATTGATTTCTGATATAATCTAGCGCTGTTATAACCCCAACTTTAGTCCTGACATCTTCATTTCTGATTTTCTATCTTCTTGATACATTGAATATTATTATCAGGAATCTCATTTTTGTTGTTGTGATTGTTCTTTTCTCTTTTTCTGTCATTGTTCCGGTTTGGCATTGGTAGCATAGTTTGGAGGAACGAATGTGTTGCATTCTGCTTTTTTAGTGGCTATTAATACACGTTTATTCTCTAGTATTGGTGCCATTTTCCCAGTGAGATGGTTTGCCTTATTGCATCTATTTTTGATCTCGTCTACTGATTTGCCAGCTGATGATATTATTCTTCCCAGGTACTTGAGTCTCTTTATTTGATTCAAGGGGTGTGCTTCGAGATGAATGTTTATTGTGCTTTCTTCTTTGGTTAAAATCATTACCTCTGTTTTACTTGTGCTAATTTTCATGTTATGCCCCATACACCCTTCATTCAGACTGTTTATGTGGTCTTGTAATTTTGTTTCTGATTTTGCTATTAATGCTTGATCGTGAGCAAATAAGAGTATAAGACTTTAATGGTATGATTTGCCGTTAGTTCTTCTTCTGTGTTCTGTTCTTCATGCAGTGTTGTTATTTTCCCCCACACATTTTTCATGTAACTCTTTCTGATCCAGACAACGCCCCATTTTACTCAGCTTTTACTGAGTGCGTGTGCCAATTAATGAGTCAAATGTGAGCGTATGTTGAGAGAAGATAGACATCACATCGGGATAAGTAATTTCTCAATCTAGACTATTGTCTTTCCTATCTGCGAATTATCTTCTATGCAAATTTTTAAAAAAAATATCTTAATATACCAAATGTATATGATGTTATAACACACCAGGATGATTATTTGTTGTGCTTTTATCATGACTAGTTTTCAGTATGCATACTGCCTATTGTTGTAGTACGCTTCAGTTATATGTTACCCGATGGTGAATTTGATATGATATTATCGTGGATGTGTGTGAAACATAGGTGGTGTGGTGTATACATTACGCAAACTATGATAAGAGTTCATGGTGTGCGTAACAATTACACATCTGTGATGCACGTTCGTTTATCGTAACTCTTGAGCTTGACGCAGAAACCGATCGCCGGCGGTTAAGCTCAAAGACCCGTATCTCTTGTATTACCACCACAACCTACTGACGCAACTTTGGTGAAGGGGCGAGTGCAGGGAAATAATGTGTCTGAATAAGTGACATTGACTTAAGACAATCCATTCCTCATGACGTGACCGTTAAGGTGAAGGCATCAATTGCAACTACATAGCCTGTCCGACTACGGGAAGTCCTTCCGACTCGACAGAGTGAGAGATAGAGGAGAGTGCGAGAGAAGGGGGTGAGAGAAAGAAAGAGAGAGAGAGAGAGAG
Organism: Cepaea nemoralis; assembly: GCA_014155875.1. Taxonomy (NCBI): domain Eukaryota; kingdom Metazoa; phylum Mollusca; class Gastropoda; order Stylommatophora; family Helicidae; genus Cepaea; species Cepaea nemoralis. The sequence goes on along the minus strand of JACEFZ010021151.1, from coordinate 12,197 downwards.
AGAGAGAGAGAGAGAGAGAGAGAGAGAGAGAGAGAGAGAGAGGTGAGTTTAAAAGCGGTAAACCTGGATGAGAGACATTACCTATCATCACTATGTGTATATTGGTATATAATTATGTACACATAGAATCTTATAGGTGTAGATCTTAGACACTACACATTCTTGTTCATCTATTTCAAGCTCTCAACTAGATCACCAGGCTACAGATTCCTGTTCAGTGACAACGAAAAGACACCTAGTGGTGCGAAGACTCGCAAACTGCAAACAACACTCTCTCAGCTGACTCAAGGCAACATCTCAACCGTAATCATGCCACAAATCAAGACATGATTTAAGTAACATGATTGATTGATTGATTGATTTAGGAACCGACATCACAGCATTCGGGACATTCCCATAAGCGCCCCGTCCCCACCCTCAACAGCCAGCGAAGAGTTCCAACACTAATAGTTCCGGTAGCAATCTGATTATATGTCCGTCTCGCCTTTCCTCTGAGAGTCGAGCGTCGGTCAGATCCCCTCATCACACCTCGCTGTCTCATTCTTACCAGACTATGGTGATCCATTTGCTCCTCCGAGAATTTATGTACATGCTTTTCATCCCTACATATATGTGAATGTCTTTCTTCATAAGAATCATCAGTTCAGTAAAATAATATTTTGAAGAATTATTAATAGATAATACATTTAGTAGTAGTTTCTTTTGACTCATAGTTCTATCTTAATTTGTTCCAAGTGTACTTAAGTCTGTATGTGTACCTTTGTGGGGGAGTTAATTTAACCAGAGAGGCTAGATTATGGGGGAAATCTGCCATGTCTAGTAATATACTTACAGATGTTCATCTTGGCATCTAACCTCCTTCTTCCCACTCCTTCAGAATATCAGGGCCAGCTACTTTTACCTGTTAACGAGCCATTTTCAACTGTGTCCTTGTGAAGCTAGGGACTTAGTCTTTGATCAACTTATAAAAGACATTTGTCCCGAGTTTTTACTCTGGGATCTGGAGTGAGTGAACTGAGCCTCCACCCAGAACCTAACACCAGTGTGAGAAAAATGGACTATTGACATATTGGACGGCTCGTCCGGAATATAATTTGAAACATTTATGACATATGTGTTGTATGTCTGATGTTATAATTTGTCAGATGGAAAGAAGAGGAACAACAACAATAACAATAACAATAATAACAACAAACTCATAACTATTTCGATATTTAACTGATGTCAATAGTAGCATATAGTAAAACAACAATAGCAAAAGTAACAACAACAAACCCAGACCACTTTGCATATTTTACTGCTGATAATAGCTGCATACAGTAACCAGTGAATACGTGCACGAATAAATACAGTTGTTTCTTGCTATATGATTACAACGTGTAGACGATGTTTTCAATATTTTATTGTGAAACCCTGTATCGGTCTCTCCAAAATCTCCGGCGAGTAAGCAAATTTAATACACATTAAAGTATAGGACGCTTTTTTCTGAAAATATATCTTAACATGTATACCATTAGTCAGATTGCCTTGTGGACACGCTACTGGAGCAAACATTGGCTTCAGTTTTCTTCGTGGTTCTGCGACATTAATATACACAAAAGAAGAACCAAGATACAGTTCATTAGCGCCAATTCTGTAACAAATAGTTTGCTTGTATAATTACTATGGAAATCCTATGCCATTTCCTGGGCCGAAAAGTGTATTAAATGCATTCCTGTACTTAGTACTTTTTTTTCTGCATACTTTTACAGGACATCGCTGTCAACACCAGCATCTTTCAGCTGTATGTTGATTTCTTGGCAAGATTACGCTTAGTAGTTTGCCATTGCTTTCTGAGCGGCAGGCTCACATACCCCATAAGTTACCGATGCGATTCGAACCACTGCTGATTCTCACCGTCATGACGTTACCGACGAGAGTATACGAGATTACGCAGAAAAGTCATAACCTCTAAGCCACGAAGCCGGCACTTAGTACTTATGTGGTGGTAAATAAATATATTCGTTGAGAAGTGTATTCTTTCAATTATTTGGCTTGGACCCATTGATACTAGCAACATATCTTCATATTTTCCATTAATGAAGAGAGCAGGCTCAAAAGCTACTGCAAGCATTAAGATTTTGCCTGGAATAAAGCACACAATATACAGAGCAGAAATAAAAACAACCGTTTTAGCCAGATTCTCACTGCTATTGATAACCCTTTCTGGCTGTACCGCAACCACAAGTCTTTTTCTCTATTTCGATCTCATTCTCAGTTGGACAAAAAGCACAGTGGTGCAAGTAACGATGATCACAAATGCACCAAATGGAATAAGAAAGTTGTTTATTAACAGAGCCGTCTTCTCTACTTCGGCCTGATTTTCTGCATGAAGAATTCCAAATGTTGTTTTATTTCTCTTTAGTGAAAATCTCATTCACAATGTGTTGACAAAATAGATGGGCGCGGCGCTTCCAATGAATATTACGCAGATGCCTGAGATGATTAGTGTAGTTCTCTTAGGAGTGACGAGACTCTATCTGAAAAAATGAACGTACATAACATGATCTGTTAACCATACGTTATTATATATCGAACTCTCTCTCTCTCTCTCCTCTCTCTCTCTCATCTCTCTCTCTCTCTCTCTCTCTCTCTCTCTCTCTCTCTATATATATATATATTATATATATATATATATATATATATATATATATATATATATCATCATCATCATCATCTTCCACTTCTGCCGTCAAGCGTCGTGGGGAGGAATAATTTGCGTTCCAGCGCCCGGTGGACGGCACTGGATAGTGTCATTCCGTGAGGTTGTACAATGTCTCTGATGTCGTCAATCCATTTTCTTCTTGGACTCCTCGTGGTCTCGTCGCAGATGATCTTTGATGTAAGGCCAGTGATGGTAGTTGCTAATGTTGCATGCTAATGACATGGCCAAACCACTTGATCTTCTGTCTGTCAATAAATGTGGCACAAGGGGTTGATCCCACAGTCTGTCTGATAGTAGCATTCCTTACTCGGTCTCGGATTGTTAAGTTGGCAGCTCTCCTCAGGCATCTCATTTCGCAGGTGTTGATTTTGCGAAGGTGTAATTTGGATAAAGTCCAGGTTGAGATTGGTAGCATAGGGTTGGTGTGAATATGCTGTTTATTATCTGTCGTTTTGCGGACATGGGTATGTTTGGATGTTTCAGTAAGGGTGGCAGTTGATATGTAAGTGCACTAGCTTTTTGACATCTGATTTCAATTTCTCTGTCCAATCTGCCATCTTCTGTGATCATACTTCCAAGGTATTTGAATTCTTTAACTTGTTTCAGAGGTGTGTTATTTATCTGTATACTTAGTGGGCCTGGCGATCTGCTAACTTGCATTACTTCGGTTTTGGCTGTGTTTATACTCATATTGTATCTGCTGCAGGTTGAACTCAGATTAGTAATATGATTTTGTAGTCTGCCCTCATCGCTGTAAAACAGGCACTGATCATCTGCAAATAGAAGTTCATTTATTCCCTGTGGGTCAGTTGTTTCATCTGGAGTAAAGAGTTCTAAATTTTCTGAATCTGGTCTGTCGAGACTTGCTTCTTTGGAAATTCTGTCCATGTAGATATTGAATAGCAGGGGAGAGAGCACACATCCCTGCCTCACTCACTTGCACTCACTCACTTGTTGCATCCAGATATATATATATATATATATTGTCAAGATGCTGGGAGAGACAGAGATAGAAATAGAATAGACATAGATAGAAGTAGGATGACATAGATCCAAGTAGACAAGGAGGAGGAAAATAAAGGACAAAGACAGGACATAATAGGGACTCTGTACAAGAGTATAGACAGAGAAAGACAGTAAAGGAGAAATACTCCAAACTAGTGTTAGGACCAGACCTAGACAGGACACGCGGTATAACTAGGACATGACTAGGAATACCGGGATTCATTCCCGAAATAGGACAGAGTACGTAGGCAGGGGGTTACCCTTAAACAGACTGAACTCTAGTATAGCTGTAGGCTACGAGGAGGAAAATGAACTACGTGGCAAGTGATCCAGCACGCCACACAACTGACGGCACGAGAAAGGGGGACGAGGAACTGGACTGGACATGTGAATTCAGACAGACCGGGACGGACAGTCGGTGTGACAGGACATATGGTTTTCCCTGTCAGTGTATAGTTTAAGGAGGGCATAGTTACACTTAGCCAATGATAGTAGATTGTATTTGCGTAACGAATATTAAATGTGTATGCTGGGAAAGCGAGCTTTGTAATATATAATAAAACGTGAATCCTGATCGTCCATTTACCCAACGATGTGTTAGGTATGAGAATTATTAAAGCGATGTGAGAATTAATAGGTAACTGACGTTATCCAAATATGTTATACAAGAATGGGCACTAGACATATAATACAGATACGGGAGCTGCTGTGGCGAATACGCAATATGAATGACTGTCGGGCAGGTTCGTGGGTTCCAATCCGCATCGGAGCAGATTTTAAGCCTAAAATGGGTATTATCATAGAATTTCTTGAGAAATAAAGTAGGGCGGTGTAATACTGAATGCATCACCCACACAGTGCCAATAAAACAAAACAAAACATAATAAATAATTTGAAAAAAAGAAAAAAAAAAAAAAAAAAAAAAAAAAAAAACAATGTTTGGTATTAGGAAACCGCTATTTGTGTGGGAAGTGTAAGGATGTCCACATTCCATTTGCCTGAATGTGTGTGTGTTTTTTTTTTTTTTTTTTTTTTTGCATATCCTTTACAGGCATCGCTGTCAACAGAGGCTTTCAGCTGATTGTTGATTTTTTGGAAGATTTCGCCCTCAGTAGTTTGCCACTGCTTTCTAAGCGGCGGCTCACATACCCCTAAGTTACCGACGCGATTTTAACCACTGCTGATTCCCACTGGCAAGTTACTTACGAGAGTATACGAGATACGGAGAAAAGTCGCTAACCTCCAGGCCAGGAAGCCGTCATAGGCCTGAATACACGGAGGAATAGAAAGCCAATCGTGACCTCTCACAGCGAAGGGGAAAGCACGGGCGTCGAACCTTCGGCCTATCACACGCATGCCATAATCTGTGTAATCTCCTAACATCCTAACAAATAGACAGACAGACACACACACACACACACACACACACATACACATGCACACACATACACACACGCGTGCGCGCAAAAACACCCACGCATATACCTCCAGGAAACAGATAAAGATGTTTATATTGAAACATCATCAGCATAACGGTACAGCACCATGTTAATTTTGCGTAGTTGTGTTAACAGATCTCGGTCAGTTTCTATCCAGAGCCACAGTGGAAGCAAATCATACTAACTGCCGTGTAGCGAGTCAGAATGAATGACGGTATTGATTGGCTACTACATTATCTGTTACCGAACGTTGCCGGAGATGATTCTTACGGCGATTTCCGCTTTCGTGTTATTGTACCCGATATTAAGGACATATAGAGTACTCGTGATGTTAAATTCCCCGATTATTTCAAGTTCGCGTTAACAAAGGAACCAATTACATTATATAGTTTTTCCCTCCTCGGTTTACGTGTGTACATCTCGTGTTTTGAAATTTGTTTCTCACACAGAGATACAGAGTGACCTTTCAGACGTAAATATACCCACAAAACACGGTTTATGTAGATGTATTTGTTTGTTCTATATGTTTATTAGATGTATCGTCAATTTTTTAGAAAATCGCATTTTCGACTATAAAAGTCGGGAGGGCAGATCCTAAACGAAAATGATGAAAATTGCATGCTCTGATGTGATATTTCAATGGCCGGAAATACCCTTGTCAGCGATGATTTTTTAAATTATTAGGGAATATTCACGCGATGTGAATGCCAATGAATGTATGATTGCATTCAACGTCAAATTTAGTATTTGTGTATATATTTTCATCACTCTGCATGGGGGGCTCATTGAAAATTTTTTAATCTTTCCAACGGAACATCTTTTGTCAAAATCAATATCACGGCAATCTACGCGGGTGACAAGTCTCGCTGCGCGTCGTCTGCGCGCGGTCTGACCATCACGGCATGCGGATGAACATCTGAGTGTCTGGGTGTTTATATATAAACTGGGAGAGTTATAGTTCCCTTGTTCGTGTTAATCTCCATGACGACCAGCAGTTGTGTGAGTGTGTAGGTAGGGTCACAAAAAGTGGAAAGGTCAAAACCGTTTTCTTTATATCTTCCTTGTAAATTATAAACTTATACACAAACATTAATATCTCGCTTTAAAATTGGCCACAGACTTGAATAGGGTATCGTTGGATTTGCTTTTTCAAGAGCTATCCAACTATGCAGGTTATATAATTAAAAAGCCATTTTAGGAAAAGTTACAAAAGTGACTAGTATTGATAAGTCACAAAGAATCTAAGAAGTAATCTCGAACCAACAGATAGAGAAAGTCGCCAAGTGACGTGAGAAAGTAGAAAACGTCACAGCATGATAGTTTAGCAAACAGTGAGTTGAGCTTGGGCTGGCAGCACGGAAGGCGACATGAGACTAGTAAAGGAGATAACATTGTCAACAATCCTTCATGACATGACAGTGGTAGCTGGGAACCACTTGGTAAAAGAGCTAGACCATTAAAGCATTACTCCTTTCAGTCAGGACAAACAGCTGGCCAGAAATGTGTGAACCTGTATTCGGCGAGAATGACCACGGTAACAGAGCGGTCAACCGACAGGAGGTATGATAACTAACGATAGGCGGTGAGACATTGTCTTGGGATTTGAATAGATAGGTACAGCTGTGTGATTATGTTTATTGCTACCGTACTGGCCCTCCCGGCAGTATGGGATCGGTACGCATATGATTATTAGTATTATTAGTATTATGATTCATATTTATCGCAAGCTGCTCGATGGAAATAAATATTGAAGTACCAGACATGTCAGCCGGCTTCTAGTCGTCGATGCTTTTGGCACGTTGCTTCTGGATTCTGTTCAATCGGTTTTACCTTGATAGCGAGCTGCAGATGATTATCATGTGTATTTCACCATGTGGCACTAACAATGTACAACATCATGAATATTACACGAAGCAGGTAAACATCTGTGGCAACAAATGGATTGCGTCCTTTGGGCAACGGCAAATGCTGCAATGACTGGCAGAAAGAAAGAGATGATGTTTGTCAACGCTGCTCTTCGTTGTACATGCCTCTGGGTTGTACTCTGACCATACATTGATGTTAACAAGCCATGAAAATAATGGAACGACTGTAGGTAGTTTGTTCTCAACGTTTCCATATATTTTATTTTTCGAAAGATTAGTATGCTGCTTCAAGTGGCTAACATCCTTCTTTGTGTCAGTTGTATCTTTCTGCAGCACCTTATCATACTGAGTTAGTCTGGACCTGCTCTGCGCGCGCGCCCGTGTGTGTGTGTGTGTGAGTGTGTGTGTGTGTGTGTGTGTGTGTGTGTGTGTGTGTGTGTGCGTGCGTGTGCGTGCTTCTGTTTGTATTCAAAGTACTGGATTATTTTCTTAGTAGCACACATTTCAAAAGGCTGAGTTTTATGATCACCGCTTTCCTAGTTCAAGCTGTTAATTTAAATTGAGAGAGATAAATAAATAATTCGCCAAATGTGAGAATAACAAGAAAATGTCTGCATCTGCCCTATAATATTATTAATTTCATCATTCTCATCCACATATAAAGTAATTTAACATATATATTTTGGAATTTGGAAATGGAAAATAATGGTTTCTCACAATCCATTCCTTATGGGCCTTAGTGATAATGGTGGTCTACATACTTCTGTCTAGTTTACTGCCTATTATGTCTCATACTGATGTTCATCCATACCATAATGTCAAACCGCCTAACATCTTTTATCCTGTAGTCTCCCCCACCTTTCCTCCCCTCCAGCTGTCTCATTGTGATGACTTATTCCAGCTTTCCCCTTCTCATAACCTGCCCAGTGACAATTGGCTGCCTCCTTCTGATGCTAGTAATCAGTTCTCTCTGAGAGTTATTTCTTTCAAGATATTTGAATTAATCTTTCTATCTTTCCTTGGTGTTCTTATCATAATTTTATGAAGTAACTAATTACATAAATGCATGTAGTTGTTCTATGTAATTACCATTACTTATGATGTTCGGTTATTCCGATCTTTGCTTTAACTTTCTATTGTAATTGTATCGATTATTTGTTGTAACAGTTTTTATTTTACATTTCATTTTCATTTGTCAGTTTACAAAATACAAATGAACCAACAATCTGACAAAACAAGTTCATCACCATCATCATCACACAGTGCCTGGCCGGATGGCGTAAGCGATTCATGTTATTCCACAAATTGAGATCGCCGCGGCATTGGATCAATTTATGTGTTGATTCCTGCCCGTGTCATGACACAAGGCTGTCATGAATTTTCTCACGCGGTCTTCCTCTATCTTTCTTTCCACAAATAATTTGGTTGCCGTAACATGTTCCAGTTTTTGTCGTCTCATAATCTGGCCAAACAATGATGATTCCTTCTTTCTTAAGTGTGTGATAATTTGTCTTTACGACGTATCCCTCCCAAGATATCCAGATTGGTCATTGTGACTGTCCAATGATGTTCAGCATGCTTCTAAAAGACTACATTTCTAAGGCTTCTACAGTTTTATTCATCTCTTTACTAACTGTCCGTGATTCGCAGCCGTATGTTAAAACTGGATCTATATAATATGCAATAACTCTTGTTTAACTTCCATGGACAATGTCCTATTGCATAACATGTTCTTCATTTGATAGAATGCAGTGTTGCTTGTCCTTAGATTTATAAATGTCCCTCGATAACTTAATGTCTGCACTTGCGCCCCAAAACAGCGTCATTTACTTTAATTGTACATTTAGGCACAATGTGTTTCCTTGATATCAGCACGACTTCTGTCTTGTAATTATTCAAGCTAAAGCCCATTGTTTTTTTCACTTTCTACGAATACTGTATCTATCATTACCTTAGTTCATTCTGATTTTTTTGCCATCAAGACGGGTTCATCACCAAAACGTAAGTTATTTATATTATGTCCGCGAACCAGAATCCCTGGTATATTTTCTGTTGATCTCATTATATGTTAACTGTACAATGAGAACAAGTCAGGAGACATTACTCAACCTTGTATAACGCCCATTTTTATACAATGACATGTTCCTAACTGATGTTTATTCTTATGGCTATCGTTTGTTGCCTCATGTATATATTTGCTTTATTATTCGCGGATCTTTGCCGTCTCTTGTTTAGTTGCTTTAGTAGTTTGAATATTTTCTCATTGTTAAAATTGTCAAATGCATTTGCATAGCCTATGGGGATAAGAACATATCGACTTTAAAAAAAAAACTTTTATAACTCTTTCTAAGAGTATCCTGAGAATATATATTCGATAGATACGGGTGTCATTGGTTTCGCAACATACGGGGGCGGTCAATAAGCAATGATTTCTATTTGTTATCTGTTTCTTTTCTGTATCGGTGTGCAATTTATAAATTTAACAGGCTTCCTCAAACACTGTTCTGCACTGTTTATCACTTAGCAACCTGTTTCAGCCATAGGCAGGACAATATCAACAGTTTAAAATGGCCACCCCAAAAAAAAAAAAAAAAAAGATTCGGTTAAAACAACGTAACATCATATAATTCCTTAATGCTGAAGGCGAGACCCCGATTCGCACTCCTGAATGTTTGAGTATTGTTTATGGAGATTCAACGATGGATGTTAGCACCGTTCGATGTTGGGTACGTTGTTGTGATGAAGCTGAAGTAGGTCATTCATCATTGGCTAACGCAAGCGGACTGGCAGTCGGTCAACTGCATTGCCTCCACACAATATTCATCGAGTTGATGATATCATTCGTGGTGACCGTCGGATAACACTGGGTGAACTGTGTTACATATTGTCCATTAATAAAGGCAGTGCCCGACTATCATTATGGAACTGGGTTATTCAAAGGTTTGTTCACGGTGGGTACCAAGAATGTTGACAGACACAAAGAAGAAAGAAAAACCATAGCTACCAACCTACTACACCGTTACGAAACTGAGGGAGAAGATGATAATTGAATGTTGTGACAGGTGATGAGACTGGTTCAGTTCTTGAAACAGAATTCAAGATGCAGTAAATGGAACGGCATCACTTAACATCGCCGACACGAAAGAAGTTCAAAATGTCACATATGTAGGGAATGTTATGACCTCTGTGTTTTGAGATGAGAAAGGTGCGATTCTTCTCGACTTCTTGAAATAAGGAAACACGGTGAATGCTGACCGTTACATTGAAACTTTGAAGAAGCTTAGAGGGTGACTTCGACGACTTTATCCATTCAATGATCAGAGGACTGCACTACTGTTGCATAATAATGTCACGCACGCATCATTGATACAATTGGGCGAAATTAACAAAAATCCGAGACATTTCGTATTGACCGCTCCTGCTTATATATTAGGGGCGTTCATTTAAAACCCGTTTAAATAGCATTATTAAAAAAGCATACAAGAAACATTAACAGGTGTGGTCGAATTAAACACAGCATTCATTTTGAATGAATTGTGCACCGTGAGTTGGTCAGAAGAAGTTGCCGTAGGCATGCAGGCAGCATCCCATTGCTTAGGTAGGCAGAAATGCCGTCCGCAAAAAAAGGGTTGTAGTTTCATACTGAACCAAGTGTTTACCGCGTTCATTACGTCTGCATCTGTATGAAATCGTTGCCCCTTGAGATCTTTCTTTCAGAGGTCCGAACAACTGAAAATCACATGGTGACAAATCAGAACTAAAGACTGGATGTTGCAGAATTTCTCATTTCTTCATTGCTGATGCTTCCTGCACAATCTTTGCGACATGCGGACGAGCATTATCGTGCAACAAAATCACACCACCGAGAAAGCATGATCGGGTTGTTTATTCTTGATGGCTTTTTGCAGCTTGTCTAATGGTTGCAAGTAGAGGGTAGAGTTGATGTTGACACCAGGTTCTTTAAAGTCGGCCAACAATAGCCCTTCATGGTCAAAACATGCGCTGAGAATAACCTTACCAGCGGAAACCTGTAACTTGAATGTTTTGGCTTTTGGTGATCCAACATGATTCCATTGCATGCTCTCTCTTTTGCTGCTCGGCTCAAAGTGGTAACACCATGATTCATCGCCTGTCACTATGCGGAAGAGAAATGCATCGCCCTCCACTCTGAAACGCAGCAAGTGGTTCAAACACCATCCCATGCGTCCCTCTTTTTGATGTTCGGTCAATATCCGTGATACCCACTGTGAACACACCTTCCGATATTGCAGTTTCTTACGAACAACCTTTTGAATTGTCCCAAAATCGACACATCAAATTCTTTCACTAGCGAACATATGCTTCGACAACGGTTCAACTGTACTGCTGCATGCATTTTGGCGATGTTTTTTTTTTTCTTTTTTCTGTAGCAACAATGTGCCCTTGACCCTACCGTCGAAGATCTTTCGTGAACTGACGTCCTTTCCTAAACATTCGTGCCCAGTCTACCACTGTTGTCTTTAACACACATTTGTTACCGTACGCTGCTTGCATTCTTCGATGAATGTCCACTGGTCGACATCCTTCAAATGAAAGAAACTAAATCACCGCTCTTTGAGCTTCTTTGGACGTATTTTGGATCAACCCGGCCATTTTCTCAACGGTCAGAAACAGAACCTTTACATCATGGGACGATAAGCACGTGCTCTTTTATTCATTGGTCAGTACCTATCACATGCCTATGACATTATCATGTTCAACGTACACAATTACGCGCGGTGCGGCACGAACGGATTTCAGTTGTTGCTTTGTGCTTCAAAAAGGCATAATAACTCCATCCCATAGTCGTAGCGAATGTGACTGGTTAGACCAATTCGTGCTGTAAATGTTTGTCTACAATGGATGCATGTTAACACATGGTCATTTTCACCTTCATGCACCATGTTACGTCTCACATGCTTAGTGTGTTACCTATCTGATATCATTTTCTCATTTGTGTTTATTCCGTGTCTGAAAGTTGCCCTTCATGCAACACGTTCAGCGGCGACTTGCTGCCTATGTGCATTATCAATGCCTGCATCAATCATGTCCCGCTTATACACATCTTTGTATCGTAGTAGAGGCTGTCCCTGAGATCTCTAACCCATCTGTAATTTACCAAAAAATATGTCCTTTTGTGTTCTACTATCATCCATCCTCGTAACG
>JACEFZ010021150.1:0-23520 GCA_014155875.1 Cepaea nemoralis | reverse complement strand
AAAGTCCCCGGGAGAAATAAATTAAACCCCATTTTATCAGTTTTTTGGAAGATGTGTGTGCAGTTACAGATATTTTAAACTTTGATAGTTGTGAACGATGTCACCAATTTCATGCAGACGGTAAACTAGAAATGTGGACATACTGTGCCATTCTCTAATGAGAGTGCAAATGCAGCACTTGCCTCCAGAGGCAATCTAGTGTTCCACAATGCAATGGTCAGTGAGAAACCATGCCAATGTTTGCTCGATAGTGGCAGCACTCTAATCGGTCTTAGAAAAGAACTTGTAAACCCAAGGGATTATACAGGTGACTCTGTAAATGCCGCACTTTTTCAGGCAATATTGAGATTTACCCACTGGCAAAAGCCCGTATAAACACCCCGTTCCTTTCTGGTACCTTTACATGTGCTATTTTAAATAACCCTTGTACTGATTTGATTTTGGGATGTTTACCCCAAGTAAAACATTGCACTAACGAGGAAATAGCTGCCTGGGAAGAAATTAATACAGCAAATGCGATTACCAGGGCAGATACCATCAAACACCAAGACACACTACAAGAAGAAAGATTATTATTACTAACACCGAGTGGGACAAATGATACCACCAGACAAAAGTTCATAGAACAGCAACGTGCTGATCTAAGTATTTCCCCCTATCTGAAGTTATTAGGGGAGAAAGCCAAGATTACGAAAAATGCATCATGGATTTTTAAACTTAATAACGGAATCCTTACTCGTTATTACACAACCAATAATCATGAAATTCAGCAGACGGTGTTACCTGTACAACATCGCCAAACTGTGCTAAAGATTGCACATGATTCACCGTTTGCTGGACATCTTGCATACGACAAAACCAGAGAAAGAATCCAAGCTCACTTTTATTGGCCTGGTTTTTGTAATGACATAAAATTATTCTGCCGTTCTTGTAATGTGTGCCAACAATTAGTGCGAAAGGGTAAGCATGCAACAGCAGAAGTACAACCTTCAACATTGGCTTCTAGACCATTTGAGAGGTGTTGCGGTAGATATTGTTGGACCCCTGAATCAGGTGTCAAGCAAAGGAAACCGCTTCATCCTAACGCTAATAGACCTTTGTTCAAGATGGGTTGAGGCGGTAGCTTTAAAATACATCACCTCCAAAGATGTGGCCAATGTATTTTTGCACCTGTTCTCACGATTCGGATTCCCTCGTACCATCCTATCCGACCGTGAAACTCAATTCATATCGGCTGCAACGCAAGCCCTTACAAAAATGTTATGAAGTAAACAGCATTTTACGACAGCCTACCATCCAGCCAGCAATGGAATTGTGGAGAAAATTAACGATGACCTAAAACATATGCTGGCTAAGGTGACAGCAGAAAACCCATCTGATTGGGATACACTGTTACCAACAGTGCTGTTCGCCTATCGAGAAATTCCCCATTCAAGTACGGGTTTCTCGCCTTTTGAATTAGTATACGGGGCTAACCCACGTGGACCCTTACAAGTTTCCATCAGTTAGTGACTAATACATCGGAAATTCCAACCCCAAGAACACCTTATGAGATGGTAACAGAAACACGCGATAAGATAATGAAATCGTGTGTTATAGCCAAAGCATCTTTGGAGAGAAAAGGTCAAATCTACCGCCAGTACGCCAATAAGAGTGCTAGGACCATAAACCTTGAACCTGATCAAGAGGTACTGCTTTTACTACCAGACAGGGACGCAGAGGTGTTTCCAAGGCACCAGGGCCGGGTTATATACTGGCCAAGACCTATTGACGCGTCCTCGTCGAGCGTCCTGGGCAACAGGTCATTTCGGAGTCCTGGCTAAAGTCAGTAGGATCGCCGATTCCTCCGAAGTCGGAGAGTGTCTGCCTGTACGGCGAGGAACCACCAGTTCGCACACCAATAAGCCAGATATTGGACAACGGATACTCACGCAAAACTCAGGTCCTGTATGACATCACACTGATGTTGGACAACAGGATGCCTTCATCCGACATACAGGACTTCGCGTTCGAGCTCAAGCCAACGAACACAAGCAAGCAAGCAACTACCAGTCAAACGTAATTTATTATTGACTTCATGGCAAGGGCCATTCAAGGTGGTACGAAAAATCTCAGATGTCGATTATGAAATATCGATAAACGGACACTTAAAGATATTTCATATCAACATGTTGAGGCCTTACTTTTCACGACAAGAGGAACTGATGACAGACGAACAGAATGCATCCACACCAGGTGATCAGACGACAGACATACATAACGCAACTACACTAGTTAGTGAGACAGACGACGACAATATGCACACACTTAATGAGCAAACAGAAAACGCACTTAGTACCACCACTGTACTGAATCAGGTAGACGACGATGACATGGAACTACCCGTTCCGATATTAGACAAGACAGCTACGATAGATAGCATACGGATAGAACCGAAACTAACGGACCAACAGAGACGACAGACAAAAGAACTAGTAACGGAGTACCAAGACATATTTTCCGACATTCCAGGTAGGACGGACAGAATCGAGCACTCCATCCTTCTTTCGGATACCACACCTATCAAATGCAGACCTTACTCCATTCCACTTAGCTATAGGGAAAATCTTAATAACGAAGTTCTAAGTTTAGAGTCTAGTGGAATCATTCAAAAATCTAAATCTGAATACTCTTTTCCAATTGTCCTGGTAAAGAAAAAGGACTCCACCATTCGCCTCTGCGTAGACTATAGAAAATTAAATAGTGTCACGAAGGTCGACGCAGAACCAATACCTTCCTGCGAAGACCTTATTCTGGACATGTCTACCTCAAAAATCTTCTCCAAACTTGACCTAACGAAGGGATATTGACAAGTCCCGATACAGAGTCAGTCCATTCCTCTCACTGCATTCTCAACACCATTAGGTCTGTACGAGTGGAGATTTCTTCCTTTCGGACTTCGAAACGCTCCTGCCACTTTTGTTCGTTTAACTAGAGATTTGCTCCATGGAGTGACGAATACAGTGACCTATATTGATGATATATGTGTCCACACAGAGGACTGGACGACACACCTACAGAAACTGAGACATGTCTTCGATAGATTGCGATTTTTCGGTCTTACAGTGAAACCAGCCAAAGTTGAACTGGGCCTAGAGGAAATTGAATTTCTTGGCCATGTCATCTCGAAAGGCCAACTTAAAACTGACAATAGAATTGTCACTAAGATTGTTAATCTAACCATGCCAACAACAAAAAAGCAGTTTAAAAGCCTGTTAGGATTGGTTAACTATTACAGCAAATTTATACCAAATTTAGCTGAGATCACCAGTGTGTTTTCCAATGTATTAAAAGCGTCTGTAAAATTGGATGTAAAAGATGCATTATTAATTAACGCATTGTCAAAACTTAAAATCATGTTTAGCGATGTACCAATCTTTCGTTTGCCTAACCCAGGCCTCACTTATTATCTTAGGACAGACGCGAGCACCATTTCCATCGCGGGAGTGCTGGGCCAGTTCTACGATGACATTTTTCACCCCATTTGCTATGTAAGCCGCAAGATCACACCTGCTGAAACCAAGTATTCCATCTCAGAGTTGGAAGCCCTTAGCGTGGTGTATTGCATAGGGAAACTTCACCGTTTCTTAGCGGGTACTCATTTCGTGATCCAAACCGACAACTCTCCGATCACAGTCATGCAGTCAGGTGTCCATCGCAATAACAGGGTCTATAGATGGTCATTGATACTGCAGAACTATTCGTTCACTATTGAACATATTAAAGGAAAACTTAATATTCTTGCAGACACTCTTAGTAGACCATCTGGTGTAGAGATACCTGACGTTTCACACAGAACCTAGTCTACGATAACAGAGCTAAAGACACGTTAATTAACTTGTGTCCAAGGTGTTTATGAACAGCATTCTAGTAGTAGTGCTCTAATAGTGATGAATCACCTTGTGTAAGCGATGTGAGAACTGTGTCAGAACGATGTTAGACGACAGACACGAATGAAGATGTCTACGCCATCATCGAATTGTGCAAGTGTAAAAGTGCGAATAGGACTGTGTATTTAATAGTATTACCCAGGACGAGTGCGTATTTAATCTCAAAGTGTGTCAACGAGATTTACTTGAAGACAGTACGCCAATCACATACTTGAGGTAGTTAATATAATTATTGTATATATTGTGATGTATTGTGATATGTATTATAAATTGCTTTTATTGCAGTTGCAGATAATAGTATAGATTAGTTATATTTAGTATAGATAAGATAGATTCATTTAATAGCATAGAATAGCTTAATATAGTATGAATCACGAACTTACCCCATCTAATCATAACATGAACATTACAAAGCTTGATTACAGTAAGTTAGAGCTAGGCTAAAAGGGATAGTTAAATCAGTTCATTTCATTTCATCTTAATCTTGAGTTATAAAACACATCATTTAGTGATAGGAATTTAAACACATTTCCATTTACAACAAGTAAATAAATCATCACCTACATTTACTTCATTTAGTTATCTTAAGTTAAACACATTTAATATCCGGTAGTTAAATAAACCATTACCCCGATATTTTGTTTTTTCCCCCATCATTTAAATTCACATTAGTCAATTTAGAAACATCCAAAAAGTTAACTAACTCATTTCACCACATTTCATTGGTTTAATTAGGTTACTTCCCTTAGAGTAGTTTAGTACTGTACACCAATGTAGAATAGGTAATTAGAGATTTCAATACTTCAGGATTGCTAACTACCAATCCTTTCAATCATGTAAATGCTGTGTACATAAATGACTAGTGCGACAAGATAGCACAGTCATTGGGCTCAATAGCTTATCAAACTGAGCCAAACTTGTATTTATTTCTGTGTCACCATAATATTTTAACGATTTCTTTTTAAAAGTGAGTGAAAAACAAAAGGAGTGTGACAGATGTATGAAAGGGGGGAGAAAATGAAATACAAAACGAGAGTGAGACAATCAGCGGATTCTTTTTTTACCGCACAACGCGACTTAGTAATTTGTCTGTGTCGATGTAATGTTCCAGTGTTGAAGTGTGTTGTGTCCAGTGTGTTGTGATGTAATCCGTGTTTTAGCAACAGTTACATTAGTTCTTAGGGAATATATTTTAAGTTTCATAAAACAGGACGTGTAGTCACGAATTAGCGTTACGCACTCATTTGTGACTGCATTAACCCATATTATGGCACTTGAAAACGAACATAAACGTAAATTATGAACATACACACATGTTTGTAGTTTAATTACACTTTATTTAGAGATACAAACACGCAAACAACCAGGGAAACTAACATATAAAGTACATACACATGTTTCACCAAAGGGTTATAACCATGGGACAGGGGACACAATAGACAATCGAAACACTAACTTAACATTGAAATATTCATTTACAAGCGAAAGCTAGATAGGTAAAACATTAGCGTACACAGCTTGTACAAGAGTTGGGTAAAATATTATATGGGAGCATGAAGCAATTCATGTGTTGATCCCCTAACAGGGACAATTTTGTGTGGGTAGTGAGTTAATTTACTATTTGAGAAGCAGATCTATTTAAAAGATAATGGCTTCGGTTCAGACAAACTCCCGATAAATATAATATGGCGATGAGAAGAGGGCTCACGCCAACTATACAAGTGTGTGGCGATAACCAGTAGCCAAGTGAAGGAGTACAACATTGTGACATTGGTTAGTAGATGTCTGTTGGGAACCCAGAACCAAGTCACCAAACTTAGAGAGTCTTTGACAAAAAATTAGACATACTAATTTAAAAAAAAAAAAAACTTCTTGCATTACACTCATAGCTGAAAATTTGTAACGCAACACAGAAGGGGGGAGTGTGTGTCAAAGACTTGGGTATAAGTAAGGAAGACCACAGGGGATGAGAAGTCAAGGAGAAGCCTAAGAAGGGACAAAGATAACACCCCTACCGAGGAGTGGGGATAGCAAGGGAAAGATTAGCCCTGCCCAGGGAGTAGGGAAGAGAATGGTGAATAGAGAGATCGAGAACCGTGGACAGTTCTCTACTCGGACACGCAAGTGTCAACCAAAGAGTGGAGTAACTCTGGTCAGGGTGTAAGCACACCTTCACGAGAAGTGTAGGCAAACAAGTAAACTCTTAATAGAGTTTACTAGTGGACAGACCACTTGAGGCGTGCTGAGAACTCCAGCACGCAATGCCTACTGACCCACGAGATCCATCCGCGCGTGGCGTCACCGCCACCGGCGGAGATTCGTCAGACGGAGACTGGACATGAGAGCTAGCACATCGTTATAGACGTTGTGGTTTCTTTGTGTACATATAACTATAGCTAGAGCTTAGGACTGACTTTAGGATAGTGAATACTGTGCATTATCATGTATTTATATACCCTGTGAATCATTGATGGCTCTGCATTTGTAAAGGCCAAGCCGAAATAAAACTTGTGATAAATCCTCTTGTACGCCTTACGAGTTTCGTGTGATACAAGAGAAGAGTCCACGAATGCTTGTCCACTATATATATATATATATATATATATATATATATATATATATATATATATATATATATATATATATATATATATATATATATATATATATATATATATTATATATATATATATATAAAATTACAGAAATGGAATAAGCCTGCAAACAAAGCTGAAAGTCTACAAAAGCAGTTGTATTATCCACACTGATATATGCTTGTGAAACCTGGACTGTTTATCAGCGACACGCTAGGAAATTAAACCACTTCCACACAGTCTGCCTTAGGAAGTTACTGAAGATTAAATGGCAAGACAAGATCCCAGACACTGAAGTCCTAGAAAGAGCGCCATGCCCAGTATCCACACTCTACTAATGAAGAATCAGATTCGCTGGGCTGGTCACTTGACTCGCATGCCAGATCACAGGCTCCCTAAACGAATTTTTTACGGCGAGTTGCGTTGTGGTAAACGCTCCCTAGGCGGCCAGAGGAAACGCTTTAAAGACACTGAAAATCTCACTGAATGCTTTTGGAATTCATCATGACACCTGGGAGACTGCAGCCAGAGACCGAAATTCGTGGCGTGCATCATTACGCAAGGGTGCAGTCACTTGTGAGGCAACCAGGACTGCAAGAGCTGTGAAGAAAAGACAGAACAGAAAAACCACTGCAGACAATCCTCCTCCAGAAACGTCAAGCATTCTTTGTCCACATTGTCAAAGAACATTTCGAGCCAAAATAGGCCTTATCAGCCATCTTAGAACTCACGGCTCCATACTTTCAACCCCACTGGATGAAATGAATGGTCATCATCATTCTTGATGGACAAACTTCATATATATATATATATATATATATATATATATATATATATATATATATATATATATATATATATATATATATATATATATATATATATACACACACTAGCTGACCCGGCCCGGCTTCGCCCAGACTCTGGTGGGGAGCATCTCATTTAATTCATATAAGTAGTCATATAAGCTCCCGTTCCCGTTCCCGACTATCCATCTGTCTGTCTGTCTGTCTATCTGTCTGTCTGTCTGTCTGACCCAGCCCGGCTTCGCCCAGACCCTGATGGGGAGCATCTCATTTAATTCATATAAGTAGTCATATAAGTTCCTGTTCCCGACTATCTGTCTGTCTGTCTGTCTGTCTGTCTGTCTGTCTGTCTGTCTGTCTGTCTGTCTGTCCGTCTGTCTGACTCGGCCCGGCTTCGCCCAACACTTGGTGGGGAGCATTTCATTTAATTCATATAAGTAGTCATATAAGCTTCCGTTCCCGTTCCCGACTATCTACTGTCTGTCTGTCTGTCTGTCTGTCTGTCTGTCTGTCTGTCTGTCTGTCTGTCTGTCTGTGTGTCTATTATTAGAAAGAGCACTTGAAAGATCTTTACATCATCCCCCAACAATTAACTTGAGTAAATGGACCGTCTTATTTAATTCATATTCAGGCCCATGCTCCCGTTCCCGTTCCCCAAAAATACGATCCGGCCCGGCTTCGTCCAGTCCCTGGTGGGGAGCATATCATTTAATTCCAGGAGACAGGAGGAGGAGGGAGGAGTAGAAGGGAGGAGGGATTAGGAGGAGGAGGGAGGAATGAGAGGAGAGGGAGGAGGAGGGAGGAGGAGAAGAAGGAGGCGGAGGGAGGAGGAAGAGGTGAACGGAAGGAGGTTACGAGGAGGAGGAGGAGGAGAAGGACTTACGGAGGAGGATGGAGGAGGAGGAGGGAGGAGGAGGAAGAGCGAGGAGGAGGTAGGAGGAGGGAGGATGTAGGGGAGAGGAGGAGGAGAAGGCGAGGAGGGAGTCGAAGGAGGGAGGTGGAGGACGGAGAAGGAGGGAGGAGGAAGGAGGAGGAGGGAGGAGGAGGAGGGAGGAAAGAGGCTGGAGAGGAGAGGGAGGAGGGAGGAGGAGGAGTGAGGGATGAGGCAGAGGGAGAAGGAGGAAAGAGAAGGAGGAGGAGGTAGGAGGATAGAGGAGGAAGAGGAGAAGGGAGGAGGGAGAGGGAGAGGAGAGAATGAGGAGGGGAGGAGGGAAAGGGAGGAGGAAGAGGAGGAGGAGGAGAAGGAGGGAGGAGGTTAGAGGGTAGGAGTTAGAGGGAGGAGGTAGAGGGAGGAGGAGGAGGGAGGAGAAGGGAAGAGGAGGAGGGAGGATGGAGGAGAGGAAGAGGGAGGAGGAAGAGGGAGAAAGAGGGAGAAGGGGAGAAGGAGGAAGAGGAAGAAGAAGGGAGGAGAAGGAGGGAGGACAAGGAGGGAGGAGAGAGAGGAGGAGAAGGGAGGAGTTGAGGAGGAGGGGGAGGGAGAGGAGGAGGAGGAGAAGAGGAGGGAGGAGGAGGAGAGAGGAGGAGGAGACGGAGGGAGAAGGAGGAAAGAGGAGGGAGGAGGGAGAAGGAGAATGGAGAGGGAGAAGGAGGAGGAGGAGGGAGGATGAGGAGGGGGAGGAGGGAGAGGTAAAAGGAAGAGGAGGAGGAGGGAGGAGGAGGAGGAGGGAGGAGGAGGAGGAGGAGGAGAGGAGGAGGAGGGTGAAGAGAGGAGGAGAGAGGAGGAGGAGGTTGGAGGGAGGAGGAGGAGGGATGAGGAGGAGGGAGGAGGAGGGAGTTCGCCATTCCGAATTCATACTCGTCTAGTTTCTGTGATTTCGGTCCTTCCATTGATTGTTCTTCCCTTCTACATGACTGTAGATAACTTCTTTACACATAAAAAGATGAATTGTTATTGACATTGCCGTGTGGCGATTCTGTGTAGTCACGTCATTTTCTTCGCTTTTCCTAGCGTTGTGGTTCAGGGATTCTTTGATCTCTTTTATTTACGTACGTATTTAGGGAGGAGGAGGAGGAGGGAGGAGGAGGAAGAAGAAAAAAAAACTATGACAGTTGGCAGCGCGGGAATGAGAGGAAGACGTGTAGAAAATTTCATCTCAATCGGATGGACCGTTCGCGAACGCATAAATAACATACATAGATACATTCATACATACATACATACAGACGGAGATTCTCTTTTATATATATATATATATATATATATATATATATATATATATATATATATATATATATATATATATATATATATATATATATATATATATATATATATATATATATATATATATTCCCCCCTCCCCCCCCCCCCCCCCCCCCAACCCGCGTTTCCATTGTGTTTCAGGATATTGCGGTCAACACCAGCATCTTTCAGCTGTATGTTGATTCCTAGGCTAGATTACGCTCAGCAGCACGCCACGACTTTCTGAACGACCGGCTCCATACTCTCATAAGTTACTGGCGCGACTCGAACTACTTCTAATTCTCGTGCGCTCACGTCAATCCACGAGAATATTCGGGGTTAACGGAGAAAGCTGCTAACCCCTTGGCCAGGGAGCCGGCTAATATATATATATATATATATATATATATATATATATATATATATATATATATATATATATATATATATATATATATATATAGCAGATGGATAGATGGTTAGAGCACTATTTAGAGCTTTACACAAGTGAGACCAAACTAGCGGATGATGCCTTCGACGCCATAGAGGCCCTGCCAACTCTTGAGCACATGGACACACTTCACACCATAATAGAAGTCAAGTGTGCTATAAATGAACTTGCATCTGGCAAGGCTCCGGTAAGGGTGGGCTTCCAATAGAGGTTATCGGGAGTAGGCAAGACACGCTCACTCTACAGATCCACCAGCTAATAGAGCTATGCTGGCTTAGTTAGTTAGTTAGTCGCAGTTCCAACTTCACAGCAACGGGTCATCCCCATTATGCTCCGTTCCTGTGCCAGTGAATATCACACAAAACGCTCCCCACTGCCCAATGTGAAAAGTGGAAAAGACAGGAGTCTCGACAAACAACAGCCCGCACAGATACACTGTGTATAATGCCGCTGCCAGAATGTCAACACACCAGTCCCCCACGAAACACCCAATTCATCTCTGATGGAATCGGCAGTCATTTTCCAATCTGGATGTTTCCTAGATGTTCACCTACACAGTCCACGAAAATACAGTTCATCACCGACGGCAGTGGCAGTCAACCAGAAGCCCAGCAGCCACGCATTTCTGCATAAGGCAAAAACCGGTCAACTCTGGGATATAGCCACCTGCCAACGCTCCGAACATGCAGGCACGTTCAAAAAAAACAAACAAACTTGGGCAGATTCAAAAGCACTTCACACGAAACTCACAGTGTCGCGCCACGCACTCACTCAGTAGCAGGGCGACGGAACCATCAAGCCTCCTTAGCCGCCTCTTACGACATGCGTGGTAAGCTACAGTGTTGCTATTCTTTGCTTCCCTTATGGTCCCCGGCAACACACGGGAGAGAGCTATGCTGGCGAGAAGGACAAGTCCCACAGAATTTCAAAGATTTAAGCATCATAACACTGTACAAGAACAAGGGCGATCAGAGCGACTGTAACAACTATAGGGGTATCTCACTTCTGTGTACCGCATGGATGGAAAGTTATTCAATCTCAGAAAGCTGAAAGCTGAAAAAAAAAATTAATAGCGACACCGCCAGAAAGCTCCTGTTTGCTGATGATTGCGCTCTATATACCAACTCAGAGGCAGACATGCAACACAACGTTTCAGCTGTCTCACATGCCTGTGCCAACTTTGGGCTCAATATCAACTTGGAGAAGACTGTAGTTATGTACCAGCCAGATCGAGGGAATAATCACACTGTGCCGAATATCAAAGTGAATGGTCATAGACTAAGTGTTGTGGACAAATTCACCTATCTTGGCAGCACTGTGTCCCAAGCTGCCACAATTGATGACTTAGTGAATGCAAGAATCTTTAAGACCAGCGGGTCTTTGGCAGACTGTACAAGAATGTATGGGACCGAAATTGAATAAGCCTGCAAACAAAGCTGAAAGTCTACAAAGCAGTTGTACTATCCACACTGCTATATGCTTGTGAAACCTGGACTGTTTATCAGCGACACGCTAGGAAATTAAACCACTTCCACACAGTCTGCCTTAGGAAGCTACTGAAGATTAAATGACAAGACATACCAGACACTGAAGTCCTAGAAAGAGTGTCCATGCCCAGTATCCACACTCTACTAATGAAGAATTAGATTCGCTGGGCTGGTCACTTAACTCGCATGCCAGATCACCGGCTCCCTAAACGAATTGTTTAGTGCGAGATGCGTTGTGGTAAACGCTCTCAAGGCGGTCAGAGGAAACGCGTTGAAGACACTGAAAATCTCACTGAATGCTTTTGGAATTCATCATGACACCCGGGAGACTGCAGCCAAAGACCGAAATTCGTGGCGTGCATCATTGCGCAAGGGTGCAGTCACGTGTGAGGCAACCAGGACAGCAAGACCTGTGAAGAAAAGGCAGGACAGAAAAACCCTGCAGAAAATCCTCCTCCAGAAACGTCAAGCATTCTTTGTCCACGTTGTCAAAGAACATTTCGAGCCAAAATAGGTCTTATCAGCCATCTTATAACTCACGGCTCCATACTTTCAACCCCACTGGATGAATGAATGGTCATCATCATTCTTGATGGACAGACAACAACAACATCTCACTTCTGTGTATTGTTGGGAAAGTATTTTCCAGAATTATTCTGAGCAGACTTCAAGTCCTGGGAGATCAAGTCTACCCCGAATCACAGTGCGGCTTCCGACAGAACCGGTCTACCATTGATATGATATTCTCATTGCGACAAATGCAAGAAAAATGTCGGGAGCAAAATTAACCACTGTTTATTGCCTTCATCGACCTCACAAAGGCAGTTGATTTGGTTAGTCGTAAGGTTCTGTTCATGGCACTTAAGAAGATTGGCTGGCCACCAAATTGTCTGTCCATTGTGGAATCGTTTCACACAGGCATGAAGGGTATAATTAATTTTGATGGTGCAACTTCAGAAGAGTTTGAAATCAAGAGTGGAGTTAAGCAAGGTTGTGTACTATCCCCCACCCTCTTTGGAATACATTCACTCATGCTCAGAATGCGGCCTCTACAATGCTCAAAGATTGAAGGCCAAGACCAAAATTAGGAGGGTACTGATCAGAGAGTTGCAGATGATGCTGCAGTTACGACCCAATCTCAGAAATAATTACATCGGCTACTATCTGCATTCTCCAATGCTTGTTCTGAATTTGGTTTAACAATTAACAAAGAGAAGACACAGATTATGTCACAAGGTGCACATAGGGTACCATCAATCTTTATTGACGACGCCGAACTGGAGATAGTAGACAATTTTACATAACTAGGTTCAGAGGTAAATAGCAAATTATTCATAGGTCAGGAAATCAACATCAGGATTGGTAAGGCAGCAACAACAATGAACAGGTTACCAAAAAGAGTCTGGGAGAACAGGAAGCTTATAGAAAAAAAGAAAAAAAAAGTCCTTGTCTGCCAAGCACGTGTCCTTAAACGTTTAAACAGCTTTTTTATGCGGTGTCTGCGAAGAATACTTGGCATTTAGTGGCAAGACAAATTCACATTTACTGAAGTATTGGAAAGATCAGGTTGTGTGACGGTGTGTTCCATGCTCAGTCTTCGTAGACTTAGATGGATAGGACACGTTAGGAGGATGGATGATGGTAGAATACGAAAGGACATCATGTTTTTTTTTATTGAATTACAGATAGGTAGGAGGTCTCAGGGTCGGCCTCTACTACGATACAAAGATGTGTGTAAGCGGGACATAATTGATACAGACATTGATAATTCACACTGGGAGCAAGTCGCCTCTGAACGCGTTGCATGGAGGGCAACAATCAGAAATGGGATAAAGACAAAGGAGAAAATGAATGCAGATAAAGCACACACCGAGGGAGTGAGACGTAAGATGGTGCATGATGGTGAAAATGACCATGTTTTCACATGCATCCACTGTGGACGAACACTTACGGCGCGAATAGGCCTTATCAACCACATTCACTAGTGCCATGGATTATTATGCCTTTTGAAGCACAATGTAACAAACTATCGTTTGCAAAGACTGCAAGGTCCCTATATATATATATATATATATATATATATATATATATATATATATATAATATATATATATATATATATATATATATATGTATATATATATATATATATATATATATATATATATATATATATATATATATATATATATTAGTTGACCCGGCCCGGCTTCGCCCATGCCTGGCGGGGATCTATCTATCTGTCTGCCTGCCTGCCTGCCTACCTCTCTCTCTCTCTCTCTCTCTCTCTCTCTCTCTCTCTCTCTCTCTCTATCTATCTATCTATCTATCTGTAACAATACCCCCGGGGCTTGGACAGGTATGTTACTATAGTTAATATCCCCAGCCTTTGCTCCGACCACCCCAATAGGACTTTACATCTACAAGGCCTCACACAAGTCGGGACAGCTGACCTTTCCCTCCCCACTTATGGATTCCTACCAACAGGGGGCTCGGACAAGACAACAGTCATACTAATACGCAAAGCCATGGCTAACAAAGCAAAAATTTAATTTCGAAATACGTCAACTGTAACTCAGAGAAGGGTGGCTGAAAGCCTAGATAGAAGACAATATGTACACGAGAAAATCTCCTGATGATCCGTCTTCATCACAGAGCATGTGACATCAGTTCGTGAGGCTGTCCCGTCGTAGTTAACGACTCACCCAAGAAGCCTCCAGTGTAAAGGAACTCCAAGGCATAGACCCTTCCAAAGTCTTCTCCTCCCACTGTGAACAAGATCTCGGGCTGGTCTAATGCCTGACAGACACTTCACCAACAATTGAGGATCATCCCTCGATGACTTACTAAATCACAAGTTCCACTCCGCTGATGATGTCTGGGTGGACCCTAGAATCCTAGATGTCCCCAACTTAAGAAAAGTACTATAGCACAATACACTAGTATATAAGAGCCGGGTTGCTCTTCTGGCTCGCAAGTTACTGGGAAACACTTATCAGCAACCTATAACTGGAGCACTGGCTCCATAATACCACAATGTCACTATTGCATGACTCAACAAGTGAATGTTAGAACTGAACATATTCTCATGTAGCTATCTTACACAGTTCGGTAGGTATTAACTACCTTCACAGTTCACCAAGTTTGTCCATCAACTCAGTTCGGAATATATCAACTACCTGCACAGTTCATCAGAATGACAAATCTCTGCTGCCGGTCATATGACCATGTTCATGGCTTCAAAAGGATCACAACTGTTGATTCACCCTTGCGGTTCCGTGAACTTTAGACAATGTGTCCCATGACGACCCAGCCGGACCGGAAGCTTAATAAACTGGCCATTGACATGACTGGTAAACACTCTTTTCAACACCTGAACTTCATTGCCTGGAAATCCCAAGGTTATCATTGATTGAGACCTGTACCAGTACCTTACTGGCTGGAACCATTAGACGCTTCAGTCTCTGACCCTATCTGGATTGGTTGACTAACTTCGTCGGACTCATGGCGGTGGTCTTAGCATAGACCTACCGGGCTAATCTCAACTCAATTGACTCTCACGTGTTTACGTAGGCAGATTCAGAAGACTGCTCCCAGTAATGCCTCAAACCTCATCTTGACTGGCCCCGGAACGAGCAAGTCCCTTTTAGTTTATGGTTGAACTCATGAATCTCCATAGGATCTAACCTATAACAGATCCTGAAACATGGAGGGGTTGGTGTGAGTACTCAACTACAACAAGGACTACACTGCATCTCCACATTAACACATGCCTCTCAGTAATATATATAATACAATATATATATATATATATATATATATATATATATATATATATATATATATATATATATATATATATATATATATATATATACTAGCTGACCCGCCCGGCTTCGCCCAGTCACTGGTGGGGAGCATCTCATTTAATTCATATAAGTAGTCATATAAGTTCTCGTTCCCGTTACCGACTGTCTGTCTGTCTGTCTGTCTGTCTGTCTGTCTGTCTGTCTGTCTGTCTGTCTGTCTGACCCGGCCCGGCATTGCCCAGCTCCTGGTGTGGAGCGTCTCATTTAATTCATATAAGTAGTCATATAAGTTCCCGTTCCCGTTACCGACTATCTGTCTGTCTGTCTGTCTGTCTGTCTGTCTGTCTGTCTGTCTGTCTGTCTGTCTGTCTGTCTATCTGTCTGCCTGACCCTGTCCGGCTTCGCCCAGTCCCTGGTGGGGAGCATCTCATTTAATTCATATAAGTAGTCATATAAGTTCTCATTAAATTCATACAACAAAAAAAGTAACTTAAAAGAATGTCCTTCCACACACCATCCATTATTTTTAATGAAAACGCTTGCTAATCACCTGCATGACTACAGTAACTTCTTAAGCAAATAAAGATGAGTTACAATGTTATGCATTGTGCATTATTTTTATGAAAACTTTGAAAATGCCTTACAGTTTGTATCATTATTTATTATAACTCATATGCCGGTACATAACTATGGACACAGAGTTTATAAATCTTTGAAAACGATGCCACAATATGACTATAAGTTATACAGAAAAGTTATGCCCCTTGAAATAACTTTTACTGAGTTAGGTCCCCTGAAATATATGAAATTATAATGAAAAATGAAAAATGAAATAATACTGAGTAAGCAGGCGATTTCACACTAAAAAACTATGACAGTTGACAGCTCTGGACTGAAAGGAAGGCGTGTAGAAAATTTCATCTCAATCGGATGGGCCGTTCGCGAGCGCACAAAGGACATACATAGATACAGACAGACAGACATACGATCCTTATTTATATATAAGATATAAGTGATCATCAACATCATCGATACACTCTTAAATACAATGTATAGGCATGAGGCTGCAAGAGAAAGCAATAATACACAAGTGTATAGTCAAGTAAATCGTTTGGGCAACAGATAGCCCGATAGCACCATAGTAGACTGTATGACTCTGTCAAAGTATCCTTCGCCTGGTGTTAATCCACTCATGTTTCTCCACCATCCATCAGCCAGAAAATACACCTACTTCTTTTTCAGTGTAGTGGTTACATTATCTAGGAGGTGCCCAGCCGGACATCTCCTCACCTACCTAACTCAACAATTAATCAATCATTTTACCCATTGATCGATTATTTAAACCTAATTCATTAATGACTACACAACATTCATAAATTATCTACATCACAATTCACCAACGTAGCCTTAATAAATTATAAACTAAGAATTGTTAAACTTAATTAACAAACTCATAACACAGCAACAGCTTCTGTTCTGGGATTTCCATCCCAGAACAACGTTAGAACTTTATTATTTGACCTTCATCCATGACGGTCAAGTCTGTGCAGGTCTAGCACAGATATGGTGGCCATCCACCGAAAACACTTTCCCACAGCTGCTGTGGGTCCAGCGCATCTGGGTCCGTGGCGAATTAGGCCACGTCATCCATTTTAGAGGGTCTTCCAACCCCTAATCTCCTAAATCTCCAGTCTCCCCAATCCTGTCCAATTACCACAGAGGATACTACTACATTCCTCACTGCAGTGAATAAGTTACTCCATTATCAGAGTCAGGTTTCTTGAAGAGGAGAATAATAGAGACAGACCAGGTTCTGTACATAGTTCGGATCTACATAGACGCAACGGCCTCGATTACAGAGCGCCGCATCGCTCTCGGTCGGGTATGTTAATTCAACCACCGGTTACGCACAATCGCGATTGGTCGGACATGCAACATAACGGTCGGTCGGACAGGCCTAATAACCAGTCGGTCGGATAGACATACGCACGATTGGACACGCATGGTCACTCTGGCGGACGGCATGTAAACAAGCAGTGACATCAGGCATCATAAATACTTTCCTATCAACCGCTATTCAGTAAATACAAAACATTTCTGCCTATGTGGAATAGCACTGGCATCTTCACACAGCAAGTACTTACCTGCACATCCCAATGAAATAACACCACCTTGTTTCCCTGGAATAATAACCACCACTGATATCAGGACATAAGTTACCAACCTATTCTAGCTATGCAAATGACACATCACTCTCAATTGATTCTTACATCACAATGTAACGAATGTCAAACTTCTTTACAGCCCTGAGCATGTAATAACTAAAGCAGATAGTTAACACATGTGCTACACAGTTGGTAAATTACCCGAACATACTTACACATAGCAGTGAAAACAACGTACATGTCACTAACAATGCATATGATTTGTACTCTAAACATCAGTAAATTCTATCAGATATAATAACATCGGATTTACACAACTTATCAGATGGAACACACATGCACAGGCCTAATGGTTATACGCACACAACAATTGGCGTTACCCGCCGAGTTTGACAAGCGCAGTACCTAGCCGATCAATAACAGCTAATTAAAAATGCAGACAGGCGACTGTCAATTTATGCTCTCCGCGGAGATCATTATTTCGGTCGGCGATTAAACGTCTTCCGACGGCTGGCGGTATATTTACGGACAACGGCTAATAGATAAAGTAATTCAACATTACCTGTGATCGTAGATTCACAACATTTCACTGCAGATGTCCGCTTTGGCTGCGATAACCGATATCTCTTTTAGCAGTGAATTACTGCTGGCTTTCCTGACGAAATTCGGCTGGCGACTGACGTTGAATAGCTAAGTGCGCAGCCACAATTACCTCGTCGGGCCCCGAAAGTCCCAATGATCATGGAGAAATCCTAAACCCCGTGAGTCCCGAGCAATTGTGAGTCAAACGTGACAACAAACACGTACGCACTGGGCTGGGGACATTCTAGCATCTTCCAGAAGTCACCAAAATTGTGACGTCACGGACTATTATACCGGGGAATTCCCTAGCTATGGTCACCATATCAAGGGAGACTAACCCGGCTTATTCCGACCAAAGGGAAATAATACAGAGTACAGACTGTATCTAGTCCCGTTTCGTCACACTATCTATCTATCTATCTATCTATCTATCTATCTATCTATCTATCTATCTATCTATCTATCTATCTTTCTATCTACCTACCTATCTATCTATCTATCTATTGTAACAGAGCACCATCTCTGTTAGTGGGTTAATAGGTGGTGTGCAAAAGACTAGGCACGGTTGAGCATCCCGTGGAAAGGTAACTAGGGACGTTCAAGCTGTGATGCGGGGTTAGATATAGACAGTTACCATTGGAGTTTCAAGCCAACAACACCTATTTTGAATGATCAATGGTCACTTAATATTCTACGATGTATTTGACTAAATAAACTATTGGAAACTCCAGACAATGTATTGTCTCTGCTATAAAATGTACCAACACTGCTACACAGCAGAATTGGTGCCGTGATCCCGACTCTCAGAACTTGCCTTGTCGAGGACACAGCATGAAGTACTACAAAAGTATACGACACAGCGGAGGACTTTTGTTGAACGCCTTTTCAAGTCGCTTTGCGTTGCTACAACAAACACGTTACCACAACAGATGTTTTGCTGGCCATATCGTTCCAATACAGTCCTATCGAGTTTTGCTGACTGAGTGAATCTTTGTCAGAAGCCGCAGTCAAGTGATCCCGGCCTTGTCAAAGGTTGTTACCCATATTTTCACCACCGCAAATCAAATCAAATCAAATCAAATCAAATCAACTTTATTAGGGTCACAAATTGGGCGCGCAGGCCCGTCTTACATTCGGCCCTTCCAATCACTCGTCTTTCGTTCATCAAGAGCATTATACATTTACATAGGAAGAAAAATAAACATTGTGAAATGAATGTTGTAAACATAAACAAGGCTAAACATGGAGAAAAATATGTACATAAAAAGTATGTGACGTAAAAGTAGTGATGCCAGTGCGCCCCACACACACACATACACACACACACACACACACACACACACACACACACACACACACACACCACACACACACACTCTCTCTCTCTCATTCACTCTCACTCTCACTCATTCCCTCTCACCCATTCACTCACACACACACACTCTCACTCATTCACTCTCCCGCTCACTCATTCACTCTCACGCTCCCTCATTCACTCTCACGCTCACTCATTCACTCTCACGCTCACTCATTCTGTCTCTCCCGCTCACTCATTACTCTCCCGCTCACTCATTCACTCTCCCGCTCACTCATTCACTCTCACGCTCACTCATTCTGTCTCTCCCGCTCACTCATTCACTCTCACGCTCACTCATTCTGTCTCTCCCGCTCACTCATTCACTCTCCCGCTCACTCATTCACTCTCCCGCTCACTCATTCACTCTCACGCTCACTCATTCACTCTCCCGCTCACTCATTCACTCTCACTTATTCACTCTCACGCTCACTCATTCACTCTCACGCTCACTCATTCACTGTCCCGCTCACTCGTTCACTCTGCCGCTCACTCATTCACTCTCACTCATTTACTCTCACGCTCACTCATTCACCCTCACGCTCAATCATTCACTCTCCCGCTCACTGATTCACTCTCACGCTCACTCATTCACTCTCACTCATTCACTCTCACTCATTCACTCTCACGCTCACTCATTCACTCTCACTCATTCACTCTCACGCTCACTCATTCACTCTCACGCTCACTCATTCACTCTCACGCTCACTTATTCACTCTCTCGCTCAATCATTCACTCTCCCGCTCACTCATTCACTCTCACGCTCACTCATTCACTCTCACACTCACTCATTCACTCTCCCGCTCACTCATTCACTCTCCCGCTCACTCATTCACTCTCCCGCTCACTCATTCACTCTCCCGCTCACTCATTCACTCCCACGCTCACTCATTCACTCTAACGCTCACTCATTCACTCTCACTCATTCACTCACACACACACACACTCTCACTCATTCACTCTACCGCTCAATCATTCGATTTCACGCTCACTCATTCACTCTCCTGCTCACTCATTCACCCTCACGCTCACTCATTCACTCTCACGCTCACTCATTCACTCTCACGCTCACTCATTCACTCTCACTCATTCACTCTCACGCTCACTCATTCACTCTCACGCCCACCCATTCTGTCTCTCATTCACACTCACTCACTCTCTCACTCAAACACAGTAATGAACATAAGTTTAGATTATACATGATGAAATCAAATGGCATTCAACTGATAGGAGCCGCCATAATCCTATCATGAACTGCTGGACAGAGCTACCATAGTGTAATTGGGCTGTTTGTTAGACTTGCCATCATCGTGTCCTGGAGTGACCTAGCCGTTGTCCTTGAGCTGCCTGTAGTGAGGTCATTGCTAGTCTTGCTTACCGGAGCTTACTTGCTTAATACAACTCAAACATTTTGCTAAATATGGCCCAGGATGGAGGAAGTTTTTGATTGTTTTAACGCCACTCAAACCTGAGCATCCACTCGTTTTACTTGCCTGATAAATTGCTCCGGAAACGTGTTTCAACCCAGACGTGCCCGCCTAGGGGTGAAATGAAGCTAGAAATCCGAGGTGCCCGCCCATGGGTGAAATGAAGAGTCCAGAAGTTTTTCCTTTCCCTGTGATGGAACCGAAGAAGACAACACGCTCGTTTTTCTATGAAGCATGTATGAAGTCTGACTATCAAGAATAATCACCGGTTGGCACATTTGGACTTTCCTTGTGGACTCATGGACGATATATCAATGAACGGTATTTAAGAAATTGATTTAAGTGCCGCTGTCAAGTCTCCTCCGGGCTCTGTTGTGTGAGAGAGCCGCTGTCAAGTCTCCTCCGGGCTCTGTTGTGTGAGAGAGCCGCTGTCAAGTCTCCTCCGGGCTCTGTTGTGTGAGAGAGCCGCTGTCAGTCTCCTCCGGGCTCTGTTGTGTTAGCCGCTGTCAAGTCTCCTCAGGGCTCTGTTGTGTGAGAGCCGCTATCGCTGTCAAGTCTTCGCCGGGCACTGGGGCACTGTCGTTCGTGCGGTTTGCTAACGGGATTGTTTTTGGAGGACGACATCTGATACATACCTCTGATCGTACCTCCCACTGTTGCAGTGACTTTCAAGACTTCTGCCTTCCGCCGAGGGATACATAGTAATTAGGGTAATTTGATTTAACTAATATAACGTAACATTGTGTGGTAAGTAAAATTAATTAATTAATTAGAACACTTGATTTTTATAGGACGAAAAACAAATGCTTACGTCCCTTGTCTAGTTCAAATACGCCTGCAGTTGTTGTATACTTATTGATAGCTATTAACTATATTATAATTGTGAATTTGTTTATATAAGTTGTATAACAAAACTATTTCAGCATGGCAGAGGAACAAGTCTCGTTAACACAGGTTTTAGGGGGAGTGGGTAGAGCAATAAGCAGACTCAACTCCGCAATAAAACAGCATGGGGTAGGCACAGATATTGAAAAATTCAGTGGGCAGGCGAAGGACTGTAAGAGATGGATGACCTCGGTGGAGAAACATGCATTTTTGGTCTGAGCGACAGATGAGGAGAAGAAGAATATTGTTTATCAGGCCACTATAGCACCGGTTTCGGATCACATTAGAAGAAAATTAGAAGCTGGAGTAGATGAGACATGGGAGCAGTTTAAGGATGACTTAGCCCACAAGTATGCTGAGATCACAGATCCTCAGCATGCGTTTTCAGTGTTAAGACAATCCAAGCAGAACACTGTAGAAACTGTGCAATTATTTAGTGATAAGTTGATTAACCTAGCTGAAGAAGCATTTATGGGACAGAACATACGAGGGGAAGAGGTAGAAAGGATGTTGGTTTGAATTTTTGTAGACGGTATAAAGTCGGATGGACTGAAGTTTAAATTAATGAGAGAAAACCCTGAGAGATTATCACAAACTGTGGATATAGCTGTACAGGAGGAAGGTCTGAGACTAAGATTTATACTGAGAGTAGGACGAGAAATAGGAACTAGTCGGGAGGATAGGATTGAAGAGCCCATGGAGATCGAACAAGCAAGGTACGGATGGAATAGAAGAGGGGAAATACAAACGCTGCAGGGAGGTAATGAAAATGCTCACGATAGAGGAAGACAAATGAGAAATCCTATAATAGAGACGGTAGGTAACACAAATATAGTCTGTTGGGGTTGCGGTCAACAAGGACACATTTTTAGGTTCTGTAGTAACAGGCGTCTTCAGTTGAATACACAAAATAGAAATGTTAATAGCAGACCAAACAGAAATTTTGAAGACAGACAGAGGAATTTTATAAGACCAGGAACGCAGGGAAACCGGCATCCCACTTACTGAATAGGACCTGCGGTAGGAGGGAAATTAACAAGGTCCCAAGAATTAAGAAAGATTTTAATAATAAGTATAGGAGGACAAGTAGAAAGTGGTCTCAACTGGGTGAAATAAAACAGTTTTCAATAAATAAAACGGACCCTAGTTCATGCATAATAGAAATAGGGAAACATAGAATTCGAACATTAATTGATTCGGGAGCTCAAGTCAGTGTAATCAAGGAACATTTTTTATACAAAATAATATAAAAATTGCAAAATATTCAGGAGTCATGACACTCTTCACTCTGTTACCGGACAAAATTTAGACGTAGTTGGCCAAACAATGATAAATCTCAAGTTAGGAGGAATCAATGTAAGACACCTTTTTCACATAGTCAAAGAGTTAAATAGGAACATGCTTATAGGTAGGGACGTCTTACTGAAAAATGGTGTAAGACTTTTTGTTTTGGATCTACACAAGTTAAGATTCCAGGGCGTGTATGTAGATTTAGAAGAGGATATGCACATATCAGCACTGGTTAGAGTTAAAACGTCCACGACTTTAAAACCACAGACGGTTAATATGATACAGGCGAAAGTGAAAAGAAATCCGTATTATTTAATAGGACATACAGTTAGAATAACAGAGTTGGAAAGGGAGGTAACAGATTAACCTGGTATAGAAGTTCCAGATGGAATAATGACATTAGACAAACAATTAACTTTTCCAGTAATGATTATTAACAACACAGGCAAGGAAATTAAATTGTACAGAGGATGTGTAATCGCCAAAGTAGAACATGATCCTAACAGCATATTAAAAACAGACAGAGTAGAAATGCCGTTTAAACCGAGAATCAATACC
>JACEFZ010021149.1:0-19363 GCA_014155875.1 Cepaea nemoralis | reverse complement strand
AAAAAAAAAAATTCTTCCAACCACAACCAAAATAAATAAAAACATAAACGTGGCCTTGTTTATAGTAATTGACATTAGCCTCAAGCCACATTATACAGTTTAGCTGTGAAACGCTCATCACAGTCAAATTGATACAAATATAAATTAATTTGCTGACCATACACTTGCTACCATGACCGTTGTCTCTAGTAAACATAAAACATCGATACTATGACCTAATATTAAAATATGATCTTCGGTCATCACTGTCAGTCTCAAATTAAAGTAAACATTTACATATACTTTAAAGTTTTCAAGCAAAAAAGATCTCTTTCAGCATCACATGAAGTAACTGGGACATATTTGGAAAATGTTAAACAATTGCTAAAACTTCTGGATTTCTCCAGTTGCCTACTTACCACAAAGAATGTCATAGATTTTGGAGATTGATGGGAAATATTTCTCAACAGAGATTAGCTAATCATATCTTGATAGTTCGTGGTAACAAGGTTCTACAGCTTCCCTATGCAATGTAGGTGAATGGCAAGTTAAGATTCCATCTTTGGATACAACATCCTCAAACCTATGGCTGCTTTTACCATGTATGGAGCTCCATATTTGTTACTAGATAGAAGCAGAACATTTTCTTTCTTTGCCGCATCTGGCCATAGATGGTTCATACCACACCTGAAAAACACATCAATGATTGAGTGGGTCAAAACAAGCTCTTTTCTGATTTAAAACTTTTTGCAGCGTGTAGTTCCCCCCCCCCCCCCCCCCCCCCCCCCCCCCCCCCCCCCCCATAAAGTTGTTTGCCTGTGTATAAGCCGATTCGTAAATCTCTCTAAAACTTTACTTAAATCCTGGTTGTTGGGTTTGTGAAAAGGGAGATCAGTAGATATCATTATCCCACGCAGGCTCTTAAAATAGTGATGATTTACTGGACAAGGGTGATTTCTGGAACAATAGTTGCTGTCGCCTCTCTGATTCAACATTTCGATGCACACTGCTCTTGTGTTGGGGGTGCTGCAGTGTTATTGCACATGCAACCGCTCCTCAACAACTGTTACTTCGTACACTTTGCAAAGTAATATCGCGCCATCTATTGTCCAATCTTCACAACAAAAAACCACCTAATTTTATTAAGAGTATGCTAACACATACATTAAAAAAACACCTTTGTATTGATAATACGGACCATAATTCTTAACATTATAATTGAATATATTAGTAATTATAATATCAGCATTATGATTTCCTTGCAGACAGGTCTGCTTCACGCAACTCAGCCCCACAGCAGGCTTCACCACAGAACCTCACTCCATACCGGGGGTCTCATGGCGAACCATGCGGTGATAACCACATCCACTGCCAGGCGTGGTCGAAGAAAGGCGAGTGTCAAGCCAACCCAGGGTACATGAGGACTCAGTGTAAAGCCAGCTGTCGTACCTGCAACCTACTGTACCTGCGACCCGGTGTCCTTTCCAGAAACGGCGTCGGTGTCTAACTGGCAAGTGATGGATTCGAACTCAGCTGATAACAGTATTTACGGCACACATTTTTCTTGTGTAGTGAAACCCGATTATATCTTGCTTTTCCATATTGGATTACGTTAAACATCAATGAACAGATTGGAATCTTCGAGAGTAGGCCTTACTACCAAAGCCCTGACACAGTTTCAAAAACATAAATCCTACATGTTACATATGTATAGTATATATGAATTTGACAGTGCACACGGTGGCATTCTCATGGGTGCTACATATTTCACAGAGCATTCTTGTTTATTATGTGAGCTGAAAGAGACGATCGGAGCACTATTCTATGTTTCTCAGTTCTCTGAAGACGGTCTATCAATCCGGTAGTTAGTGTGAACATATTCCAAAACAAAACTAGTCATGTCTACAACCAGGATAGAAGAGAACAAACTGGAATATGGCTCGGCACCACAAGGTAGAAGAGGAAAGACTATAGTATGTCCCACAAACAATGCCTTCATTCACGATTAATTATTTTGAAAACTGTTTGTTGCATCATTATGAAATTTTTCCAGCCGTCTTATATTTACCCCCACCCAAGGAATATGTCTTTGATAGGTCCAAAAGCAACTTAAATCATTGAAAGCGGCAACATTTCTTTGATGTTTTGGGGGAAATGTAGTGAATTCACGCTAACAAACTAGTTTTACAGTAAACCACGTTATTTCTGGTACGGACACAAGTACAAGGCGTAGCCAGATTCGTATGGGAGTGGGTGCAATAAAAAAAAAGTAGCTTAAAGTAGCATTGCACCGGGTTTTTATCCCATATGGCTCAGTCTCTTTCCGCAGGGCGGAAATCGTGGCACAAAGCACGAACTCCGTATCTCCAGCGACGACCCTCTGGATTCTCCGAAAAAATGCACTCGTGAAATGAAGGAATCGAACATACAACCCTCGGAGCCCGAGTCAGACGGCTTGACCACTTCACCACGGAGACTCCCGAGAGGGGTGCAATGTGTAATATTAGTAAAGACAGAGAATGTAAAGAGGTATGGGGTAAATAATGTGTACATTGACAGGAAAGTAGAAGGAATATATTTCTTACCTTATTTTTCATTTCCTTCTTGTTTCTTCAGCTGCTGGTTAATAATTTTACACAAGTATTCATGTTACTAGGATGCATTTAGCTTTTTATATTGAGTTCGTGAAAGCTTCCAAATAGCTGTGCGTTAATGTGTTTATGGAGTGACCAGAAATGATACCGCAATTTAGTCATCATGTTTCCATTTTTAAGGATCTGTTCAGCTGTCTGTGTAGTTTGTTCACACGTACACATGGGTGACAGACCCGCTTTGAGTCTTCGTGAAAGACTGTCTACTCTGCTGTTTTTCTTTAAGAGACGGAACATGATTACCTGTTTTGCACTATGAAAATAGTTGTCAGTGTCTCTGTAGTGGGCTTTCTTCTTAACGACCAAGATGTTGGTCCTCTTTTCATTGAAGTTTATAGATTGATTCGTATGCACGTGCGTTGTCCCCTAATTTGACAACGTGTTTGCTCTCACGTTTCTTGTTATGCCACAATATGTCAGTTTCCACCGCAATATTACTCTTCTGTTGGTATTCAATGCGTTTAGTGTGTGTGTGTGTGTGTGTGTGTGTGTGTGTGTGTGTGTGTGTGTGTGTGTGTGTGTGTGTGTGTGTGTGTGTGTTCAATACAGTTGTTTGTCACCGCTGAGGGCTTGCGGAATTGAAAATTCATCACTGTGGAATACAAACTGTTGCCATTGACACTATGCTGATGCTGTAATGTTTAGGGCCTGCAATTCGTCTGAATAGTTGGAGCAAAATATCCCAGTAAGTGTGTACGTAGATCAGACCTTAATCTGTGTCGGACGATTCCAGTAGGTTGATGATCGCTCTCGGTTGCATAAAATTCAATCCATCCTTTCTCCAATAGTCCTCTTCCTCTTTCAACACATGGTCCTCACATTTTTTCCAGTAACTTTTATCAATATTTAATAGCGCGGACTGGGTTAGTATCTTGACGTCAGGTGGGGGAAATGTGAAATGGTAGGATCTTCCAGTAGCGTCTCTGCTGAGTTTCTACCCTATTCCTTTAATCTTTCCTTGTTTTACCATGACTCAGATAATGTGATCAGCTATTTGGCCGTATGACAGAGTTCGGTTCTCTGTTATAGAGCTGAGTGCTGCTATCGGCCTACACTCACCTAATGAAGGTCAGAATTGAGTTGCTCTCACCAGGGTGTTCTATTCTACAGGTTCCATCTGGGTGTGCTTCGATATCCACAGTGAAGCTAGAAACACAGTTATTGAAAATGATGGCTTGCAAACTGAAGACAGAGATTTCTGAGAGGCATCTTAAATTGGGTTTATACCTCAGTTGGTCTGCGGGATCCTGGCTTCAGATGAGAAGGACATGCTAATGATATGTGTGTTTATTAAGTGATAGTTTGATCACTGAACAGTCAGAACATTATAGATAATACAGATACCAGGAACACTCATATAACTATATACATACCTGGAACATTTAGATTGTGTTATTGAGATGGGGAATCTGTTATAACCAGTGACAATAGAACAATTCAGATTTTCCAAGTAACTATAACAATAGTGATAGAATTCTGTGATTAACAAATAGTTAATATCATAGGAGATTCACAGAGTATAGGAAATTGAAGAACAACATTAGACAGAGTTCGACATGGATGTCCAAGCATCCTAATTGTTCGAGAGACAACGGAGAAAGTCGTCACGTGACCGGACAAGCATCACCTGGGTGAGGTTGTCTGTCCGGAATACATGGTGCTGGTGTGTGCTCAGCACAATGATGAGAATGACTTTGCTCCTGGAACACTGATCTGAGTCTATATACACCTTAGAATATACGACACACATTCTACACATTATATATATATATATACACACACACACACACACACACACACACACACACACACTTCTCCCACACATACTCTTTGCTTTAATAAATTTCTTATATTTATTTGTTGAAGCTAGAGTTGTCAAGTATGTTATGTTGGGGAAGAATGAGAGGGGGCATGATCCAGGGGTGAGTAAGAGTGAGAAGAAGGTCTCTTTAGACTGAGGGAGTGCTGTGGACGGAGTGTGGTGGATATCTCCAGGATAGTGATATTGAATTAAAATAAATGTGGGTGTTGATTCCCCTCACTCCAGGGACGACACTAAAGTAATAAAGCATTACTACTACGACACGGAGCCATATCTTTATTGTTCCTTTGTGCCCGATGCCGTAGGTATTTTGTCTTCTTGGGCAACAACATTGTGCTATGATGCATTGTCCATGATTAGACAAGACAGTCTATCAAGGGATGGAAGTACTGTATTTTCGAGCCAATCTCTAAATACATCACCATTGATCTCATTTTGATAATCCCTATTGTCTGTATGATTTGATACGAACACGAGCCCAGCATTCTGTAGTAAGCCATTATGAGTACTACCAGCATAGGCTATGACCAAACGCTGTCCTTTACTATTGGGCACATAACGCTTTATCTTTCCATCCATTGATTGTCATTTCTTTTCACTTGTGTGGTGCGCATTGATCCACGTCTCATCCAAATACACTATGTCATAATTTTCTTTGCGCATTTCCCTTATTTCACGTAGGTATCTGCTTCTCAAGGCTCCTAAATGCGGTTGCTCGCAAAGAATATTTCTACCGCCCTTGTACTTTCAAAAAGTGAAGATAATATCCTTATAATTTTCCACAAGATTGTTTTGGATAGCTCTATGTTATTGTTCTTTCTCAACCAAACCCTAAATTTTCTTACAGTCACTGTTTCTTTGGCATCCAGCATTTTTATAATGCTGGATAATCCTGTATATAAAATCCTAAATTTTTATAATTTTAGGAGTCTCCGTGGCGAAGTGGTCAAGCCTTTTGACTCGGGCTCCAAAGATCGTGGGTTCGATTCCGGGCCGCATCCTTCGGTTCACGAGTTAAATCTTTCGGAGACTTCTGTGGGTCGTCGCTAGAGCTGCGGAGTTCGTGCTTTGTGCGATGCTTTCCGCGCTGCGGAAATAGACCGAGCCATATGGGATAGAACCAGGTGCAATGAAGTCGACCCTGTCGACTTTTAAAGGCATTTTTATAATAGCTCGCCTTATGACATCTTTGTCAAAGCTGTCTACAATAATCTTTCTACCTACCGTTTTGTTATTGCGTGGTGGTTTAATTTCAGATTCTTGCACCCATCGACTCAAACCCAATGCATGCACTGTTCTTTTTTCGGAATTTGTAATAGTATAAAACAGTTTCCTGCGATCAGCTTCTTGACAAAAATATGTGTACAACTTCATTGCGATTCTTGAAGTGTAAAATTTCGCATTAAATCCCATTGAAAAATATTCACACATTTCAATGTTAGCGTTAAGTGGTAAGATTTTAAAAAAAAAAAAAAACAACAACATATTAATCAGGTTTCATGAAATAACCCACATTTTGAGACACCTCTGAACAGTCCTTGTTTGAACAACGCGGGTAGTTGGCATAAGGCCAATCCCTTCAAAACACGTACAATATTCAACATTGAGCGCTGATTGTCTGACTACGCTGTAATACATTTAAAATTATGAATTTCATCTCAGACCCGTAAATTATATACCGCATATAAAGAAACGTTGAAATCTGCTGTAAAATCTCCAGAACAAAAAATATTTTGTTGGGTGGACATAATGATAAGGTTATATACTAAATCTTATAATTTTCCCCCAGTTGGTTACATTTAAAAAAAAAAAAAATCAATGTTTTTCTACGCCACAGATAAGAAAAGTGAAGGTTAAAGGTGAGAAGATCGACTTCATTGCACCTGGTGTTTTAGATTAAGGGCGAAAATAAGAATCCAGGATCTTGGAGGGCAAGACCGTTTCGTCACGGAAATTACCAGACCAGCTCCCTCGCCCTCGTGCCCCACCTCCCCTTGATTTCTAACTTCGCGCTATACAAGAGTTAGAATCGTTTTCGGACTGCG
This sequence comes from Cepaea nemoralis, assembly GCA_014155875.1. Classification (NCBI taxonomy): domain Eukaryota; kingdom Metazoa; phylum Mollusca; class Gastropoda; order Stylommatophora; family Helicidae; genus Cepaea; species Cepaea nemoralis. The sequence continues at coordinate 12,866 of JACEFZ010021149.1, read as the reverse complement.
TCAGTCATCCCACTAGAGCAGTTTATCTGGGGACACCTGGGAGTCAGCACCACACTATTGATTTGTTTGCTTTGTGCGATGCCCTCGGCAGACGGCTAGCCCAACTGCGGAGACCGAGCCATATTGAGTAACATGGGGTGCGATGAAGTCGATACTCTTTTAACATTTCAGATTACAAGAGGAGAGGATAAACATAATGTCAGTGGGTTTCTAGATCACAGATTCGGGTAGGAAAGACTAAATAGGAATATACTGATTTCTATGGTAGAGCTGGCGTCATGAAATATTAGTTAGTCGACTGACTACCCACCGCAGTTGACACCATTGAGACCATGGATGCAAGGATAACCTCCAAGGTATCACCCTCACCGTGTAGCGGTAAAAGACACAAGATCTATGTTGGTCGATTATCAGCATTACGAGTTGCGTGGCAGAAGTGTACACGGCAATGTAAAGGCTGTCAGTTTAGTTTTTTTTTTTTTTTTTGGTTTGTTTGTTCGCATATCCTTTACAGGGAATAGCTGTCAACATCAGCATCTTTCAGCTGATTGTTGATTTCTTGGCAAGATTACCCTCAGTAGGTTGCCATTGCTTTCTGAGCGACCGCCTCACATACCCCGTAAATTACCGACGCGGAGAGAACCGCTACCAATTCTCGCGCACGTCACGTTACCCACGAGATTATACGGGATTACGGAGAAAGTCGTGTAACGACTAGACCAGGGAGACCGACTGTCAGTTTAATACTGAGCACAATACATCAAGTGTGCCTATCTGTCAGCTAGTTGATAGACCTAGCTTCATATACTCCAGTCACCACGTACTATGTAGAAGCCACCACATCTTCAAACTGCAAGTCCTCCCTGGACAGAGGCAAGTGAGAGGTTTCTTCTACACCGTATACAGTGTATGGGGTATTCTAGGAACGTATGGCCAGTTATCTGGTAGCGTCTGGGTAATGGCAAGTGAGAGGTTTCTTCTACACAGTATACAGTGTATGGGTATTCTAGGAACGTATGGCCAGTTATCTGGTAGCGTCTGGGTAATGGCAAGTGAGAGGTTTCTTCTACACAGTATACAGTGTATGGGGTATTCTAGGAACGTATGGCCAGTTATCTGGTAGCGTCTGGGTAATGGCAAGTGAGAGGTTTCTTCTACACAGTATACAGTATATGGGGTATTCTAGGAACGTATGACCAGTTATCTGGTAGCGTCTGGGTAATGGCAAGTGAGAGGTTTCTTCTACACAGTATACAGTGTATGGGGTATTCTAGGAACGTATGGCCAGTTATCTGGTAGCGTCTGGGTAATGGCAAGTGAGAGGTTTCTTCTACACAGTATACAGTGTATGGGGTATTCTAGGAACGTATGGCCAGTTATCTGGTAGCGTCTGGGTAATGGCAAGTGAGAGGTTTCTTCTACACAGTATACAGTGTATGGGGTATTCTAGGAACGTATGGCCAGTTATCTGGTAGCGTCTGGGTAATGGCAAGTGAGAGGTTTCTTCTACACAGTATACAGTGTATGGGGTATTCTAGGAACGTATGGCCAGTTATCTGGTAGCGTCTGGGTAATGGCAAGTGAGAGGTTTCTTCTACACAGTATACAGTGTATGGGGTATTCTAGGAACGTATGGCCAGTTATCTGGTAGCGTCTGGGTAATGGCAAGTGAGAGCTTTCTTCTACACAGTATACAGTGTATGGGGTATTCTAGGAACGTATGGCCAGTTATCTGGTAGCGTCTGGGTAATGGCAAGTGAGAGGTTTCTTCTACACAGTATACAGTGTATGGGGTATTCTAGGAACGTATGGCCAGTTATCTGGTAGCGTCTGGGTAATGGCAAGTGAGAGGTTTCTTCTACACAGTATACAGTGTATGGGGTATTCTAGGAACGTATGGCCAGTTATCTGGTAGCGTCTGGGTAATGGCAAGTGAGAGGTTTCTTCTACACAGTATACAGTGTATGGGGTATTCTAGGAACGTATGGCCAGTTATCTGGTAGCGTCTGGGTAATGGCAAGTGAGAGGTTTCTTCAACACAGTATACAGTGTATAGGGTATTCTAGGAACGTATGGCCAGTTATCTGGTAGCGTCTGGGTAATGGCAAGTGAGAGGTTTCTTCTACACAGTATACAGTGTATGGGGTATTCTAGGAACGTATGGCCAGTTATCTGGTAGCGTCTGGGTAATGGCAAGTGAGAGGTTTCTTCAACACAGTATACAGTGTATGGGGTATTCTAGGAACGTATGGCCAGTTATCTGGTAGCGTCTGGGTAATGGCAAGTGAGAGGTTTCTTCTACACAGTATACAGTGTATGGGGTATTCCAGGAACGTATGGCCAGTTATCTGGTAGCGTCTGGGTAATGGCAAGTGAGAGGTTTCTTCTACACAGTATACAGTGTATGGGGTATTCTAGGAACGTATGGCCAGTTATCTGGTAGCGTCTGGGTAATGGCAAGTGAGAGGTTTCTTCTACACAGTATACAGTGTATGGGGTATTCTAGGAACGTATGGCCAGTTATCTGGTAGCGTCTGGGTAATGGCAAGTGAGAGGTTTCTTCTACACAGTATACAGTGTATGGGGTATTCCTAGGAACGTATGGCCAGTTATCTGGTAGCGTCTGGGTAATGGCAAGTGAGAGGTTTCTTCTACACAGTATACAGTGTATGGGGTATTCTAGGAACGTATGGCCAGTTATCTGGTAGCGTCTGGGTAATGGCAAGTGAGAGGTTTCTTCTACACAGTATACAGTGTATGGGGTATTCCAGGAACGTATGGCCAGTTATCTGGAGGCGTCTGGGTAATGGCAAGTGAGAGGTTTCTTCTACACAGTATACAGTATATGGGGTATTCTAGGAACGTATGGCCAGTTATCTGGTAGCGTCTGGGTAATGGCAAGTGAGAGGTTTCTTCTACACAGTATACAGTGTATGGGGTATTCTAGGAACGTATGGCCAGTTATCTGGTAGCGTCTGGGTAATGGCAAGTGAGAGGTTTCTTCTACACAGTATACAGTGTATGGGGTATTCTAGGAACGTATGGCCAGTTATCTGGTAGCGTCTGGGTAATGGCAAGTGAGAGGTTTCTTCTACACAGTATACAGTGTATGGGGTATTCTAGGAACGTATGGCCAGTTATCTGGTAGCGTCTGGGTAATGGCAAGTGAGAGGTTTCTTCTACACAGTATACAGTGTATGGGGTATCCTAGGAACGTATGGCCAGTTATCTGGTAGCGTCTGGGTAATGGCAAGTGAGAGGTTTCTTCTACACAGTATACAGTGTATGGGGTATTCCAGGAACGTATGGCCAGTTATCTGGTAGCGTCTGGGTAATGGCAAGTGAGAGGTTTCTTCTACACAGTATACAGTGTATGGGGTATTCCAGGAACGTATGGCCAGTTATCTGGTAGCGTCTGGGTAATGGCAAGTGAGAGGATTTCTTCTACACAGTATACAGTGTATGGGGTATTCTAGGAACGTATGGCCAGTTATCTGGTAGCGTCTGGGTAATGGCAAGTGAGAGGTTTCTTCTACACAGTATACAGTGTATGGGGTATTCCAGGAACGTATGGCCAGTTATCTGGTAGCGTCTGGGTAATGGCAAGTGAGAGGTTTCTTCAACACAGTATACAGTGTATGGGGTATTCTAGGAACGTATGGCCAGTTATCTGGTAGCGTCTGGGTAATGGCAAGTGAGAGGTTTCTTCTACACAGTATACAGTGTATGGGGTATTCTAGGAACGTATGGCCAGTTATCTGGTAGCGTCTGGGTAATGGCAAGTGAGAGGTTTCTTCTACACAGTATACAGTGTATGGGGTATTCTAGGAACGTATGGCCAGTTATCTGGTAGCGTCTGGGTAATGGCAAGTGAGAGGTTTCTTCTACACAGTATACAGTGTATGGGGTATTCTAGGAACGTATGGCCAGTTATCTGGTAGCGTCTGGGTAATGAAGCACATAGTTGTAGCTACAGTTCGACTAGTGGTGAGCGACTTTGTGTACGAGCGGCTACACCCGTGCTGTCCTTGGTTGATTGATTGGTTGGTTGGTTAGTTGGCTGGTTAGTTGGTTGGTTGGTTGGTTGGTTGATTGGATGGTTGGTTGAATGGATGGTTGATTAGTTCATCTGTTCGAAATGTTCTTTGACAATGTGGACAAAGAATGTTTGACGTTTCTGGAGGAGGGTTTTCTGCAGTGGTTTTTCTGTCCTGCCTTTTCTTTACAGCTCTTGCAGTCCTGGTTGCCTCACACATGACTGCACCCTTGTGTCATATATATATATATATATATATATATATATATATATATATATATATATATATATATATATATATATATATTATATATATATATATATATATATATATATATATATATATATATATATATATAAGGGGTCCGGCCATTTGAAACCCGTTCCAATGGCTTTATTACAAAAGCATGAAAGAAACATTAACAGGTGTAGTAGAAGTAAACAAAGCATTCATTTTGAATGAATTATGCACCATGGGTTGGTCAGAAGAAGTCGTCGTAGGCATTCAGTCAAGCTTCCCATTGCTTAGGTAGGCGGCGAATGCCGTCCGCAAAAAAAGGATTGTGGTTGATCATCGAACCAAGTGTTTACCGCGTTCATTACGTCTGCATCTGTGTGAAATCGTTGCCCCTTGAGAGCTTTTTTTTTTTTTTTGAGGTCCGAACAAATGAAAATTACATGGTGACAAATCAGGACTATAGGCTGGATGTTGCAGGATATCCCACTTCTTCCAAGCCAATGTTTCATGCACAATTTTTGCAACACGCGGACGAGCATTACCGTGCAACAAAATCACACCGCGAGTAAGCATGCCGGGTCGTTTATTCTTAATGGCTTTTTGCAACTTGTCTAGTGTTTGCAAGTAGTGGGTAGAGTTGATGTTGACACCAGGTTCTTTAAAGTCGGCCAACAATAGCCCTTCATGGTAAAAAAAAAATGCTCAGCATAAACCTTACCAGCGGAAACCTGTAACTTGAATTTTTTGGCTTTTGGTGATCCAGAATGCTTCCATTGCATGCTCTCTCTTTTGCTGCTCGGCTCGAAGTGGTGACACCATGATTCATCGCCTGCCACTATGCGGAAGAGAAATGCTTCACCCTCCACTCTGTAACGCAGCAAGTGGTTCAATCACCATCCCATGCGTTCCTCTTTTTTGGTGGTCGGTCAATATCCGTGGTACCCACTGTGAACACACCTTCCGATATTGCAGTTTTTTACGAATGACCTTTTCAATTGTCCCAATCAAATTCTTTCGCTCGCGAAGGTATGCTTCGACAACGGTTGATCTGTACTGCTGCATCAATTTTGGCGATGTTTTTTTTTTCTGTTGCAACAATATGCGCTTGACCCGGCCGTCGAAGATCAGTCGTGAACTGACGTCCTTTCCGAAACATTAGTGCCCAGTCTGTCACTGTTGTCTTCGACACACATTTGTTACTGTACGCTGTCTGCATTCTTCGATGAATGTCCACTGGTCGACATCCTTCAAATGATAGAAGCTGAATCACCGCTCTTTGAGCTTCTTTGGACGGATTTTGGATCAACCTGGCCATTTTCTCACCTATGCATCATGGGACGATAAGCATGTGCTCTTTTATTCATTGGTCAGTACTTATCACATGACCATGACATGATCATGTTCAACGTACGCAATTACGCGCGGTGCGGCACGAACGGATTTCAAATGAACGCTCCTAATATATTCATCTGTTGATGTGCTGAATATTTCCTTAGTTCTATTTATTGTTTGTTTTGGTAGTGTTGCATTTTTACTGCTGCCTGCACCTCGTGATTTGTTAAACATTTGTCATCTGGCTCTCAGGCTCTCTAGAGTTTGTCGTTTCTGATATCCTCCCGGTCTTTACCCACACGGTCCTGGCCAATTCATGTTTGATTGTTTGTTTACTGAACTTCTTTCATTTGGTGCTGGGTTGTTGTTTGATTGTTTGTTTACTGAACTTCTTTCATATGGTGCTGGGTGGTTGGGCTTCGTTGCCGTGCTCATATCTCCCCTTCCCAGATTTTGCTCATCTGTATCTTCATCTGTGTGATCTGGCATAGTAGTTGTTTCTTGTAACAGCAGCGAAAACCATCTAGCTGCCTCCGACATCTCTTCCTTACAGGTTAGATTTGCTGTGACAGAGACTGTTATTGTGTCTATGCACTGTTAGATGTACGGGCGGCCCAGGTATCTGCCTCAGTCTTGTCAGAAAGTACAAGCTCATTTTCTGAGTGCTTTCGGCATTGCAGTTGGTGACTTATGGTAGTAGGCATTGGCTGAAGCGGTGTGCTTCTTCTGCACAGTATTGGCACATGCATGTCTTACTGTGGCAATTGCTTTACTGACATCGTGACATAATGCAGAGAAGCTTAAATAATGAAATCTCAACATGAAACGTGATGGAATAATCAAACTAACAACTAAACATTGACGGCGAAGATCTGTGAATAATACATAACATATATTGACAGCAAACAGCAGCCATAAAAATCAACAACATTGTAAGAGCATTTCAATGCATAAGGAAGGGTTTCAGACACGGTTGTATAATGTAGTATCCTGATTTGTTTTTATTGTACAATCAACATATAATGAGATCCTCAGAAAATATGCTAGGAATCCTGGTTGGCTGACGTAACTTTTGGATTTACTGTTTCGGATCTTGGGTGCGGTGTTGTCACATCCTCAGTAATTGCAGTTACGGTTACATCAATCGTTACTCTTTCGTCTGCTGGTGTTGATGAGGCTATTTCTGTCCGTTGTGGTTCTGTAGCATTTTATTTTGTGTTGGTGTCATGTTAGTTTGCTGTTTCTTCTCAATCCTTGGTTATCTGATACACCTGCTGTCACCGGTGTAAATGATGTTTTGTTTTCGGTTCTTGTTCGGAACTATTTCCATCTTGTCTATAAATATGCTGACTTTATGTCGACAGAGCACTTGCAATTACGAAATCACGTTTTGTTATGTAAGAAGCTTTTAATAAAATGTGCTACCGCTCCAAAATTTGTGAGTACATAATTTTGAAAAGACACACCAATTTACAAATCGGTGTGCTTTCTTGTTGCCCGAATGTCGCAATATAGTGATTCAGGAGCAGTCTCGCCTTAGATTCTGCATTAGTATGGGAAACTATCTATATAAATATATCTTTGGGAAACCTGGAATGTGGTTCACATTCTTGGTCACATGAGTCAACAGTATAGCGCTTGTACAATAGCAATTGACACTGAATGAGAGTTCTGCCACTGAGTGTAAAGGATACTTGCACATTGCATGTATTAGTTTGATACTTACGCCAGGCTAAAGCACTCTGATGATGCAGTTATCAAGAACTAGGTACCCAATAGTTCAAAATACCAGAAATGGTAGGGGTGGGGAAGAATGACATGATCCAAGCCTAGATCTGGAAGAAATGAAAATGAAAGAAACACAGCACAGAATCCAGCATGAGGTGGCCAACATGGTTCAAATATAGTAAGAGAACTAGGAAATACTGCACGCAATACAAACTGAAAGAGAACAGCTAAATAACGTGAAGGGCTAATCAAAACTAAGCTAGCTGAAGCCACGCTAAAGACAACCGAGAAACCATAAGCTGAAACCAACAACTCATTCTAATTGACCAACAAATTCAATGGAAAGCCAGTTTTCACACTGAAAGAGAAACCTGACGAAATCCAAGAGCCGACACCGATAAGCATCAAACTGAAGCCAGCAACCGATTCGCATGCGCCAAAAATGTAGATAATCTCATGCAGAATGAGTACAACGAAGAAGTCTTACAGATGGCTGCACTGTGACAAAACGCGATGTTTCAAAACGCAATTCAAAACAGATAGGCACAGGGAAAAGGCACAAAAGAAAACAAAGCAACTAAACCAAAGGATGAGTCTGTCTAAGACTGTATCCACTAAAAACAGACGAGCAATAAGCGTTCCTGACTGTAGCGTAGCGTATGCTACTATGATAGGAAATATACCAAAGTAGATACAAATAGACTTACTATGAACAGAAAGACTATACACTGACGAAGACAGACCAAATGATTCGTAACTCTAGACCAGAGGTTCCCAAACCACGGCCCGCGGGCCACTTGTGGCCCGCCAGCTGTCAGAAAGTGACACGCGAGACCTCGTTGTTTAATATAATATATTTTAATAATTTAAAATATCCACTCGGAGCGTGCGATAAATTGCTCTGTTCGTGGTTGTTATGCTCAGATATTATCGAATGCGCCTGTTCAGTTCGCAACAAAACGTTATGAAGTTCCCATATCCCAGCCTTGTCGACCAGTCAGAGTGCGCAAGGCGCCATGTTGTCGTCTGTTACGGAGACGGAGTCGGTAGTATTGTTTTGAAATTAAATTTTTTCACATAAAAATTTACCGTTATAATAGAGGAGGATAATGTTGTTCTCTTCATAAATCTGTTCGTATTTCCCGATGCCAAGCTCTGTCAATTACAGCAAAACCTTCAGCACGAAGTAATTGATTGGAAATGCAATTCTGCACTGAGATGTAAATTTCTGGAGCTGCCTGCTTCAACTTCAGCTGATCATATGATTTCATTCTGTCGACTCTTGCCTGTCGAACAATTTGAACACTTGCGTTCACTCGCCCAGAGATACATTTGTCGTTTTGGTTCGACTTACAGATGCGAGCAGTCATTTTCCGCAATCATCATCATCATCATCTTCCACTTCTGCCGTCAAGTGTCATGGGGAGGAATAATTTGCGCTCCATCTCCCGATGGGCTGCACTGGATAGTGTAATTCCGTGTGGTTGTACAATGTCTTTGATGTCGTCAATCCATTTTCGTATTGGACGTTCTCATGGTCTCGTCGCAGATGATCTTTATGCCAGTGATGGTAGTTGATGGTGTTGCATTCTAACGACATGGCCAAACCACTTGATCTTCTGTCTTTCAATAAATGTGGCACAAGGTGTTGATCCCACTGTCTGTCTGATAACAGCATTTCTTACTCGGTCTCGGATTGTTAAGTTGGCAGCTTTCCTCAGGCGTCTCATCTCGCAGATGTTGATTTTGCGAAAGTGTGATGTGGTATAATAAAACGTCCTTACCCTTTCCTATTTATTGACTCCCTTAAAAATAAACAATCCCTTACAACTACGGTTTAAGTATCTTACTGAATATAGGATAAAAACTAACCCGTAGGTTAGCTAAATTAATTTGGCCTTATTTTGGCCTACGTACCTGGCCAACAGTCGTCGACTGATTGTAAGAAAAAGGCCCAGTGTAGCCATTTTTAGTTCAAGCTAAGAAAGTAAACAGACGTGCGTTCCCTTGTGGGATTTCTTTCCCCGTGTGGGGAAAAGGTATTGTTGCCTTTAAAAACATGATTCTCTTCAACTATTGAAGAGAAGCAGGTGGTGGTTGAATGTGGTGGGACTATATCACTAACACTGGATCCTGGGTCAACAGCCATAAAGTGAATGTCCAAACCATAGTCTGGATCTAGCAATACCTCAATGTTACTGCGGCGCTCAATAGCTCCATAGCGAGCAACAGATACATTTGAAGACAACTGATTGGGTGAGTGATTAAGTCCTATTTTAGTAGGAATATCAAGGATGGACTTCAAGATCTAATAATCTACAAAGATGAAGATCAACAGAGTAACTGACAACAGTGTATCGTCTGCTTTACGTCTGAGAAGTATCACCTATAAGCCTTATCACTCAGCAAAATCAGTGAACTATGGGACAATCCTACAAGTTACTAAAACTAGCAACAGTGAAAGCCCTTCAACTGTTGGTTGGGTTACCAAGTTAATATCCAACAATGGATAAGTCTTCGAAAGAATGTCTCACAGCTGCAACAGTCAAACATAAGGTTCCAGCCATGCAACACCAAGTTCTAGCTATGAACACCCACTCAAACAAATGGAAGAAGACATTGAACCAATACAACCAAGGTAACCAACTGAAAAACCATACCTACACCAGATTACCTCAAGGTTCCCAAACCTGAACACATAAAAAAAAGACATATGAAAGCAGCTAGAGGAGTAAATGCCTCTACGCCTGCAACCACAGGAATCACCTGATGGCTTGCAACCCTGGATATGTGGTGGAGTCAATATTCTTCAGTTCCATGCCTGCAGCAGAATCCTGGAATTAATTCCAGATGAACCAAATGAATAACAAGCAGAATTGTATGTCTACACTGAAAGTAAATAATGAATCAGAACTCTGTGCTGGTCCCATGTCAGCCTAAATGCCAATAACGGTGGAATAGGTTATAGACTGATGACTAGGTGGGTGAAAAATCTGTGGGAACAAAATTGAGATTCGGATATTATAAGCCGAGACGCTGAAAGGTAGGCATCCTTTTCATCGGATATGGTGATATAGGGAAGAACCTTAGTCCAAGACTCAAGATGCATCTCCTGAAGGTATGACCAACCCAGGCCTCAATTTCACACTGACACCGAGCCGTTCGCAAAGAAGATTCTTGAATTCAGCTCCACGGAGGAGATATGTGGTGAATTTATTTCCTAATAAGGATTATAAGTAGTTCCGCAACAAACTTCAGTGGACATTAAACATGACTGTGAGTATTTATTGCTGTCACGGATAAATATGGACATTAGCTGCTTTGCACTGGAGAAGAATACCCATCCCCAATGCCTAAATGAACACTATAATTAATTAATTTAATTATTAGTATTAACTGTTTTCATGTGTGTGTGTGTTTCTTCTATGACATATAAAGAGTGGGTAATGAGGTATAACCAATGATGGTTAAGGTAAAATAGTATTTTGACATCAACTCATTATTTTTAAAATATGATAATTGTACATGGTGTCAGAAACAAATATATATATATATATATATATATATATATATATATATATATATATATATATATATATATATATATATATATATATAATATATATATATATATATATATATATATATATGTTGGATTTCTGCATCTAGACCAATGTGATTTTATCTAGATACACTGAGTCAAGTTAGCAGAACCAATTTGTGGTTGTTGTGTTGTTTGTAATAACCTTGTTTTTTTCTGGGGTCACTGGGTACTATATTGTAACAATGCAACTAATTCCCATGCCTGTCTGAAAATGCAAAGTGTTTATTACACATATATATGTAACTACAGATCTTGAGTTAATACCTGAACTGTTTGTCCAAAAGTGTTGTGTACATCAAGTAAATGTGGTGTCCAACAAGTGGTTGTTTATATGTTGTGAGCAATCAATATCCTTCTAGCACTATAGAAAATTTAAAGGGTGATGAAGTGGGAAGGGAAACCTACACACAGATGCCATTGTTTCAGGATTGAACTCTTTTTTCCTGGGATTTGTGGTAAATATCCCTGATCACCCTGCATTCTAACCAGTGACCAGAGAATCAATAATACCCCCTAGACATCTTAACCATATTCTCAGGAATTAAAATCCACATCCCACATGTGATTTGGATAAAGTCCAAGTCTGAGATTAGTAGCATAGGGTTGCAGTGAATATGCTGTTTATTATCTGTCGTTTTGCGGACATTATATTTGGATGTTTCGGTATGGGTGATAGTTTATATGTAAGTGCGCTAGCTTTTTGACATCCTATTTCGATTTTTCTGTCCAATCTGCCATCTTCTGTGATCATATTTCCAAGATATTTGAATTAACTTGTTTAAGAGTTGTGCTATTTATCTGTATACTTAGTGGACCAGGAGATCTGCTAATTTGCATTACCTCGGTTTTGGCTGTATTTACACTCATATTGTATCTGCTGCATGTTGAACTCAGATTATTAATATGATTTTATAGTCTGCCCTCGTCGTTGTGAAACAGGCACTTATCGTGCAAATAGAAGTGCATTTATTTCCTGTGGATCAGTTGTTTCATCTGGAGTGAATAGTTCTAAATTTTCTGAATCTGTTGTGTCAAGGCTTGCTTCTTTGGATATTCTGTCCAAGTAGATATTAAATAACAGAGGAGAGAGCACACATCCTTGTCTCACTCCATTTTCCGCAATGACCGTTATAAAAGACAAGCAACCTTCCAGACTCATCGTCAGTAACCTAGCTGCGCTTATGACTTTGGGCACGATAGATTTGATAAACTGGCATCTGAACTTAAGTAACTGGTTATGAAGAACATTTATAATTGTAAATTAATTACATTAATAGCGATTTTCGAATCTGATAAAAAATTTATTGTTAAATGAACTTTTGATTTTAAACTAAAAAATGACCGCAGTGTAGTACTGACACTGACTGCCTTTAAAGTTTTAGAACTTTGTTGACGAAAGTTAAGAAAGGAAAGAATTATATTGCACGACTTTTATAATTTTATAACGTTGTGGCCCGAAAATAGTAGATATGGCCCTCTGTTTGAAAAGCTTGGGAACCACTGCTCTAGACTAATCAAAGGTCCCGGAACTGATCTAATCTTCTGACAGTGACAGGCAGGAGAGGGATGGCGATCAACAGTACTTAGAATAAAGACCGTTTACCAAGATTCTCCAGCTACTTTGCCTGAATAAAGATTCAGCCCCCAAATCTTATCCACTCTCACAGACACGGAGAAAGACAGATTAATATATAAAAAGTTACAAACCTTTCGTAACTTCTCACACTCTTTTTATACTAATTTACTTACTAAGATAACAAACTAAGTTTGTAAAAATTGAAAATCACAACGTTTAGTTTTAATGCGTTATAACATTTCGGGTGATCTACGGGATACAGCCCTGTACACTTAGGATTTTGCGATTCCCCTTACTAATCTAAATTTCACCTAAAGTTCTAATCATATATAGTGAGTGGCACCTTAAGTTT
>JACEFZ010021148.1:0-14600 GCA_014155875.1 Cepaea nemoralis | reverse complement strand
CCCCTTTGGCCCTTAATTTTGGTCTTGGCCTTAAATCTCTGAGCATTATAGGGGGCCACCATCTGAGCGTAAGTGAATGTATATACCGTCCCTTTGATCACAAAAGGCTATTTCAGTAGAAGTGAAAAGTAATCCCAAAGGGGGTGGGGGCTAGTACACAACCTTTTTTAACTCCACTCTTGATTTCAACTCTTCTGAAGTTGACCATAAAACTTGATTATCCCCTTCATCCTGTGTGGAACGATTCCACAATGGCCCAGAAGAGTTGGTGGACACCCAAAAAATCTTCTTTATGCTTTGAACAGACCCTCACGAACTGACCAAATCGAATGCCTTTGTGAGGTCGATGAAGGCAAAAACGGGCTGTTTTTGTTCCCGGCTTTTTTTCTTGCTCTTCGAAATGAAAAAATATCATATAAAGGGGAACCGGTTCTGACGGAAGCCGCACGGTGTTTTGGGGTTTAATTTTGTCTCCCAGACTTGAAGTCGGGGCGCAGGACAATTCTGGAAAATATTTTCCCAAATACACAGAAGGGATCCCCTATAGTGTTGAAGTCGCTCCGATCTCCCTTTTTTCTTGTACAGCGTTATAAATTTTTTGAATTTTTGAAACCTGGGGACTTGTCCTTCCCCGCCAGCATAGCTCTATTAGCTGGTGGACCCTGTAAGCGAGGGTGTCTTGCCCACTCCGGATCCCTCTTTTTGGAATCCCCCCTTCCCTGGAGCCTTGCCAGATGCAAGCTAAATTTATAGCACATTTAAAACTTCTGTTATAGTGGGAAGTGTGTCCAGGTGGTAAAGAGTTGGCAGGGCCTCTATGGCATTGGGGGCATCACCCCGCCAGCTTGGTCTCACTTGAGTAAAGCTCTAAATATGCTCGCCCCACTATCCATCTGCTGTTTTTTTAATCAGTGAGGGTTTTCCAGTCAAGGTTTTCAGCGGTGCACTTCTTTTGATCATTGGACCACAGGTTTTTCTTTACCCCTTCATACATGCTTCTGATGTTTCCTTTATCACTTGCGATTTGAAAAGGAAATCACATAAATTTGATCCAAAAGGGCATTCGCACACGCCTGGGAGCCTTTTGTACTCCTTTCCCCGCTTTCTTCACTCACTCAGAGTGTTACGCGTTTTGGGCCCTTTTCCCTTTTTTCTTAAGAGAGCTAAACTTCTTTTTTTTCAATCAAGGGCTGCAGTACTGGGTGTTTGCCGCAAACCGTCCTGCCCCTTATGAACCACAGTGCCGTAAACCCCTACCGCTGTTTTTTTAGTTTTTTTTAAGTTACTCCTTTTTCATTTACTTATAAATTTTTTGATTTAAACATTGAAAGCGTCCTCAAATTGCTGTTGAAATTCAAAGCACTTTTCCCGGGTCGTGAGTGTTAATAAAAATTAACCCCTGGGGCTAGACTTGTGTTTAGCTGTGTAGATTCTCTTTGGTCTCATTTCAAACCCCCTTTGCAACAACCAAAAATATCTTATCACTCACCCACGGTGGTAACTTCGAGTTAATGATGTAGGGTTTTCAGATTTTGTCTCCGTGTGATAATAAAAGCCCCAGCTGATGCCAATGGCCGATTTTGGGATGTTTCCATGTGCCCCTTATGCATCTTTTTTTGTTTTAAAAAAAGGATTTTGGGGTAAAAAACATAGGTCATTTCTAGGGGCAATGCTCCAGCAGCCTTTCCCCTTTTATCATTAAATGCGACCGAGGGTTGTTTTTTCCAAGGCACCCGGGGCCAGAACTCGAGTCCTTCCCCACGACCCATTGAAATCCCCGAGCATATAAATGTAGTCGGTTTTTGGAACTGCCTTAAATCCCCAAAAGTCTAGCTGCTCATAGAACGTTCCTTAAATCATCAGAGGAAGTAAAGTGCCCGGTGCAAAAGAAAGTGAGAATGGTGGAAAATCCACAAGGGGTTTCCCAAAGCGCAGTGAAAAATAATTTTTTCATTACCTCCAGCTGGGATATCAATCTTTCCCCAGTAGCGAATTCTTCACTGAAAAGCCCAAAACCGTGTTCCTTTTTTCTGCCTCCCTTTTTTCCCCTTTTCCCAAAAAAAAGGTGAAATTGTTTTCCCTGAGTGCCCCTTCCTCAGCGGGGCAGTCTCCGGCGGGCCAGCAATATCAATGTTAAAAAACGTTTGGGTTTTTCAGCATCAACACAGCCGTTTTTTTTCCACATCGTCAATATTTGTCAAATCAGTGGAAAAAACCCGGCCCCATGGGTTTTCACGTTCCAGGTTTTCAAGCCCTAGCTTGAGGTTTTTTTTATTTTTTTTTATTTGTACCTGGTGCATTAGTTTTACCCGCCTGCGATTCAGATTTTTTTCCTAGCCCCAAGCACCCATTTAAGCAGGCAGGCTGTGGCGGATCAGCCCCCCATTGGCCGGGGGCGCCCAGCTTGAGGCGGGGGGTAGCTGATCCTGACACCTGTAGGTGCCTTTCCCCCCGTCAGAGGGAACGCGTGGCGCCCCATGTCTAAAGCCAACTGACAAGGACTTATAACCCGTAACCGTTGCCCTCGCCCTTTATTCCGAGACCGGTTAAACCAGGGGGGGGAGTTATTTTCCTCTCCATCACAAAGCCTGGGGTAAAAAAAAGAAAACCCCCTGTTGCCCATGCAGCATGATCCCCCCTCGGCCTGCCTGACACCCAGAGGAAAATTAACACATTTCATCTGGAAAAAAACAAGCTGCGAAGCTGCCGGCCCGCAAAGCAATGCCCCTCTGTCCGCCCGTCGGAGCTTCGATCCTAACCAGCTGCCAAAACCAAAGGGTTAGGGCCTGGTCCCGGGGCCCCGGCCCTGACTTATTTTGTCTTTGGGGTTTCATTTTCCCCGCACCAGGATAAGGCTAACCCTCCCCAATTTTCACTCTTTCCCCCCGAAGCCGTTTGGGAATGTGGGGTGTCGGGGTTTTGGGAAAACGCCCCCAACATTCGGGCTGGGCAGAAAGCAGGTAACCATCACTGTTCATACGGTAGCTCAGTATATCTGACAAACCTGACTGCATATATATATATATATAGTAACTTCCCACGTAAGAAGAATAGTTACAATAGAAAATGAATGAATATGAAACTTCTAACACTCAGGTTTGCCGGATTTGCGTTCATTGTATTTTATTTACACTGGGTGTGTGTTTATTACAAATGTCGAAATGTCGATTCGTTGTGTTGTGGTGTGACTTATTCTTATCATATTTTTACGTCGTTATTATTATGATTGTTATTCTCACACTGTGATTTCCGTTTGCCGGGTTTACGTCCCTTGAATAGTATTTGCACTGTGTCCATGTTTATTATCTCTCATTTTTCGCAGGAGTCACACGTAGTTAACTAGTATAATTTTGCATTGTTTAAACAGTCACAAACCATTTAAACAATCAAATTAGTGTTTCAATAGTCATGAAACATTTAAACAATCAAATCATTGTTTCAGTATTTACGAAACATTCAAACAATCAAATCATTGTTTCCATAGTTACGAAACATTCAAACAATAAACTCATTGTTTCAATAGTCAGGATACAAGAAACAGTATAAGACATCAATTCTTATCAAACAATTGCAGAAACCACGAAAGAAACTCTGAACTACCTTGCCGCTACTCTGGCCGCTATACTAGTATACAGCAATGTTATAACGGCTGAGTCGAGAGCAACATACTCTGACTCTGCTGTAAGGATGCAACCTTGGAAGGAATTGTGGGCAGTTGGTGTTACCCATCTCTAAAAAAAAATATCAAATACTTACGATATCAGAGACCAAGTGTTCTCAGGTCTACAACATGTGCTGGTGCTTTCACAAATCCATAACAGGAAACTACTTCCGGACTAACAACAATAATATCATATTAGAGACGAGTCCACACCAATGCTCATGGACGTGTTACTGGATCTATCCTAACAATGTTCATGAACGTGTTACTGGATCTATCCTAACAATGTTCGCAAACGTGTTACTGGATCTATCCTAACAATGTTGACAAACGTGTTACTGGATCTATCCTAACAATGTTCACAAACGTGTTACTGGATCTATCCTAACAATATTCATGAACGTGTTACCAGACCTATCCAAACAATGTTCATGAACGTGTTACTAGACCTATCCTAACAACGGATTTCAAGGCGGTTTTAATGTGCGTTCTAAAATTAGACAATGTGCAGACAGCATATTTCTAAGAATAATTCAAGGAAACTAAGTTGATTATGATAATGGCAATTTTATAACCACACATTGACTCTTAACAAAGAAGTTACGTTTCTAGTTGAGATATGGAATAGAGAGAAAAGGCAGCGGCTGCAGCAGGATATAACAATATGAAATGGAGACAAATAGTATTTTAAACTCCTGCGAGAAAAAACGAAACATCAACAAACGTTGCACATACCTTACAAAGGGGAAACCACGTGTTGCGAAATACAGGTTGAAAAATGCGAAATAAACACTCAATAAAAATAAAAAAGAATAAAAAAATAAGATAAATCACAAAACCCAACGCATACAAAACGACACACAGACTTTCGATTCTCAGAAACTTTTTCAATGACAACACAAACTAAAACAGAATAACCCGCAAACGAAAGAAACCCCAAAACACTAACCCACATCTATAACTTAGCCACGTGAAGGGGTGGAAAAGGGGGAAAAGGTGACGTTGAGATAGTGGCTGCAATTTTATATACACACCACTTGCTTACTAGAAACAACACCAGCTGCAGAAGGTCAGCTTTGCAAAATACAATAGATAAAAAAGACTAAGGTAGATGTGGGGACAAACCACAGTCAGACACAAACACAAACACAAACAGATGAGGCATTGGTGTTCCTACACGGAGCTTCACATGAACACCTTAAATAATCATTCCATTGTCTTGTGACCTATCAATATTGTTGTTAAGGAGATAAAGAGTGTTAAGCGCGGACACCACGATGCAGGTGGAAACGGTGACGTCATAAGGACATTTTAAAGATGGTCGCCTCACTTTTGACATGCACCAAAGAGGAGGCAGTGTTCTGTTATCCGTTGTTTCAATCAGTGAAGTGATGAAATCTAGAGATTCATGGCGGAATGAAGGTCCACAACGTTGACGCATGCCTCTCAGTAAAGTGTATTTGTGATGAAATCTAGAGATTCATGGCGGAATGAAGGCCACAAGTTGCCAGCCTGTAGTCCAAAAAGTTTTGTTTTTAAATTTAGAGATTCATGGCGGAAAAGGCCCAAAGAGCATTCGTAAAAATTTATTTTGAAAAAAATCAAATTGGGGGAATGAGGTCCACAACTTTAACTTTCAGTAAAAATTTTTAATCTGAGATTCAGGGGGAAAGGACAACGTGCATCCGTGTAAACAAGTGTATTTGTGAAAAGAATTCATGGGGGAAATGGGGTCCACACTTTGGTTGTCACAAGTGTATTTTGATGAAATAGAGATTCAGGCGGAAAAGTCCAAACGTTGCCCAGCTTTTAAAACAAGTTATTGGATGAAATCTAGAGATTCTGCGATAAAGGTCACAATTGACATGTTTAAGTTCAGGTGAATTGGTATCAAAAGGCGAATGAGCCACAGTAATTGTAGACACAAGGTATTTGGAAAAAGAAAGGGGGAGCCCTCCCAAAAAATTTTGGTAAAAGGATTATGGGAATTAGAGATTCAGGGCTGAAAGAAGCCCAAGTGAAGTTGAGTAAAGGTTATTGGGGAAAATCTAAGTTCATGGGGAAATCCAAAGAGTTTGTAGCCCAACAAGGATTTTGGAAATAAGAATGGAAAAGGTCCAACAAGTTGAGTTTGTAAACAAGAGTTTTGGGTGGTAAATCGGTTCAGGGCGGAAAAAGGTAAAGTTGAATTTAAAGGATTAGGTAAAACAAGGTTAGGCAAAGGTCAACAATTGGATGTGTCATCCAAATTATGGAAAATCAATTTTGGCGGATGAGGCCCAACAAGGTTAGAAATTTTTTAAAAGGGAATTAGGTAAATTGGAGCTTTCGAAAAAGGAAATGTGATAAACCCGAGTTCAGGGGTTTTGGGAAACTAGATTGGGGGAAAAAGGTATTGAGTTTCCCTGAATAAGCAAGTTGAACTCAGTTCAGGGATAAGGCCAAAAAGTGTCGAAAAAAAATTTTTTGGGAAATCTTACCAAATAAGGTAACAAGTTCCGGGGTGGGGCCACAAGTTAAATGTGATCAAAATTATGGGGAATAAAACCCAAATTTGGGCAAATTTAAGCCAAAAAATTTGGATGTCATAAAAAGATTTGGAAAAATCAAGTTCCCCCCGGAAAAAGGTAAAGTTGAAATCTAAGTTAGGGGAATAGGTCAAACGAAGATTCCCAATAGAAAGTATATTTAAAACTAATTATGATAAATCAAAGTTGCCATGCTTTCATTTAAAAATTTTTTTAAATTTCTAAGTTCAGAATGGGAAATTGAGTCCCGTAGTCAAACATTTTTTTTTTAAAAATTAGAATTTGGGAATAAAGTCCACAAGTGCCTGGCGGGGGATTAAAATCAAAATTCGAATTAAGGTCCCAAAGTTCTGCCTGGCAACAATTTTTAAATTTTTGAATTTGGGATAAACCAAGTTGACGCGCCTGAGTAAAACAAGTTAGGGGAAAATCTGATTATGGGAATAAGGCCCAAAGTCGAATGCCGTCACCAAAAGTTATTTTGATAAATTGAGATCATGGGGAATAAGGTCCAAAGCGCCCAAGCCCATAAAAAGTGTATTTGTTGAAATCTAGAGATTCATGGGAATGAAGGTCCAAATTGGCATGCCTGTCAAAGTTTTTAAAGAATTATTTGGGGAAAAAACCCAACGAACCCCGTAACAAAGTTATTTTGGAAAATTTTTGGCGGAATGAAGGTCCCCCGGCCTCTTAATTGTATAATAATTGGACGGGAATAAGGCCAATTTGGGCCCCTGCTTCCAATATTTGTATAAAATTAGAGTTTGGCGAATGAAGGCCAAACGTTGCATGCCGCAGTACAAGTTATTGTATAAATTTAGGAATGGGGAATTAAGGCCAAAACCCAGTCACAAGTTTATGGTGAAATCAAATTATGGCAATGAAGTCCAAACGGGGGTGCCTCAGAAACCATGTTTTGTTGAATTTAGAGATTTGGGGAAAAGGCCCAAAGTTGACGCATGCCTGTCATCAAAAGTATTTGGAAATCTAGAGATTCATGGGGATGAAGGCCACAACGTTCCGCAGCGAAATAAAAGTAGGTTGAAATAGAGATTCAGGGGAAGAAGGTCCCAACGTTGACCGCTCCAGCCATGTATTTGAAATTAGGATTATGGCGGAAAAGGCCAACGTTGCCTTCCGTCAGTACAAAAAGTGTTTTGTTAAATCTAAAAATTGGGAAATAAAGGCCCAAACTTTTGCCTGCCTTAAAAGTATAAGGAAAAATTAAATCAGGATAGGAGAAGTCCACAACTTACGCATGCCTGTCAACAAATTATTGATAAATCTGAAATTGGCGGAATGAAGGTCCACAACTTGACGCTCCTGTATCCAACAAGTTATGGTGATGAAATAAGACAGGGAAGAAGAAAAGTTGAGATGCCTGTCAGTAACAAGGTATTGATGAAATCTAAAATTTTGGAAAGGCAAACGTCAGCAGTATTATATGAAATCTAGAGATTCAGGCGAATGAAGGTCCACATTGACGCATGCCTGTCAGTTAACAAGTTTTGGATGATCTAGATTCATGGCGGAATGAGAAATTGCCCAGCCTGAGTACAACAAGTGTATTTGTGATGAAATCTAGAGATTCATGGCGGAATAAGGTCCACAACGTTGACGCTGCCTGTCAGTAAATTAGTGATGAAATCTAGAGATTCATGGCGGAATGAAGGTCCACAACGTTGACGCATGCCTGTCAGTCAACAAGTAAAGTAAATCTAGAGTATGTGAATAAGACCCAAGTGAAAATGCCGAGTTCAACGATATGTCAAAACGGATTCATGCGATAACGGATAATTGGAGAATCTAAGTCCATGTGAATGGTCATCAGGATTCATGGCGATAAATCAAATGCATTGTAGTCCAACAGGATTCTGATAACCAAGTTGATGCGGAAAAGTAAACTTGGATGAAGTCACAAGTTAATCTGATGAAATCAGAGATCTGTGGAAAAATTAGATATGCGAGTTCGGGCAATAGTACGAATTGAGCATGCCTGTCGAAAAGGGATTAGTGATGAATCTGAGATTCATGCGAATAAGCCATAATTAGAGGCTTCGCAATATGGGATGAAATCTGAGATTCCTGGCGGAAAAGTCCAAATTGACGCGGGCCTGTCAGTCCAAAAGTATTTGTGATGATAGAGATCATGGCGGAAAAGGGCCCAAGTGACGCTGCTGTGTCAAAAGGTATACAGAAGCATTCATGGCGGAAAAGGTCCAATTTGACGCATCTGAGTCAAGTGTATTGGTGAAACTGATTCATGGCGGAGAGGTCCAAACGTTAGATCGTTCCACAAGTGTATTAGGGTAAAAAAGAGATTCATGGCGGAATGAAGCCAAACGTGACATGCCTGTAGAAACAAGATTCAGTGATGAAATCTAGAGATTCATGGCGGATAAGTCCACAACGTGAGCATCCTGTATAAACAAGTGTATTTGTGATGAAATTAGACATTGCAATGACGAATGGCCAGTTACCAATGTATTGTGAAATTAAGATATGGGAATGAAGGTCCACAGTTGACGCACCCCCGGACGATAAGTGTATTGTAAAATCTAGAGATTCATGGCGGATGAATGCCACAGTTAGTGTGAGTCACAATTAGTCTGCACTAGAATTATGGAATTGAGATCATGGAATGCCAGTAAAAGTCCTTAGTGAGCAGTTCAGCAATGTATGTAAATTAAATGCTGCAGTCACATTTAAACTTGAAAAAGGTGTCATGCAATAAGGTAATTGAGCAGGATTCAGGCGAATGTGTCCTAGTACCAGTTGCGTTCTAGTCAGAGAATCATGAAGGCCAAGTTGCATGCCATAAGTCAACAATTGAGATGTCTGGAAATGAAGTGAAGTCCACGTGATGCATGCGTCAGTAAAGGTATTAGTGATGAAATCTAGAGATTCATGGCGGAATAAGTCCACAACGTTGTTACGCATGCCTGTGTCAGTACAACAAGGTGTATTCTGGATGAAATCTAGAGATTTCATGCGGATGGAAGGTTCCACAAACGTTGGACGCATCCTGTCAGTAACAACAAAGTGTATAGTGTGATGAAATCTAGAGATTCGAGTGGCGGAAGGAAGGGTCCACAACGTGACGCATGCTCTTCAGATCCAACAAGTCGATTTAGTGGATGAAATCTAGAGTATTCATGGCGGAATGAAGGTCCACAACGTTGACGCATGCCTGTCAGTCCAACAAGTGATATTAGTGATGAAATCTAGAGATTCATGGCGGAATGAAGGTCCACAACGTTGACGCATGCCTGTCAGTACCAATGTGTATCTGTGATGAATATCTAGAGATTTCATGGCGGAATGAAGGTCCAACAACGTTGACGCATGCCTGTCAGTACAACAAGGTATTTGTGATGAAATCTAGAGATTCATGGCGGAATGAAGGTCACACGATGTGACGCATGCCTGTCAGTACAAGTGTATTAGTGATGAAATCTAGAGATTCATGGCGGAATGAAGGTCCACAACGTTGACGCATGCCTGTCAGTACAAGTGTATTAGTGATGAAATCTAGAGATTCATGGCGGAATGAAGGTCCACAACGGTGACGCATGCCTGTCATTACAACAAGTGTATTTGTGATGAAATCTAGAGATTCATGGCGGAATGAAGGTCCACAACGTTGACACATGCCTGTCAGTTCAACAAGTATATTAGTGATGAAATCTAGAGATTCATGGCGGAATGAAGGTCCACAACGTTGACGCATGCCTGTCAGTTCAACAAGTGTATGTGTGATGAATTCTAGAGATTCATGGCGGAATGAAGGTCCACAACGTTGACGCATGCCTGTCAGTACAACAAGTGTATTTGTGATGAAATCTAGAGATTCGTGGCGGAATAAAGGTCCACAACGTTGTCGCACGCCTGTCAGTCCAACAAGTGTATTTGTGATGAAATCTAGAGATTCATGGCGGAATGAAGGTCCTTAACGTTGACGCATGCCTGTCAGTCCAACAAGTATATTAGTGATGAAATCTAGAGATTCATGGCGGAATGAACGCCCACAACGTTGACGCATGCCTGTCAGTCCAACAAGTATATTAGTGATGAAATCTTGAGATTCATGGCGGAATAAAGGTCCACAACGTTGACGCATGCCTTTCAGTCCAACAAGTGTATTTGTGATGAAATCTAGAGATTCATGGCAGAATAAAGGTCCACAATGCTGACGCATGCCTGTCAGTCCAACAAGTGTATTTGTGATGAAATCTAGAGATTCATGGCGGAATGAAGGTCCACAACGTTGACGCATGCCTGTCAGTCCAACAAGTGTATTTGTGATGAAATCTAGAGATTCATGGCGGAATGAAGGTCCACAACGTTGACGCATGCCTGTCAGTCCAACAAGTATATTAGTGATGAAATCTAGAGATTCATGGCGGAATGAAGGTCCACAACGTTGACGCATGCCTGTCAGTCCAACAAGTGTATCTGTGATGAAATCTAGAGATTCATGGCGGAATGAAGGTCCACAACGTTGACGCATTCCTGTCAGTACAACAAGTGTATTTGTGATGAAATCTAGAGATTCATGGCGGAATGAAGGTCCACAACGTTGACGCATGCCTGTCAGTCCAACAAGTGTATTTGTGATGAAATCTAGAGATTCATGGCGGAATGAAGGTCCACAACGTTGACGTATGCCTGTCAGTACAACGTGTATAAGTGATGAAATCTAGAGATTCATGGCGGAATGAAGGTCCACAACGTTGACGCATGCCTGTCAGTACAGCAATTGCATTTGTGATGAAATCTAGAGATTCATGGCGGAATGAAGGTCCACAACGTTGACGCATGCCTCTCAGTACAACAAGTGTATTTGTGATAATATCTAGAGAATCATGGCGGAATGAAGGTCCACAACGTTGTCGCATGCCTGTCAGTACAACAGGTGTATTTGTGATGAAATCTAGAGATTCATGGCGGAATGAAGGTCCACAACGTTGACGCATGCCTGTCAGTACAACAAGTGTATTAGTGATGAAATCTAGAGATTCATGGCGGAATGAAGGTCCACAACGTTGACGCATGCCTGTCAGTCCAACAAGTATATTAGTGATGAAATCTAGAGATTCATGGCGGAATGAAGGTCCACAACGTTGACGCATGCCTGTCAGTTCAACAAGTGTATTTGTGATGAATTCTAGAGATTCATGGCGGAATGAAGGTCCACAACGTTGACGCATGCCTGTCAGTACAACAAGTGTATTTGTGATGAAATCTAGAGATTCATGGCGGAATGAAGGTCCACAATGTTGACGCATGCCTGTCAGTACAAGTGTATTAGTGATGAAATCTAGAGATTCATGGCGGAATGAAGGTCCACAACGTTGACGCATGCCTGTCAGTACAAGTGTATTAGTGATGAAATCTAGAGATTCATGGCGGAATGAAGGTCCACAACGTTGACGCATGCCTGTCATTACAACAAGTGTATTAGTGATGAAATCTAGAGATTCATGGCGGAATGAAGGTCCACAACGTTGACGCATGCCTGTCAGTCCAACAAGTATATTAGTGATGAAATCTAGAGATTCATGGCGGAATGAAGGTCCACAACGTTGACGCATGCCTGTCAGTTCAACAAGTGTATGTGTGATGAAATCTAGAGATTCATGGCGGAATGAAGGTCCACAACGTTGACGCATGCCTGTCAGTACAACAAGTGTATTTGTGATGAAATCTAGAGATTCATGGCGGAATAAGGTCCACAACGTTGACGCATGCCTGTCAGTCCAACAAGTGTATTTGTGATGAAATCTAGAGATTCATGGCGGAATGAAGGTCCACTAACGTTGACGCATGCCTGTCAGTCCAACAAGTGTATTAGTGATGAAATCTAGAGATTCATGGCGGAATGAAGGTCCACAACGTTGACGCATGCCTGTCAGTCCAACAAGTGTATTAGTGATGAAATCTAGAGATTCATGGCGGAATGAAGGTCCACAACGTTGACGCATGCCTGTCAGTCCAACAAGTAGTATTATGTGATGAAATCTAGAGATTCATGGCGGAATGAAGGTCCACAACGTTGACGCATGCCTGTCAGTCCAACAAGTGTATTTGTGATGAAATCTAGAGATTCATGGCGGAATGAAGGTCCACAACGTTGACGCATGCCTGTCAGTACAACAAGTGTATTTGTGATGAAATCTAGAGATTCATGGCGGAATGAAGGTCCACAACGTTGACGCATGCCTGTCAGTACAACAAGTATATTAGTGATGAAATCTAGAGATTCATGGCGGAATGAAGGTCCACAACGTTGACGCATGCCTGTCAGTATAACAAGTGTATTTGTGATGAAATCTAGAGATTCATGGCGGAATGAAGGTCCACAACGTTGACGCATGCCTGTCAGTCCAACAAGTATATTAGTGATGAAATCTAGAGATTCATGGCGGAATGAAGGTCCACAACGTTGACGCATGCCTGTCAGTCAACAAGTGTATTGTGATGAAATCTAGAGATTCATGGCGGAATGAAGGTCCACAACGTTGACGCATGCCTGTCAGTACAACAAGTGTATTTGTGATGAAATCTAGAGATTCATGGCGGAATGAAAGGTCCACAACGTTGACGCACGCCTGTCAGTGCAACAAGTATATTATTGATAAAATCTAGAGATTCATGGCGGAATGAAGGTCCACAACGTTAACGCATGCCTGTCACTACAACAAGTATATTAGTGATGAAATCTAGAGATTCATGGCGGAATAAAGGTCCACAACGTTGACGCATTCCTGTCAGTACAACAAGTGTATTAGTGATACAATCTAGAGATTCATGGCGGAATGAAAGGTCCACAACGTTGACGCATGCCTGTCAGTCAACAAGTGTATTTAGTGATGAAATCTAGAGATTCATGGCGGAATGAAGGTCCACAACGTTGACGCATGCCTGTCAGTACAACAAGTGTATTTAGTGATGAATCTAGAGATTCATGGCGGAATGAAAGGTCCACAACGTTGACGCATGCCTGTCAGTACAACAAGTGTATTTGTGATGAAATCTAGAGATTCATGGCGAATGAAGGTCCACAACGTTGACGCATGCCTGTCAGTCACAAGTGTATTAGTGATGAAATTCTAGAGATTCATGGCGGAATGAAGGTCCACAACGTTGACGCATGCCTGTCAGTACAACAAGTGTATTTGTGATGAATATCTAGAGATTCATGGCGGAATGAAGGTCCACACGTTGTACGCATGCCTGTCAGTACAACAGTGTATTAGTGATGAAATCTAGAGATTCATGGCGGAATGAAGGTCCACAACGTTGACGCATGCCTGTCAGTACAAGTGTATTAGTGATGAAATCTAGAGATTCATGGCGGAATGAGGTCCACAACGTTGACGCATGCCTGTCAGTAAACAAGTGTATTAGTGATGAAATCTAGAGATTCATGGCGGAATGAAGGTCCACAACGTTGACGCATGCCTGTCAGTACAACAAGTGTATTTGTGATGAAATCTAGAGATTCATGGCGGAATGAAGGTCCACAACGTTGACGCATGCCTGTCAGTACAACAAGTGTATTTGTGATGAAATCTAGAGATTCATGGCGGAATGAAGGTCCACAACGTTGACGCATGCCTGTCGGTCCAACAAGTGTATTTGTGATGAAATCTAGAGATTCATGGCGGAATGAAGGTCCACAACGTTGACGCATGCCTGTCAGTACAACAAGTGTATTAGTAGAGTGGAAAGTTTCAAAAGGGCGTGACTTCTGTGTCACACTGAGTATTGACACCAGAGTCGATTTTTCTACTGGAATCCAAGCACTTTGTTGGCCCTGGAGAACTTGCATTGAACGCAGTAGTGACCACGTCGAAAATTGATACATTTGATCTTTTCATTTTCAGAATATATTCACCAAACATTAAAAAAAAAATATGTAAGGTTTTCATGTGATTCCCCCTCGTACATTAAGTCAAACCAATATTATATATGCACGCGTAAAAAAACACTTTAAAAAATAGAAGAAGTGAAATGAAGGTAATGTTCTAGGCACCTGGAACAACAAGTGAAATGAAGATAATTTTCTGAGCATCTGAAACAACAAGTGACAGGAGACAACAGTTGAAGATTAGAAAGCTTATGATCAACTGCTTACATCTCTAAATGATCATCTCTAGTTTCAGCTTTAGATATAAATCGACTAGCCCTGTGCTATCTATATGTAATGCTAGCATGTCTCAGCATCTGAATATGATTTATTAAACTAGCACAGTATGCATGTGTATAACTGAAGCTTTCTCTCCCACAGGCTACTGGATTTCCTGAAAAAGGAGTTATTTTCTCCAGTGGAAAGCTTTGGAAAGAGCAAAGAAACTGTCAGTTTGTCCAAAAAAACCTCAAAAAACCCGTTTGGGGGTTTTTAAAAA
>JACEFZ010021147.1:0-25584 GCA_014155875.1 Cepaea nemoralis | reverse complement strand
GGGGTTTTTTTGAAAAGCACCCTAAAAATTGGGCTGCAGAAATGTGGTTTCTGAGGAAAATGCAAAGAATACCATGGACAGACAGAAAAAATTATGACCAAGTACTACAGGAGACAAATGAACATCGTAGACTGATTAGAGAAATTAGACGTAGACAGTCAACATTTTTTGGACATGTTATGAGAAGAAATGGGTTGGAGAACTTAGTGACAACTGGCAAGTTCGAAGGGAACAGACCAAGGGGAAGACCGAGAGGAAAATACCTGGATGGCTTGGCCACATGGCATGGACGAGACAGGAACACTGAGCTGATCCACGACACTGGTGATCGAGTGAAATGGCGAGTCATGACCGCCCACGCTTTCCGGCATGGCACATGATTGATTGATTGAATGTTTGAAGTCAGTCATTCATGTGTTTAATGTTTGAAGTCAGTCATTGACAGGTCAAATATTTGAAGTAAGTAATTGACATGTTTAATGTTTGAAGTCAGTCATTGACAGGTCAAATATTTGAAGTAAGTAATTGACATGTTCAATGTTTGAAGTCAGTCATTCATGTGTTTAATGTTTGAAGTCAGTCATTGACAGGTCAAATATTTGAAGTAAGTAATTGACATGTTTAATGTTTGAAGTCAGTCATTGACAGGTCAAATATTTGAAGTAAGTAATTGACATGTTTAATGTCTGAAGTCAGTCATTCATGTGTTCAATGTTTGAAGTCAGTCATTGACAGGTGTAATATTTGAAATTAGTCATAGACAGATTTAATGTTTGAAGTCAGTCATTGACAGGTGTAATATTTGAAATTAGTCATAGACAGATTTAATGTTTGAAGTCAGCCATTGACAGGTGTAATATTTGAAATTAGTCATAGACAGATTTAATGTTTGAAGTCAGCCATTGACAGGTGTAATATTTGAAATTAGTCATAGACAGATTTAATGTTTGAAGTCAATCATTTATGTACATAATGTGTGAAGTCAATGGCTCAATCTTCTATCCGCCTGTCTCATTTTAATCTGGACATACACATACAATCTTTGACTTAATTAAGTTGCTTCCCAATGGTCAGCATGCTAGATAATTATGTCAAGTGTAAATGACAGGTGTCATACGACGAACAACACACCAGAGACGCCGCGAATTAATTATGGTTGTCTCCGTGTATTCAGGTGTCATGACTGGACTGTCCATCTTCGGACCGGCCCTGGCGTTTGCACTGGGAGGAGTCTTTAGTAACATGTACGTGACCCTAGAAGGTAAGGGGATGTTCAACAATGCAAGCTGCTCTTTTCTTCAGAGACAACGCTTCTGTTTCTTGTCTGTGATCAAACATTGTACCCCTTGTCAAATTTGAGCTGTATGTTGGAACCAAGTCAACTTTGTCAGAGGCTAGGCGTTATCTGAATGTTCATTGAAAACGAATATACACCAGGTATTTCTGGGGTAGGTAAAGTAAAGTAAATAAGGACTATCCCACATACCTTGAGGAGAGCTCGAGTGTATGATGGTAACCCCATATTTGTATGTACCCCTCCGTACGCGGTGGGTCATGTGATCGATCACGCCTCGCCACTACTTCCTGTGACGTTTCATGGTGCCCAGTTTATGCCGGGTTGACTTGTACGCAAATGTCAGTTAAATATACAACCATCCAGGTAAAAATAGTCATAACCGAAGTTTGACTGGATATCTAAGAAAAATAGCATAATTTACTGTTGACTACATGTCTCTTCAGGATCACTAAGTAAGCGGGTCGTTTTCAAAAAGGTCAACCTCATCATGATGATTACGGCGCACTGAGAAGTCTCTCTATCTCTGGCCAATTCTGCCGCCTCGTGCACTCTCATGCCACATGTGTCTGCATCGGGAGTCTCCGTGGTGAAGTGGTCAAGCCGTTTGACTCGGGCTCCGCAGGTTGTGGGTTCGATTCCGGGCCGCGTCACGAGTGACATTTTTCGGAGACTCCTGTGGGTCGTCGCTAGAGCTACGGAGTTCGTCTTTGTGCGACGCTTTCAGCGCTGCGGAAAGAGACCGAGCTATATGGGAATCAACCCGGTGCAATGAAGTCGACCCTGTCAACTTTTAAGCGACGTTTTTTTTTAAAAAAAGTGTCTGCATACTCATGCTAGTCGACTCCTGCCGCCCTGGAACCACGCCTTCCATCATGTTCTCTCCAAGCCACACTGAAGATGAATCTGACCAAAGTAATTTGGGCTTCTGGGACATGAAACTGTTTATGGGCCTGCTTTCTTCTACATTCAAGTCTCGCAAAGTTTCAGTATTTGTCTTCTCCTCGGGTCGCGATATTCTAAGTATTTTGCTGTAGCTTTTGAGCTCAACTCGGAGGCTCTGGGTGTCGTCTCAGGAGCTATGGAGTTCGTGCTTTGTGCGACGCTTTCGACAGGCCACCCTGCTGAAAGAGACCGAGCCATATGGGGTAAAACCCGGGGCAATGAAGTCGATCCTCTCGACTTTTGAGACTTTTTTCTAAAGTAACTATCACAGATGATTGTCTCAGTAACTATTATAAAATGAGTATCTCAGAAACTATCATACATGAATATCTTAGTAACTATCATAGATTAATATCTCAGTAACTATAAAAATGAATATCTCAGTAACTATTATAAATAAATATCTCTGAAACCATAGTAATTAAATATCCCAGAAACTATCACAACTGCATAACTCAGAAACTATCACATTTGACCTTTCTTTGACTCTCCCAGAAACCAGCATATCGCCTCGAGATCCAAGATGGCTGGGCGCTTGGTGGCTGGGCTTTCTTGTTTTTGGTGGGGCTGGCCTTGTTGTGGGTCTTCCGCTCATATGCTTCCCAAAGCGCTTGCGCAAAAAGAAAGAACATCCGGTTAGCAAACAAACGGCCCGAGCGGACAAGAAAGGGCTGTCCAAATGTTGGCACGACTTTAAAGGTATGTTGTGTTGTAACTTTTCAAGTAGTTGGAACTTCGTCACACTGTTGCTTCTGTTGCTCAGAGGCAGTGAACGAAATATCACAATCCCGACACACCAGGTTAGAAAACAGCCAAGATAATATGGGAGCAGATCGTATTGTGTTAATTGTCAATTTAATATAAGTGTTGGCTGTCCAGAAAGCAATGCAAACTATTTAATGTAGCATTTTCTAGAAAGCCACAAACAGCTAAAACATGCTAGGATTGACTTCGATGTCCTACAAATAACATGCAACTAACTAACATTGTTGTTAATTCATGTTCTTATAGTGTGTCTGCAGCAAGGTATGCTGGTATCTTACATGAAACCGGTTCCTAAATCAGTCAATCAATCAATGCAACCGATAGGAATATGATTTGCTTATAACGTGTTCTCGTTATTGGACTTCATGTTGTTAATATTTCTCTAATTTTCTTAATTGGTGTATGCGTTTTATGATAAAGTGGAAGCTCCTGAAGAAGGTATCACAACAGTTTCCGAAACGTTGTAACATTTATTTGTTTTACTGTGACTATATATGCAAGCACCGTACTTTACGCATGATAAGTTTATGCTGTTTGTTGGTAAACAACACTTACACATGCATGTAATTTATGTACTTTGAAGAATACCTGTCTTGCTATTTATATATTGTGATACAACTTAAATGATGGAACTGACATGGAGGCATGTTTTGTGTGAAACAGATCTGCTCAAGTCCGTGCTCCACCTGGTGGTCAACCCAGTCTACATGTGTCTCATCTTCGCCAACGGCATCAACATCATGGCGGTCAGCGGCATGATGGCTTTCTCGGCCAAGTACATGGAGACCCAGTTTACTCTCACAGCATCGAAGGCTAACATATTGATAGGTAATAGACACGATCATTGACTGAAAATAACACCTTACGTGTGTGTGTGTGTGTGTGTGTGTGTGTGTGTGTGTGTGTGTTTTTTTTTTTTTTTTACGAATAACGTTTATTTTACAACAGTTCGAAACATAAATGTTCTCTATTTTATTTCTCACCACCTGCCTGGTAACACATATAGTTCACCTGTCCGCTAGCTTGTCCATGCCGTCTAGGAAAGTGATTTTGAGTGTGTCCTTAAACCAATATTGCATCGCCTCCGTGTCATCTGCAAATCTCTCACCCCCCTTAAATGTTCTTCAATGGTCCAAACAAGTGGAAGTCCACAGGTGCCAGGTCTGGACTGCATGTTGGATGTTTCAAGACCTCAAAGGTCAGAGCAAGTAGTGTATCCACTGTATGAGAGCGGGCGTTGCGGTTCAGCAACAATACTCTTTCTTAGAAAAGTCCACGGCGCTTCGTTCGTATTGCGGGCTTCAGTTTGTTCAATAGCTTGCCACTGTATGGAGCACTAGTGATAGTTTTACCTTTTTCCTGGAAATGCACCAATATAGGGCTCTCGATATCCCAAAAGATGGTCATCATGACACTTGCAGATCTCCCACTACGCGGTTCATCATTGACGCGTTGTCTTCCATTTTGAAATCTGTCTACCCATTCATACACTATCCCCTAACTCAAACAGCTGTCTCTATTCTGAACCAGTATTCTTCTTTTTGTTTCACACGCCCTGACCACAACATACAAATCACAAATCGTTGTTCCATATGCTCAGTGCGCTTTAAAGCATGAACATGGTTCATTTATTCTACTCTACTTTCAACCAATTAATCAGGTGTCGTCTCCACAATCCAGGTTGGCTGCAGTGGATCTCCAACACTGTTTGTCTCTCGCCTTGATTGCACATTCTGTCAGATTGCTGTTCATCCATCGCTTGATGTTACCTTCCCACTTACATCCTTGTCTAGCTATTGCTCGATTGCTGTAAACATTACCCTCCAGTATGGCTTTTATAAGAGTATATGTGTTTTAACGTGGCTGAAATATTTCAATTGTCTCTTTTTTATTTCTTTCATCAACTCTCTTTTCATTTTCAGTTTTTCTAGAACCTCTGTGTTTGATTGTTTTTGTTTCCATCAAATAATTCACATTCTGCTGCATATCCACATTTCCAGGGCTTCTGTTCGACTTTCTAAT
Organism: Cepaea nemoralis; assembly: GCA_014155875.1. Taxonomy (NCBI): domain Eukaryota; kingdom Metazoa; phylum Mollusca; class Gastropoda; order Stylommatophora; family Helicidae; genus Cepaea; species Cepaea nemoralis. The sequence continues at coordinate 20,558 of JACEFZ010021147.1, read as the reverse complement.
TGCTGTTCAATATCCAGGCTTCAGAGTCATACATACCATTTGACATTTCTCATTTTTAATGCGTTGTTAATCTCGCAGTATGTTAACATTGATTTCATGCTGTTGATATAATTTTAGCCATTCCTATTCTCTTTTTGATTTCTCTTTCACTTCTGCCGTCATCTGTTATTACATGTCCAAGATAGGAGAAACTTCTGACTTGTTTTAGTATCTCCCGTTTACTGTGATATTCAATGATGACCTCTTATTTCCACTGCTAATTATCATGGTTTTTATTTTTTGGATGTTAATATCTACGCCAATTTTGCACACCAAGAAGACACAGATTATGGTCGTCACTGGGAAGAAGGAACTACCACAATGTGATATACGAGTAAATGGGCATATTCTTAAGCAGGTTAATCGGTACAGTTTTCTCGGAACAGTCATAACATCTGATGGGAGATGCCTTGAAAAGATTAGAACAATAATTGCCATTGCAAAGGTAGCCTTTTGCAAAATGAAATACATACTAACCAATAAAAAGATATCAATTGAAACCAGAAAAAGAGTGTTGAAGTGATACATAAAACCTGTACTTTTGTATGGATGTGAAGAGTGGAAAATGAACAGACAAGCTGAAAAACATCTGATGGCTGTGGAAATGTGGTTTCTGTGGAAAATGCAAAGAATACCATGGACAGACAGAAATACCAATGAACAAGTCCTTCAAGAAACAAATGAAAATCGTAAACTGATTAGAGTCATTAGACGTAGACAGTCACATTTTCTTCGACATGTTATGAGAAGAAATGACTTGGAGAACTTGGTGACGACTGGCAAGATCGAAGGGAAGAGATCATGGGGAAGGCCGAGAAGTAAATACCTGGATGGCTTGGCCACGTGGCATGTTCGAGACAGGAACACGGAGCTTATCCACGACTCTGGTGATCGAGCGAGATGGCAAAACATGACCGCCCACGCTTATCGGCATGGCAGCATGATTGATGGAAGAAATTTTGCTCCATGTCTGTTTACTTGTTCCAGTAGGTTTTGTAGCTCTTGATCGCTAGTAACACTATTATCAGCATATCTAAGATTGTTTATGATTCTTCCATTGATATTAAGTCCAGGAAGTTCTCCAACTTGTTTAAAAATCCATTCTGTGTATACATTGAAGAGGCTTGGCGACAACTCACATCCCTGTCATACTTTTCCTGTTATCTCTATGGGCGATGAAGAATTATTTCCGTATCTAATTGTCGTCGGTTTTTCCAGTACTGGTTACTGATAAATCCTTATGTCCTTTCCGTCTACTCCTAAAAAACATGTATTTAATCATTCATATTGTACTCTTTTAATAGCGTTCTTGTAATATATAAAACATACATATATTTTTTCTGAACTTTCATATATTTTTGAATCAATATCCTCAAATAGGTTATGGCTTCTTCGGTGCCGCTGATTTTACCGAACCCAAAATTTCCTCTCTAAGTTGGTTTGAAAATTTTCTTGTATGACCTTCAGCAGTATTTTCTTTATATTGCGCATTAAGCTATAAGCTCTATAATCCTCAAAATCAACAGATCTTGGCTTCTTGGGTGTGTGATGAAAATTGATGTCTTCAAATCCTTGGGAGATGTACCCAGTACTATATCATTGGCACTTTGCCATCTTGACAGACGAGAGTTTGTTACACTGGGCTTCAAAATGGCATAATCACTACAACCCATGTTGTGGACCAGGGATGGAGCTATACCTCTCCTTAGCACACAGCTTCTGCTGAATTGTAGAGACCACGAGTTGCTCATGCAACATGATCCTCTCTCAGCTTGCATAGTTTACTCCAGAGGAAAGATATCACCAATACAACTGGAACAAGACATGCTGCAGAAGCTACCCGATCAGCAAAGCAATGCTCTAACTCACCATCTGTCGTAGCTTCCATCCTAGGCCAATTGCCAATCAACGTTTAGGTTCTGAATCTGCACTGCTAAGATATTTAGTCTTTAGGTTAGTATTTCCTCGCACTAAGATAAGCGTTGTCGCGAAAATTCTTGGAGTTGTCGATCAATGAAAGACTATCGCGCCATTCGTCTACAGGCGGCCGCCATCCTTTGATGTTGGATACAGACTGTCCTGATGGGTGTCGGCAAGGTCTTTTGTTGTGGGGAAATTATTCTCCAGATTACAGGCCGGCAAGACTTTTTGGAGTACCGGAAACAATTCCCCAGACGAAAGCGGGACAGCCAGTTGTTTACATCGAGTCGGAAACGGAGATAAAAAATTAGCTTCTCGACGCCTAGTGTCTAGTCAGATTTGTGATGATTCAACGGGCAAGACGGCGTTTACCTGCAAAGCGTTGTGGAACGTAATGAGCACGGCAAGGCACGTAGAGCGCCCTGGTCATCCACTGCACCTGTATTCGTCTCCAATCGTCTCGACTTGTCTTGCCACTGGACTCAGATGGACTCAGGCGAGAGAGTGAGGTCGACGATTTGCGCAACTCTTCCTCACTTTAATCCAAGTCATCGCGCAAGTCATTCTTCATCCAATGTCACATATCACCTTCAAGCCCTGTGGCGATGGGCGAGCGGCAAAGCGGCAGGCGTGGGTACGCTGGCAGCCGTAGTCGCAGACCTGCACACAGGCGGCTCAGGCCATATGGTCGTCTTCTACTGACCGGAGCAGCAGTGGGATTCGGCAGCCCCCTGAGCGACTGTGCAGCCCTCTATAGGAACACACTGCTCACCTCCATAGCATGAGGAAGGGGCTAGAAAAGGTGTAAGTCGGCCCTGGTCGGCAAATTAGCTGGATTTCCAAAGGCTATAAACGACAGACCATGAAGTTGCCTCTGCTGAATAGAAGGAAGCACGCAACCATTGTGAGTGTCTACGCACCAACTATGACCAACGAAGATGATGTCAAGAACAAGTTCTTTGAGGACCTGCACAATGTATTAACATCTGTTCCCAAAGGAGACAAACTTATACTCCTTGGGGATTTCAATGCCAGAGTAGGCACGGACACCACCTCTTGGAGTGGCATTATTGGAAAGCATGGAGTCGGAAATTGTAACAGCAATGGACTCCGCCTCCTTCAGACATGTGCCGAACATGATCTCCTGATTACGAACACAATTTTCCGTCTCCCCATGAGAAATAGGACATCGTGGATGCACCCTCGCTCGAAACACTGTCACCTCATTGACTATGTAATCGTCAGGAGGAGTGACAGACAAGACGTTCGAGTGACAAAATCCATGTGTGGTGCCGAATGTTGGACAGACCATCGTCTCATTGTCTCGAAAATGAACATCCACATCAGGCCACCACGGCGTCCTCAAGGGGCGAAAATACAAACAAAGCTAAATGTCACCCGCCTAAACAGCAAGAAAATGCAGCAGTCGTTTGAAAATATGCTGGAAGACCGCCTCAAGCCCAATGCTGAAGCTAAACAGGATACAGAAACAGAATGGAGAGCCCTAAAGGACACAATTTACAACACTGCTATGGAAATCCTGGGTCCAGCCCCCCGAAAGCATAAAGACTGGTTTGATGAAAATTCCGAAGACATCAACCAATTGCTGGCCGAGAAACATCTTCTCCTCAAGGCACATTTGAATGACCCAAAGTCAACATAAAAAAAAGATGCTTTCAAGAACATTCAGAGAGTAGTGCAGCAGAAACTTCGGCACATGCGGGACTCCTGGCTGAGCAGCAAAGCTGATGAAATTCAGGGCTTTGCTGACAGACATGAAATGAAAAACTTCTACGACTCACTGAAAGCGGTCTATGGTCCTTCATCACCAGGCATAGTTCCCCTCCTCAGTGCAGACGGGGGAACATTGGTCACCGATAAGAAAGAAATCCTCCAACGCTGGGCAGAGCATTTCAGCAAAACCTTAAATGCAACTTCCTTCTTCGATGATGAAACCATCAACTGTCTTCCTCAAGTTCCCACCAATGAGACACTTGATGACCTGCCAACCATAGTGGAAATAAACAAAGCCATCCAACAACTCTCCAGCGGCAAGGCACCTGGTCCTGACTCCATCCCAGCAGAGATATACAAGGCAGGTGGGCCGGTCCTAACAGAGCAGCTTCACCAAGTCTTCACAAACATATGGATGAACGAGACCATGCCACAAGATTTTAAGGACGCGTCAATAGTCCACCTTTACAAACGTAAAGGAAACCGCCAATCCTGTGACAACCACCGAGGCATCTCCTTGCTTTCAATTGCAGGGAAGATACTCGCCAGAATTCTTCTCAATCGCCTCACAGCCCATCTCGATCAAGGTCTTCTTCCTGAGAGTCAATGTGGCTTCAGAAAATAACGTGGAACTGTTGACATGATTTTCGCTGCAAGGCAGCTGCAAGAGAAATGTCAGGAACAGAACTGCGAAATGTTCTCCACTTTCATTGACCTTACCAAGGCTTTTGATACAGTCAGCAGAGAAGGACTGTGGAAGATTATGGCAAAATATGGCTGTCCACGAAAGTTTGTCCAAATAGTGCGGCTATTTCATGACGGCATGCAGGCAAGAGTACAGGTAAATGGTGAACTGTCTGAACCCTTTCCTGTCACCAATGGAGTGAAGCAAGGATGTGTCCTGGCACCAACACTGTTCAGCCTTGTGTTTTCAGCCATGTTGGTGAATGCCTTCGAGAGCGACGACATTGGAGTGGACATCAACTACCGTATGGATAATTTTCGAATACTGTGTTGCAGTAGGCTCGGTGCCTTTTGTGAAATTGAGGCTTTGGTTGGTCTTACTTCCAGGAATTTCCACTTAAGTACTGCAGAAGGTACTTTCCCATCTCACTATACACGGTGCCAAGTAGACGTCCATTCAGCTTCTTTGCTTCCGATATCAGAATCTCAATCATTTTCACAAAGATGTTACACCCACCAGGTCGCGAGTCTATAACCCATGGCATTTAGGCTGACATTAGACCAGCAAAGAGTTAGTCGTTGCTATCTAGTCCAGGAACTTATATGGCTGAGAGTCATTCTTCGGTAGTATCTGTGACCATATCCAGAAGTGATCTGCACATACATGGATCAGAAGATGAATAATTCCAGCACAGAAACCGGGTTGCAAGTAATCAGAGTATTCTTTTTGTTGCAGGCGTAGAGGCATTTACTCCGCTAGCTGATTTTATATGGTCTTCTTGATGGTGTTCAGGTCTGAGATCTCAAGTGGATCTTGTTTCTTTTCAGGGTGTTTCAGATTTTGGAACCTTGAGGTAATCTGGTGTAGTTATGTTTCAGAGGATCTTAAGTTGGTACCTTGGTTGTACTGGATTATTGTTATTTAAGTGTTTCTTCCCATTTGTTTGAGTTAGTGTTCGTATTCTAGAACTTGGTGTTGAGTGTCTGGAACCTTATGTTTCACTTGCTGCTGTGAGACTTTCTTTCGAAGACTTATCCATTGTTGGATATCAACTTGGTAATCCAACCGACAGTTGAAGGGTTCTCACTGTTGCTAGTTTTAGTAACTGGTATGATTTGCCTATAGTTTCACTGATGTTGCTAAGTGATGAGGCTTCAGGTGGTACTTCTCAGAAGTAAAGCAGACGATACCTGTTGTCAGTTACTCTGTAGATCTTTATCTTTGTCGATTATTAGATACTTAAGTCCATCCTGGATATTCCTACTGAAGTAGGACTTCATCAATCTCGCAGTAAGTTGTCTTCGAAATTATCTGTTGCTGGCTATGGCGGCTAATAATTGCGGCATTAAACAATGTTGTGTTGGTCCAGACTGTTCAGGACCGGTTGCCATTTATAACTTCCACCAGGCTGTTTACCCAGGATCCTGATTGGTGAAATGTCCAACAAATCCAACCACCACTTGCTTCTCTTCTATAGAAAAGGATGACAAAGAATACAACACTAGCATTAACCTACTGTGGTATGGTAAAATGTTTACAACACAATTACAAACAAAAAAGGGGAAGGAGATAGGAGTGGGTTTCCAAGTTCCATGTCCCTCCTTGCTTGTTGTAGAACTTTCCTAGCTCTGATAGTGAGTGAGGTATCTTTTCACTCTATGTTTTGTTCTGAGATTGTTAATGGGAATTATTTGATGAGCGAAGCCATTCTGTCCATCCAACATGTTGATATTGCCTCTCTCTCTCTCTACTTGAAGAGAATAGCCTATACATAATCTCTGTGGTTTCTAATGCCGCGTCTTACTTCCGTCACTATAATCAGCATTAGGCCAAGGCTCTTCAACATTAGGCTAAGGCTCTTCAATATTGTCTTCTTAATTACTGACATACACAGGTTTCATACATTATCTCATGTTTCCACAGGAGTCACATTACAATGTGTATTTCCCACAATAAAGAGTACAATCAAGACAGAATGATTTATGATTCTCATAACAGAGAAAACCATCATGTACATTTCTCTAATATTAAGTACATGATAATCATACATAATAATGAATCATAATGATGATGCAAGGAGCCTATGGTTTTGGATTTCCTCATGGGTTAATCCACAAACTAAAACATACATTGTTTTCCCCCACTGCTTACAGCAACATGAGGTTAGTGAACGCTGTGATATATTTTGCCAAGTGCTGCTATTTTTAAAGAGAATTTCTTATCTGTTAAAAATGATTTATGCAGTCTGATACGTGTTCGGAACATATAATATTATTCCTGCTGTCCACCACCCTTGGCTAAAGGCTTGGCTATATCATGCGCTTACTGTCTTTGTTCTTGAATTTATATTCTCAAACATGGCATTGTCCTAATGGCAATTTCCTAGCATCTTTATGAAAATATTACATGCCTATCACCCATATTGAGTGGGTACCAATATGTTAACAAGACGTTTGTACCAAAATTCGGCACGAGAGTTCGAGTTACAGATTAGCAATTTAGGAACACAATTTCCCCACACAAATGTACATTTATAAGATGTGTGCTCAGTAGTCTGTTTCCACATGGAGAAAAGTTCCTTTGAAAATGTTCTTTAGATATGCATACTCTATAGTACATAGATTATTTGCAGATTTCTAAGCATAGATAGTGAGGTATAGTTCACAATGCATATACGTTTTTATTCATAGGAATATGAAATTGGCAGGAACGGGGTCTCTACTGTGAAGTATGAATCAGGAGTCTGCTCCCACATTGAGAAGAGTTTCTGAAATGTGCTTCTGAAATGAGTCGAATACTCTACAGTACACATAATATTTATAGATTATAAGCGTTTCTAGTGAGATATAGGTTCACAGGAGATTTTAACATAGGAATATGAAATTGTACAAGCATAGGAAAATTACAGCGCGGCACACACATGGCTCTCAGTCTAAAAATCATTCAGACTCTGGTTTACAAGAATTGTTGATTATCATTCTAACTAATTCTTAATTAAACACAATGGTATGTGTACCTTATCAAAATACATGAATACATATTAATAATGTAGATTTAACATACCATTGCTGCAGATAATGACATATTTTAGGGCTAAATTGCCCTATCCCCGAAGGGAAAGGCCGATGTGTCTGTCTCCTTTGTCTACACTGACCAAAATGACTATTATTTTACCTTTGTTTAAAATCTAGCCGGTCTTGGCCAGGTACGTGAACCAAACTAAGGCCATAATTTAAACTAATGCCAAATAAATTAAGCTACGTTTTGCTCCGTTTTCTTTTCCCAAAAGTAAGGACTTAAACAGTAATTATTTGGGATTGGTATTTTTAAGGGCGTCGATGCTAGGAAAGGGTAAGGACGTTTTATTATACTACATACACAATTGTTTATTTTTCCCTTTCTTATTCTCCTTCACTGGTAAGTTGGTATTTGCAATCTGTATGCTAGTTTTTACACATTCCCATTTTGCATTAATTTTCTCCTCAGGATTTTTATATCGGTATTGTTCCATGCTATCAACCATAGGCCTTTCACATGTATTGTTTACTTCGACCAGATATAATTGACATATGTCTGGTTATTTAAATGTTGATACATCTATTTAAGGCGACCTCAATGTCCTTATTCCTGCGTTTGTAAGCCTTATTTGTAATTGTATAACTACAGGTTTGTGTCAAAGTGGATATAAGCAGCAGGGTATGTTTCAGCATTTTAAACATTGTTTTAACATATATTTCAAATCACAATTCAATCAGTTTGATTTCTCGTTCTATCTCCGGGGCTTTTCCGCTTATTCAATTCCCCAGGGAAAATTGGAAAAATGTGTTACAAATAAGAAGACGATGGGTTTCTTCACAGAAGTGTATCAGCCTGCCTTCTCTGTCGTGTACCATCTTGCACTACTATCTCCTTATATTTAATTGTTCCAACCTTTGCGTTCACGTTCATATCTCATATGACAATTAGAACCTCTAATTATTTTACCACTTTCAGTGTTTGTTGTAGGTCTTCATAATATTCCTCAGTTCTTTGCTATAATCGGTTTTGGGAGCATGCAATATTGTGCTCTAATTTATTTATACTATATAAGGCACTTTATTTTATCATATACCCTAAATACACAAGGAGATATAAGGGGTCCTTGACTCTCCTACGCTGTTCTCCACTGTAATTACTGTACTTAATGTGTTGTATTGTAGTGTACTTACAATACAACACATTTTAAATACAGTAATTTCAGTGGAGAACAGCGTGGAGAGTCAAGGACCCCTTATATCTCCTGTGTATTTAGGGTATATGATAAAATAAAGTGCCTTTTATAGTATAAATAAATTAGAGCACAAAATTGCATGCTCCCAAAACCGATTTTTAGCAAAGAACTGAGAATATTATGAAGACCTACAACAAACACTGAAAAGTGGTAAAATCATTAGAGGTTCTAATTGTCATATGAGTATGAACGTGAACGCAAAGGTTGGAACAATTAAATATAAGGAGATAGTAGTGCAAGATGGTACACGACAGAGAAGGCAGGCTGATACACTTCTGTGAAGAAACCCATCGTCTTCTTATTTGTAACACATTTTTCCAATTTTCCCTGGGGAATTGAATAAGCGGAAAAGCCCGGAGATAGAACGAGAAATCAAACTGATTGAATTGTGATTTGAAATATATGTTAAAACAATGTTTAAAATGCTGAAAACATACCTGCTGCTTATATCCACTTTGACACAAACCTGTAGTTATACAATTACAAATAAGGCTTGCAAACGCAGGAATAAGGACATGAGGTCGCCTTAAATAGATGTATCAACATTTAAATAACCAGACATATGTCAATTATATCTGGTCGAAGTAAACAATACATGTGAAAGGCCTATGGTTGATAGCATGGAACAATACCGATATAAAAATCCTGAGGAGAAAATTAATGCAAAATGGGAATGTGTAAAAACTAGCATACAGATTGCAAATACCAACTTACCAGTGAAGGAGAATAAGAAAGGGAAAAATAAACAATTGTGTATGTAGTATAATAAAACGTCCTTACCCTTTCCTAGCATCGACGCCCTTAAAAATACCAATCCCAAATAATTACTGTTTAAGTCCTTACTTTTGGGAAAAGAAAACGGAGCAAAACGTAGCTTCATTTATTTGGCATTAGTTTAAATTATGGCCTTAGTTTGGTTCACGTACCTGGCCCAAGACCGGCTAGATTTTAAACAAAGGTAAAATAATAGTCATTTTGGTCAGTGTAGACAAAGGAGACAGACACATCGGCCTTTCCCTTCGGGGATAGGGCAATTTTAGCCCTAAAATATGTCATTCTCTGCAGCAATGGTATGTTAAATCTACATTATTAATATGTATTCATGTATTTTGATAAGGTACACATACCATTGTGTTTAATTAAGAATTAGTTAGAATGATAAATCAACAATTCTTGTAAACCAGAGTCTGAATGATTTTTAGACTGAGAGCCATGTGTGTGCCGCGCTGTAATTTTCCTATGCTTGTACAATTTCATATTCCTATGTTAAAATCTCTATAGCATGTGAACCTATATCTCACTAGAAACGCTTATAATCTATAAATATTATGTGTACTGTAGAGTATTCGACTCATTTCAGAAGCACATTTCAGAAACTCTTCTCAATGTGGGAGCAGACTCCTGATTCATACTCACAGTAGAGAACCCGTTCCTGCCAATTTCATATTCCTATGAATAAAAACTTATATGCATTGTGAACTATACCTCACTATCTATGCTTAGAAATCTGCAAATAATCTATGTACTATAGAGTATGCATATCTAAAGAACATTTTCAAAGGAACTTTTCTCCATGTGGAAACAGACTACTGAGCACACATCTTATAAATGTACATTTGTGTGGGGAAATTGTGTTCCTAAATTGCTAATCTGTAACTCGAACTCTCGTGCCGAATTTTGGTACAAACGTCTTGTTAACATATTGGTACCCACTCAATATGGGTGATAGGCATGTAATATTTTCATAAAGATGCTAGGAAATTTGCCATTAGGACAATGCCATGTTTGAGAATATAAATTCAAGAACAAGACAGTAAGCGCATGATATAGCCAAGCCTTTAGCCAAGGGTGGTGGACAACAGGAATAATATTATATGTTCCGAACACGTATCAAACTGCATAAATCATTTTTAACAGATAAGAATTCTCTTTAAAAATAGCAGCACTTGGCAAAATATATCACAGCGTTCACTAACCTCATGTTGCTGTAAGCAGTGGGGGAAAACAATGTATGTTTTAGTTTGTGGATTAACCCATGAGGAAATCCAAAACCATAGGCTCCTTGCATCATCATTATGATTCATTATTATGTATGATTATCATGTACTTAATATTAGAGAAATGTACATGATGGTTTTCTCTGTTATGAGAATCATAAATCATTCTGTCTTGATTGTACTCTTTATTGTGGGAAATACACATTGTAATGTGACTCCTGTGGAAACATGAGATAATGTATGAAACCTGTGTATGTCAGTAATTAAGAAGACAATATTGAAGAGCCTTAGCCTAATGTTGAAGAGCCTGGCCTAATGCTGATTATAGTGACGGAAGTAAGACGCGGCATTAGAAACCACAGAGATTATGTATAGGCTATTCTCTTCAAGTAGAGAGAGAGAGAGGCAATATCAACATGTTTGGATGGACAGAATGGCTCGCTCATCAAATAATTCCCATTAACAATCTCAGAACAAAACATAGAGTGAAAAGATACCTCCACTCACTATCAGAGCTAGGAAAGTTCTACAACAAGCAAGGAGGGACATGGAACTTGGAAACCCACTCCTATCTCCCTCCCCCTTTTTTTGTTTGTAATTGTGTTGTAAACATTTACCATCCCACAGTAGGTTAATGCTAGTGTTGTATTCTTTGTCATCCTTTTCTATAGAAGAGAAGCAAGTGGTGGTTGGATTTGTTGGACATTTCACCAATCAGGATCCTGGGTAAACAGCCTGGTGGAAGTTATAAATGGCAACCGGTCCTGAACAGTCTGGACCAACACAACATTGTTTAATGCCGCAATTATTAGCCGCCATAGCCAGCAACAGATAATTCGAAGACAACTTACTGCGAGATTGATGAAGTCCTACTTCAGTAGGAATATCCAGGATGGACTTCAGTATCTAATAATCTACAAAGATAAAGATCTACAGAGTAACTGACAACAGGTATCGTTTGCTTTACTTCTGAGAAGTACCACCTGAAGCCTCATCACTTAGCAACATCAGTGAATCTATAGGCAAATCCTTACCAGTTACTAAAACTAGCAACAGTGAGAACCCTTCAACTGTCGGTTGGATTACCAAGTTGATATCCAACAATGGATAAGTCTTCGAAAGAAAGTCTCATAGCAGCAAGTCAAACATAAGGTTCCAGACACTCAACACCAAGTTCTAGAATACGAACACCTAACTCAAACAAATGGGAAGAGACACTTAAACAACAATAAGCCAGTACAACCAAGGTACCAACTTAAGATCCTCTGAAACATAACTACACCAGATTACCTCAAGGTTCCAAAATCTGAAACACCCTGAAAAGAAACAAGATCCACTTGAGATCTCAGACCTGAACACCATCAAGAAGACCATATAAAATCAGCTAGCGGAGTAAATGCCTCTACGCCTGCAACAAAAGAATACTCTGATTACGTTGCAACCCGGTTTCTGTGCTGGAATTATTCATCTTCTGATCCATGTATGTGCAGATCACTTCTGGACATAGTCACAGATACTACCGAAGAATGCCTCTCAGCCATATAAGTTCCTGGACTAGATAGCAACGACTAACTCTTTGCTGGTCAGCCTAAATGCCATGGGTTATAGACTCGCGACCTGGTGGGTGTAACATCTTTGTGAAAATAATTGAGATTCTGATATCGGAAGCAAAGCAGCTGAATGGACGTCTACTTGGCACCGTGTATAGTGAGATGGGAAAGTACCTTCTGCAGTACTTAAGTGGAAATTCCTGGAAGTAAGACCAACCAAAGCCTCAATTTCACAAAAGGCACCGAGCCTACTGCAACACAGTATTCGAAATTACCCATACGGTAGTTGATGTCCACTCCAATGTCGTCGCTCTCGAAGGCATTCACCAAACATGGCTGAAAACACAAGGCTGAACAGTTTGGTGCCAGGACACATCCTTGCTTCACTCCATTGGTGACAGGAAAGGGTCAGACAGTTCACCTTTTACCTGTACTTTTGCCTGCATGCCGTCATGAAATAGCCGCACTATTTGGAAAAACTTTCGTGGACAGCCATATTTTGCCATAATCTTCCACAGTCCTTCTCTGCGGGACTGTATCAAAAGCCTTGGTAAGGTCAATGAAAGTGGAGAACATTTCGCAGTTCTGTTCCTGACATTTCTCTTGCAGTGCCTTGCAGCGAAAATCATGTCAACAGTTCCACGTTATTTTCTGGCCACATTGACTCTCAGGAAGAAGACCTTGATCGAGATGGGCTGTGAGGCGATGAGAAGAATTCTGGCGAGTATCTTCCTGCAATTGAAAGCAAGGAGATGCCTCGGTGGTTGTCACAGGATTGGGGGTTTTCCTTTACGTTTGTAAAGGGGACTATTGACGCGTCCTTAAAATCTTGTGGCATGGTCTCGTTCATCCATATGTTGTGAAGATTTGGGTGAAGCTGCTCGTTAGGACCGGCCACCTGCCTTGTATATCTCTGCTGGGATGGAGTCAGGACCAGGTGCCTTGCCGCTGGAGAGTGTCTGGATGGCTTTGTTTATTTCCACTATGGTTGGCAGGTCATCAAGTGTCTCATTGGTGGGAACTTGAGGAAGACAGTTGATGGTTTCATCATCGAAGAAGGAAGTTGCATTTAAGGTTTTGCTGAAATGCTCTGCCCAGGCGTTGGAGGAATTTCTTTTCTTATCGGTGACCAATGTTCCCCCGTCTGCACTGAGGAGGGGAACTATGCCTGGTGATGAAGGACCATAGACCGCTTTCAGTGAGTCGTAGAAGTTTTTCATTTCATGTCTGTCAGCAAAGCCTGAATTTCATCAGCTTTGCTGCTCAGCCAGGAGTCCCGCATGTGCCGAAGTTTCTGCTGCCCTACTCTCTGAATGTTCTTGAAAGCATCTTTTTTTTATGTTTACTTTGGGGCATTCAAATGTGCCTTGAGGAGAAGATGTTTCTCGGCCAGCAATTGGTTTATGTCTTCGGAATTTCATCAAACCAGTCTTTATGCTTTTGGGGGGCTGGACCCAGGATTTCCATAGCAGTGTGTAAAAATTTTTCCTTTAGGCTCTCCCTTCTGTTTCTGTATCCCGTTTAGCTTCAGCATTGGGCTTGAGGCGGTCTTCCAGCATATTTTCAAACGGGCTGCTGCATTTTCTTGCTGTTTAGGCGGGTGACATTTAGCTTTTTGTATTTTCGCCCTTGAGGACGCCGTGGTGGCTGATGGGATGTTCATTTCGAGACAATGAGACGATGGTCTGTCCAAAAATTTGGCACCACACATGGATTTTGTCACTCGAACGTCTTGTCTGTCACTCCTCCTGACGATACATAGTCAATGAGGGGGACAGTGTTTCGAGCGAGGGTGCATCCACGATGTCCTTTTTTCATGGGGAGACGGAAAATTTGGGGTTCGTAATCAGGAGATCATGTTCGGCACATGTCTGAAGGAGGCGGAGTCCATTGCTGTTACAATTTCCGACTCCATGCTTTCAATAATGCCACTCCCAAAAGGTGGTGTCCGTGCTACTCTGGCATTGAAATCCCCAAGGGGTATAAGTTTGTCTCCTTTGGGGAAAAGATGTTAATACATTGTGCAGGTCCTCAAAGAACTTGTTCTTGACATCATCTTCGTTGGTCATAGTTGGTGCGTAGACACCACAATGGTTTCGTGCTTCCTTCTATTCAGCAGAGGCAACTTCATGGTCTGTCGTTTATAGCCTTTTGGAAAACCAGCTAATTGCCCACCAGGGCCGACTTACACCTTTCTAGCCCTTCCTCATGTATGGAGGTGAGCAGTGTGTTCCTATAGAGGGTGCACAGTCGCTCAGGGGGCTGCCCAATCCCACTGCTGCTCGGTCAGTAGAAGACGACCATATGGCCTGAGCCGCCTGTGTGCAGGTCTGCGACTACGGCTGCCAGCGTACCCACGCCTGCCGCTTTGCCGCTTTGGCCATCGCCACAGGGCTTTAAGGTGATATGTGACATTGGATGAAGAATGACTTGCGCGATGACTTGGATTAAAGTGAGGAAAGAGTTGCGCAATCGTCGACCTCACTCTCTCGCCTGAGTCCATCTGAGTCCAGTGGCAAGACAAGTCGAGACGATTGGAGACGAATACAGGTGCAGTTGGATGGACCAGGGCGCTCTACGTGCCTTGCCGTGCTCATTACGTTCCACAACGCTTTGCAGGTAAACGCCGTCTTGCCCCTTTAATCATCACAAATCTGACTAGACACTAGGCGTCGAGAAGCTAATTTTTATCTCCGTTTCCCACTCGATGTAAACAACTGGCTGTCCCCCTTTCGTCTGGGGGAAATTTTTTCCGGTACTCCAAAAAGTCTTGCCGGCCTGTAATCTGGAGAATAATTTCCCCACAACAAAAGAACTTGCCGACACCCATCAGGACAGTCTGTACCCAAAATCCCAAAAGGATGGCGGCCGCCTGTAGACGAATGGCGCGATAGTCTTTCATTGATCGACAACTCCAAGAATTTTCGCGACAACGCTTATCTTAGTGCGAGGAAATACTAACCTAAAGACTAAATATCTTAGCAGTGCAGATTCAGAACCTAAACGTTGATTGGCAATTGGCCTAGGATGGAAGCTACGACAGATGGTGAGTTAGAGCATTGCTTTGCTGATCGGGTAGCTTCTGCAGCATGTCTTGTTTCCAGTTGTATTGGTGATATCTTTCCTCTGGAGTAAACTATGCAAGCTGAGAGAGGATCATGTTGCATGAGCAACTCGTGGTCTCTACAATTCAGCAGAAGCTGTGTGCTAAGGAGAGGTATAGCTCCATCCCTGGTCCACAACATGGGTTGTAGTGATTATGCCCTTTTGAAGCCCAGTGTAACAAACTCTCGTCTGTCAAGATGGCAAAGTGCCAATGATTAGTACTGGGTACATCTCCCAAGGATTTGAAGACATCAATTTTCATCACACACCAAGAAGCCAAGATCTGTTTATTTTGAGGATTATAGAGCTTATAGCTTAATGCGCAATATAAAGAAAATACTGCTGAAGGTCATACAAGAAAATTTTCAAACCAACTTAGAGAGGAAATTTTTGGGGTTTGGTAAAATCAGCGGCACCGAAGAAGCCATAACCTATTTGAGGATATTGATTCAAAAATATATGAAAGTTCAGAAAAAATATATGTATGTTTTTTTATATTACAAGAACGCTATTAAAAGAGTACAATATGAATGATTAAATACATGTTTTTTTTGGAGTAGACGGAAAGGACATAAAGGGTTTTTCAGTAACCAGTACTGGAAAAACCGACGACAATTAGATACGGAAATAATTCTTCATCGCCCATAGAGATAACAGGAAAAGTATGACAGGGATGTGAGTTGTCGCCAAGCCTCTTCAATGTATACACAGAATGGATTTTAAACAAGTTGGAGAACTTCCTGGGCTTAATATCAATGGAAGAATCATAAACAATCTTAGATATGCTGATAATAGTGTTACTAGCGATCAAGAGCTACAAAACCTACTGGAACAAGTAAACAGACATGGAGCAAAATTTCTTCCATCAATCATGCGCCATGCCGATAAGCGTGGACGGTCATGTTCTGCCATCTCACTCGATCACCAGTGTCGTGGAACAGCTCCATGTTCCTGTCTCGACCATGCCACGTGGCCAAGCCATCCGGGTATTTACTTCTTAGTCTTCCCCTTGGTCTCTTCCCTTCGATCTTGCCAGTCGTCACCAAGTTCTCCAAGTCATTTCTTCTCATAACATGCCCACAAAATTGTGACTGTCTACGTCTAATGACTCTAATCAGTTTACGACCTTCATTTGTTTCTTGAAGGACTTATTCATTGGTCTTTCTGTCTGTCCATGGTATTCTTTGCATTTTCCCTCAGAAACCACATTTCCACAGCCATCAGATGTTTTTCAGCTTGTCTGTTCATTTTCCACTCTTCACATCCATACAAAAGTACAGGTTTTTATGTATCACTCAACACTCTTTTCTCGGTTTCAATTGATATCTTTTTATTGGTTAGTATGTATTTCATCTTTGCAAAGGCTACCTTTGCAATGGCAATTATTGTTCTAATCTCTTTCAAGGCATCTCCCATCAGATGTTATGACTGTTCCGAGAAAACTGTACCGATTAACCTGCTTAAGAATATGCCCATTACTCGTATATCACCATTGTGGTATTTCCTTCTTCCCAGTGACGACCATAATCTGTGTCTTCTTGGTGTGCAAAATTGGCGTAGATATTAACATCCAAAAAATAAAAACCATGATAATTAGCAGTGGAAATAAGAGGTCATCATTGAATACACAGTAAACGGGAGATACTAAAACAAGTCAGAAGTTTCTCCTATCTTGGACATGTAATAACAGATGACGGCAGAAGTGAAAGAGAAATCAAAAAGAGAATAGGAATGGCTAAAATTATATCAACAGCATGAAATCAATGTTAACATACTGCGAGATTAACAACGCATTAAAAATGAGAAATATCAAATGGTATGTATGGCTCTGAAGCCTGGATATTGAACAGCAATTAGAAAGTCGAATAGAAGCCTGGAAATGTGGGTATGTAGCAGAATGTGAATTATTTGATGGAAACAAAAACAATCAAACACAGAGGTTCTAGAAAACTGAAAATGAAAAGAGAGTTGATGAAAGAAATAAAAAAGAGACAATTGAAATATTTCAGCCACTTTTAAAACACATATTACTCTTATAAAAGCCATACTGGAGGGTAATGTTTACAGCAATCGAGCAATAGCTAGAAAGGATGTAAGTGGAAGGTAACATCAAGCGATGGTGAACAGCAATCTGACAGAATGTGCAATCAAGGCGAGAGACAAACAGTGTTGGAGATCCACTGCAGCCAACCTGGATTGTGGAGGACGACACCTGATTAATTGGTTGAAAGTAGAGTAGAATAAATGAACCATGTTCATGCTTTAAAGCGCACTGAGCATATGGAACAACGATTTGTGATTTGTATGTTGTGGTCAGGGCGTGTGAAACAAAAAGAAGAATACTGGTTCAGAATAGAGACAGCTGTTTGAGTTAGGGGATAGTGTATGAATGGGTAGACAGATTTCAAAATGGAAGACAACGCGTCAATGATGAACCGCGTAGTGGGAGATCTGCAAGTGTCATGATGACCATCTTTTGGGATATCGAGAGCCCTATATTGGTGCATTTCCAGGAAAAAGGTTAAAACTATCACTAGGGCTCCATACAGTGGCAAGCTATTGAACAAACTGAAGCCCGCAATACGAACGAAGCGCCGTGGACTTTTCTAAGAAAGAGTATTGTTGCTGAACCGCAACGCCCGCTCTCATACAGTGGATACACTACTTGCTCTGACCTTTGAGGTCTTGAAACATCCAACATGCAGTCCAGACCTGGCACCTGTGGACTTCCACTTGTTTGGACCATTGAAGAACATTTAAGGGGGGTGAGAGATTTGCAGATGACACGGAAGGCGATGCAATATTGGTTTAAGGACACACTCAAAATCACTTTCCTAGACGGCATGGACAAGCTAGCGGACAGGTAAAACTATATGTGTTACCAGGCAGGTGGTGAGAAATAAAATAGAGAACATTTAGTTTCGAACTGTTGTAAAATAAACGTTATTCGTAAAAAAAAAAAAAAAACACACACACACGCACACACACACACACACACACCCCCGTAAGGTGTTATTTTCAGTCAATGATCGTGTCTATTACCTATCAATATGTTAGCATTCGATGCTGTGAGAGAAAAACTGGGTCTCCATGTACTTGGCCGAGAAAGCCATCATGCCGCTGACCGCCATGATGTTGATGCCGTTGGCGAAGATGAGACACATGTAGACTGGGTTGACCACCAGGTGGAACACGGACTTGAGCAGATCTGTTTCACACAAAACATGCCTCCATGTCAGTTCCATCATTTAAGTTGTATCACAATATATAAATAACAAGACAGGTATTCTTCAAAGTACATAAATTACATGCATGTGTAAGTGTTGTTTACCAACAAACAGCATAAACTTATCATGCGTAAAGTACGGTGCTTGCATATATAGTCACAGTAAAAACAAATAAATGTTACAACGTTTCGGAAACTGTTGTGATACCTTCTTTAGGAGCTCCACTTTATCATAAAACGCATACACCAATTAAGAAAATTAGAGAAATATTAACAACACGAAGTCCAATAATGAGAACACGTTATAAGCAAAACATATCCTATCGGTTGCATTGATTGATTGACTGATTGATTAGGAACCGGTTTCATGTAAGATACCAGCATACCTTGCTGCAGACACACTATAAGAACATGAATTAACAACAATGTTAGTTAGTTTCATGTTATTTGTAGGACATCGAAGTCAATCCTAGCATGTTTTAGCTGTTTGTGGCTTTCTAGAAAATGCTACATTAAGTAGTTTGCATTGCTTTCTGGACAGCCAACACTTATATTAAATTGACAATTTAAACAATACGATCTGCTCCCATATTATCTTGGCTGTTTTCTAACCTGGTGTGTCGGGATTGTGATATTTCGTTTTACTGCCTCTGAGCAACAGAAGCAACAGTGTGACGAAGTTCCAACTACTTGAAAAGTTACAACAAACATACCTTTAAAGTCGTGCCAACATTTGGACAGCCCTTTCTTGTCCGCTCGGGCCGTTTGTTTGCTAACCGGATGTTCTTTCTTTTTGCGCAAGCGCTTTGGGAAGCATATGAGCGGAAGACCACAACAAGGCCAGCCCCACCAAAAACAAGAAAGCCCCGCCACCAAGCGCCCAGCCATCTTGGATCTCGAGGCGATATGCTGGTTTCTGGGAGAGTCAAAGAAAGGTCAAATGTGATAGTTTCTGAGTTATGCAGTTATGATAGTTTCTGGGATATTTAATTACTATGGTTTCAGAGATATTTATTATAATAGTTACTGAGATATTCATTTTTTTTAGTTACTGAGATATTAATCTATGATAGTTACTAAGATATTCATGTATGATAGTTTCTGAGATAATCATTTTATAATAGTTACTGAGACAATCATCTGTGATAGTTACTTTAGAAAAAAGTCTCAAAAGTCGAGAGGATCGATTCATTGCCCCCGGGGTTTTTCCCCATATGGCTCGGTCTCTTTCAGCAGGGTGGCCTGTCGAAAGCGTCGCACAAAGCACGAACTCCATAGCTCCTGAGACGACACCCAGAGCCTCCGAGTTGAGCTCAAAAGCTACAGCAAAATACTTAGAATATCGCGACCCGAGGAGAAGACAAATACTGAAACTTTGCGAGACTTGAATGTAGAAGAAAGCAGGCCCATAAACAGTTTTATGTCCCAGAAGCCCAAACTACTTTGGTCAGATTCATCTTCAGTGTGGCTTGGAGAGAACATGATGGAAGGCGTGGTTCCAGGGCGGCAGGAGTCGACTAGCATGAGTATGCAGACACTTTTTTTTAAAAAAAAAAGTCGCTTAAAAGTCGACAGGGTCGACTTCATTGCACCGGGTTTTATCCCATATAGCTCGGTCTCTTTCCGCAGCGCGGAAAGCGTCGCACAAAGACGAACTCCGTAGCTCTAGCGACGACCACAGGAGTCTCCGAAAAATGTCACTCGTGACGCGGGCGCCCGGAATCGAACCCACAACCTGCGGAGCCCGAGTCAAACGGCTTGACCACTTCACCACGGAGACTCCCGATGCAGACACATGTGGCATGAGAGTGCACGAGGCGGCAGAATTGGCCAGAGATAGAGAGACTTCTCAGTGCGCCGTAATCATCATGATGAGGTTGACCTTTTTTGAAAACGACCCGCTACTTAGTGATCCTGAAGAGACATGTAGTCAACAGTAAATTATGCTATTTTTTTTAGATATCCAGTCAAACTTTGGTTATGACTATTTTTACCTGGATGGTTGTATTTAACTGACATTTGCGTACAAGTC
>JACEFZ010021146.1:25000-26532 GCA_014155875.1 Cepaea nemoralis | reverse complement strand
GCTGGTTTTAGGGAATTTTTTTGTTAAGGGGGTGGTTAAGTTTGGGTTTTTTAAATTTTTTTCTATTTTAGTATTATGTGAGGCAGCGTCTATGTGTCTAGATTTGTGCGTGTGTGTGGGTGGATGGGTGGGTGTGTGCATTGTCTCTATGTGTGTGTTTATATGGGTGTATGTGTTTGTAAATGTATGTATGTATGTATATGTGTTTATGTACCTGTGTTTTTCGTGTGTGCCTGTGTGTGTTTAATGTGTGTGTGCATGAGTGTGTATGTGTGTATGTATGTGTGTATATGTGCATGTACGTGTATGTATGTACGTGTATGTGTGTATGTGTATTTATATGTGTACATGTATGTATATGTGTGTGTTTGTGTGAATGTATGTGTGCGATGTGTGTATATGTGTATGTGCGTGTGAATAAGAGTGTTTCTCTGTGTGTGTGTGTGTGTGTGTGTGTGTGTGTTAGTGTGTGTGCATGTGTTTGTGTGGCTATTTGTGCATACATGATCTCCAGATGGGTGTATCAGACGCGGGATATCTTGCTTATGATCGAGAGGTTTTCCGGAAGGTTGTTATGGCAGCGATGTTCTGCAAAGGACGTGCTACTGAATGAATGAATGCATGAATGAATGAATGAATGAATGAATGAATGCGAGGGAGTGTGTATTTGTATGTTATTGAGTGTGTGCATTACTGTGAGAGTTTGTGCAAATGATGTATGTATTATGCAGGTATGTATGAGTGCGTGTGTGTTTATGAATGTGCGTGTGTGCGTGAGGCTGCCTGTAGATAACATGGTAATATGCATTGTTTGTGTTTACAAATCCATTGGACAATGTTTTTTATGTGAATGTATTTTGCACAATTGATGAATAAAAGATGAGTGACTGGAAGGGCCGAATGTAAGACGGGCCTGAGTGCCCAATTTGTTACATTTTGAAAATAAAGTTCTATCTATCTATCTATCTATCTATCTATCTATCTATCTATCTATCTATCTATCTATCTATCTATCTATCTATCTATCTATATGTCTGTCTGTCTGTCTATATGTCTGTCTGTCTGTCTGTCTGTCCGTCCGTCCGTCCGTCCGTCTGTCTGTCTCTCTGTCAGTCTGTCTGTCTGTTTGTCTGTCCGTCCGCCTGTCTGACTGTCTGTCTGTCTGTCCCCCTGTCTACAGGAAGTGGTTTGTGTTGTCTCCTTATGTGCTATATTCAGGTACCTGTGCCTTGTCTCTCTATGTTTAAATATGAGAATGTCACTATATCAATACGCCACGTGGTATGAAGAAGGGTATTTGACTTTACTTTTCTTTGATTTACTTTACTTTACCATCCCACTGTGGAGCAAAAGAAGAACAACCTGATGTGCCTATTACATACCACCAAAAGAAAAGAATGATTAAATCAATCAGAAAGCCACCAAACCTTACTCAAGACGACTACCACGTTATGGACAGACCAGAACAGGTCATTCTTCTGCGCCTCAGAACAGGACACAATAGATTACGCAACCACTTGTATACAAAATTC
>JACEFZ010021146.1:0-22500 GCA_014155875.1 Cepaea nemoralis | reverse complement strand
TCTGTCTCTCCCTCCGTCTATCCATCCTCCCTCCCTCCCTCCCTCCCTGTCTGTTTGTCCATCTATCTATCTATCTATCTATCTATCTATCATCTATCTATCTATCTATCTATCTTCTCATCTGTCTGTCTGTCTGTCTGTCCTGTCTGTCTGTCTGCCTGCCTGCCTGACCCGTCCGGCTTCGCCCAGTCCCTGGTGGGGAGATCTCATTTAATCATATATATTCATATAAGTTCTCGTTCCCGTTACCGACTGTCTGTCTGTCTGTCTGTCTGTCCTGTCTGTCTGTCTGTCTGTCTGTCTGTCTGTCTGTGTCTGTCAGTCTGTTTGTTTATCTATCTATCTATCTCTGTCTGTCTTGTCTGTCTGTCTTAATAGACCCATCCCTCTGTCTCTCCCTCCGTCTATCCCCTCCCTCCCTCCCTGTTTGTTTATCTATCTATCTATCTATCTATCTATCTATCTATCTATCTATCTATCTATCTATCTATCTATCTATCTATCTATCTGTCTGTCTAGTCTGTCTGTCTGTCTGTCTGTCTGTCTGTCTGTCTGTCTGCCTGACCCGGCCCGGGTTCGCCCAGTCACTGGTGTGGAGCATCTCATTTAATTCTGAGTAGGTAAGAATCCGCTCTGCCTTCAAAATGTTGACGTGAAGATTTTCTTCCTGCAGCTGCTTCTGTATTTGTTCATCAGTAAGCTCCATTTTTAGCCGCTTGACCACCCATCTGACTGTGTTTGAATCAGTGTTTCTGATTCTGGTGTCTTGGTCCTCCTTCCTCTCACAAGTTTTTGTGTTCGTCTGTGGGTAGTCGTCGCTCTTCTTATTGGTAGTTTCATTGACTGTAGGTTCAGATACTTTATTACAGCTTGCATGCAGACTCTCCAAAGGCAGGTTCGTCTTCTTGATAGTCTGGTCGGTTTTCTCACTATGCATCTTGGAAGCTGCTTGTTTCTTTGTGCTATTACGACGTGCCATTTGTTCTTCTTTAGTTATAGCCATTACCTCTGTTTTGCTTGTGCTAATTTTCATGTTATGTTCCCTACACATTTCGTTTAGACTATTCATGTGGTCTTGTAATTCAGCTTCTGATTTTGCTATTAGTGCTTGGTCATCCGCAAACAGGAGTTCTCTAATGGTTAGATTTGCAGATGGGTCTTCTTCTGTGTTCTCGTCATGCGGTATTCTTGCTGTCTCTGCTTGGCAGGTTTCTTTACATATGTTGTCTATATATGTTATGAAAAAGAGAGGGGACAGGATACAACCTTGTCGTACTCCAGATCTTATGGTGAAGGGTTCTGAGTGTCCTCCAGTTGCTCTCACTATGCATTCACTGTTGTTGTATAAACTTCTACATAGGTTGGTTAGATGTGTACTCACTCCATATTGTTTAAGGATTTCCCACAGCTTGTTTCTACCTACCCTATCGAATGCCTTTTCTTGGTCGACAAAGGCTAAGTAGAGTGTTTCATTGAATTCGATTGATTTTTCCATAAGTTGTCTAAGAACAAAAATGGCATCTGTGCATCCTTTGTTTTTCCTAAAACCAAGTTGTGTTTCACTTAACTGGGGTTCTAAAGTAGTTCGTAATCTTTTTTCAAGAATTTTGCAAAATATTTTCCCAGTATGACTCAACAGTGAAATGCCTCTGTATTGTGTGCAGTCTATTTTGCTGCCGTTGGTTTTCCAAATTGGGATAATTATGGCGTTTCCCCAGTCTCGTGGTGTCTGTTGTTCTACCCAAACATGGTTGAATAGACTATGTGGCCAAGCTGTTCCTACTTCTCTTGCTGCTTTAATTGGTTCATTTGGTATTTAATCCTGTCCCGGTGATTTGTTCAATGGGGCTAATCTGATGGCTTCTATAATTTCTCCTTTTAGTATGTCTGGTTCTAGTTCTTCGGTGACATCTGTGTAGGTCTCTTGAATTCCTGTGACATCTGATGGGATGTTGAGAAGTTGATAGAAATACTGGTTCCATCTTATTAGGATCTGTTTTTATTCACTTATTGGTTCTCCATTTTCGCTGTTAATTATTTCAGTTGGGTCAAAGGGATCTCCTCTGGTTCGCATTGCACTTCTTAGTTTTTCTACGAGCAGTATGAAGATCCCTTGCCGGCTTGCTAGTCGCAGGTTTAGGACACTAATCTGAACACAGGGAGTCCATCCCATATGGCGAGTCATAGCCCCCTTAGCCCATGACCTCGCTATATATATATATATATATATATATATATATATATATATATATATATATATATATATATATATATATATAGTGATGTGTGTGTGTGTGTGTGTGTGTGTGTGTGTGTGTGTGTCTGTGTGTCTGTGTGTCTGTGTTTCTGTGTTAGTGATAAACATGTCATAAATGTTGGCGGCCCTCGGCCATGAAGGGGAAGTGGTTGCCAATAATTTGTTGACGATGACACTCTGAATTGGAGCTGCAACAATAAGTAGATCAATGGATGATTGAGCGTACTACTGAGTTTTAATCTCGGTGCACGAAATAGATGAGGCGTGTCTTGTGGGCGTGAATTGATGATTGCCTATGTCATGTGGGGGTGTGCGGGAGGGGGGAGGTGAGAGGGACCTAAAATAATGGCAGTGACAACACACAACAGAGGCTATTGTGTGGCTATTGAGCTCTTGAATCCTTTTTAAATTGTTTTTTGTGTGAGGATGAGTACATTTGTGTGTTTGTATTGTTGACAGGTGTTGGAGGAGGTCTTGGGCTTACATACGATGTCTTAAACTGGGGACATTCATTTGCTGAGTGTCGAATTTATCCATGAAGTGTGGGTCGTTACCTTGGTGTTTCCACGAAGGGCAGAAGACTTTTCATTGAAAATTGCCATTCAGGACTGCCCGGTGCCCC
Source organism: Cepaea nemoralis (assembly GCA_014155875.1). Classification (NCBI taxonomy): domain Eukaryota; kingdom Metazoa; phylum Mollusca; class Gastropoda; order Stylommatophora; family Helicidae; genus Cepaea; species Cepaea nemoralis. The sequence goes on along the minus strand of JACEFZ010021146.1, from coordinate 19,621 downwards.
TCAAGAAGCCAGATAAGTGGCATGCAAAACTCATGTATCCTCCTTAAAGATCAGCTGCCAACAATTAAATAGCAGTTCAACAACAGATAAACAATGGTTAAACAACAATAGGAATCAACTTATACCTACAGTTATCCTTCCACAAAAGAACTTACGCAAATAGATACCCAGCAAAATGAACATTTGACCCCAGCATTTAGATTAGCCGAAGACATGAGAACATTTATAATTATTTGAATCAATTTGAAGTTTAGAACAGTTTAGGTGTGATGGATATTTTGACTATAATGTCAGTCGTGAAATGTTGATTTTGTACTTTGGAATTGCCCATGGTGCATTCCCAACCTCCACCTCCCTTTATTTCAATACAGGATTATACTGTTATTAGACTGTGTTCTTTAAGTTCATCGGAGTCGCATGTGTATTACGGTGTCAAACATTAGAGTGTTCAATAATTGCTTGATAGTGCCACTTCATGTGACAACTAAATCCATATAGTAGGTGGCACGGATAATACTAGCTTCCGATCTAATCAGATTGAGATTCATTTTATCTTAAAGCAGTGTCTTCTTTGTGCTCTCTTGACCATCTATTAGAAAACCTAACGTATACTTTATAATATATATCTGCTTTAACACTGGGGAGTCTTGCGCGCCAATTTCTGGTTTTCATTTAGTAGTAGGCACTTACGAATTGGGGATATTTATCTCCCATTTCTAGTTTATATACCACATTTACTTTACTTTACTTTTCTTTACTTTACTTTACTTACTTTACTTTACCGGCTCTGTGACGAAGGGGATACAATTCGTAATCACGCATACTGCGTTCGATACAAAGCTGTGGGCAATTTGAAAGCAGATCGCCTTGCGCTGGTTTTAATACAATGGTATTTGTCCCGGTCATCAGAAAGCAATGGCAAATTAGAGAATGTAAACTTTCTAAGAAATCACAAACAGTTAAACAATGCTGGAGTTGACTGCGACGACATGTAAAGGATATGCAACTAACTGTTACATTACTTTACACGTTAACGTCATATATATGCTACATCCGGACAATTTTTAAGTCAATTACATAGTAAAGTCAGAGATTTAGTAAAGTCATGTGAAAATTTACAGTCTGGTAGGTACACGCTAAAGCCACTTTAGTTGCATCGCTTTTAAATGACGTTGTAATGCACCAAAGCATTTTTGGCTGTTTTTGATTTACTGGGTAGGTTTACATTCTGTAGTTTACCTCATACACTGTTAAAATCAGGTACTGTTTCACTATGCGGATGTTTTGTTTTTTTTAAAAGGGGCAGAGTTGGCACATTTCACAAGTTATTCTAGGCGTTATGCGTCGTTTCAATTGTATCTTTTCTCTTGTCTAAAAGTTGGGTGTTGACTTTGTTGTTTTAGAATCACGTACACGCTTAAAATCATATACAAATTTGAATAACGAAGACACAAACAATAGATTGCACGATTTATTGCCTGGCATATTTCGCTGCATCTCGTCAGGTACATACTGCAGAAATCACACAACTTACGTGAAATTAACTAGATAAATCCTTCAAGTTGAAATATACACAATTTCGCACAGTAATGTCGATTGTCTACCACGGTAATTTTAAGCTGACTAACATGTCTTTCTGTTTACACAATTCTGGCTTGCGTTGATAGATCATAATTGCTTCTGCAAATTTTAACAAGCGAGTATTTTGTCTTCTAAACAACACGCGAAATGCAGTCTCTCTGGACACAACATGGCGACTGGCGACAATGTTCCTGCCGATTGAAGACGCCGGGAGCTTCCGGTGTGTCGGCTCCTCGTGGCTATCATCTCCTGTGTGTTGTATCTTGTTGACCCATTGAGGTATGTGTTCTGACACCCGTTTGTTAAGCTGTCTCTCCTTTCGACCAATGTAAACGGCCTGGCATCTACATGTGAATTGGTAAATACAATTGTTTGTGGCGTACAGAGGAACAGGCTCTTTGACTGTTGGTGTAGGAATGGGTACGGTTTTACATCTAATGACTGGAGTTGCCGCACAGAATGTTCGACCTACTGCTGTAGTAAGCCGGTCTTGTAGACGTTGCATTACGTCATCCCCTCGAAAGGTTAGCTGGATGAATACCTTGAGTTTAGGGACTGTAGTTACGTCTGCTTTGGGTTTGGGCTGTTGGCAATGGCGCTTTATAAATCCTGTGGAGTACCCATTCAGGTTTAAGACATTCTTCAGAGTTTCAAATTCCTCTGTCAGTGTGTCCTGGGTGCATATCTTTCTAGCACGGTCAAACAAGGTCCGTACTAAGCCCCGTTTGTACTGGACAGGTGTGAAGCTCTGAAAATTTAGGTATTGGCCAGTCCATGTTTCTTTGCGATACACCGATCTTTGAATTGTGCCGTCTGCTCTACGTCTCATTAGAATATCTAGGAACGGTAACGCTTCGTTGTGTTCGTGTTCCATAGATAGAGAGATGTTTTTATGCGTCTTGTTCATTGTGGCCTGAAACGATGTTGCTTGTAGCTCGTCTGTGGTGATAATTAGTATATCATCCACATAACGCCGGTAAAAGGCCAAGTTGTTGATGTCTGAGGATCTCTTTTCTTCTAAGTGTGCCATGAAGATGTCCGCTAGAATAGGACCAAGAGGACTCCCCATGGCCACTCCGTCAATTTGGCGGTATGACTTAGTTAGAAAATTGAATTGGATGTTGGCGGTACATAGTAGTAGTAGCCTCTCCAGAATAGGTGATGGTATGCCTAATTTTAGTTGTTTGTCTTCAATGCGTTCCCTTATTATTTTCACTGTCTCCTCTAATGGAACGTTAGTGAATAGGGAGGCTATATCCATGGATGCCATGTGTTTGTTATTTATGTCCATAGTATCCAATAATTCCACCAGTTGGAATGTATCTCTGAGTATTTTTGGATCGAAGGACTGTCGTACTGGCTTTAACATTTCGGCTAACCATCTCGCCATTCGGTGTTGTGCACATATACAAATTAACGTCAGTAATACGGTTAGAGTCAGGTAGGTACACGCTAAGGACAGGCACACACCAGTGTTGCGTGGTAAAGGCAGGTACACGCTAAAGTCAAATACACGTTACGGTCGCGCACAAACTAAAGTCGGGTACACGTTAAAGATACACTCTAAGTCAGACGCACACTTAAAGTCAGGCGTTGATCATATTCCTGGCAACAAGATAAACGTGTCATGTCTGCGGGACATTCTAACCTCCGTAATACACAGTTAAGCGCAGGCTTTTTGCAAAGATGTTTCTGGTCAATCCATGCACGAAATATGTTTCTCCTTAATTGGATATTTGACAATTATTTTCAGTTAAATATTCAATGTATTCTCATTTTCTTTGTAGTTGTTCCTGTCATATTTCATTAGCTGAATGTTTTCTATTTACACCTAGCAATTACCTTCTTTGTTATGTTTATTCTATGCAACGTAATCTTACAACGATTGAGAGCGGCTGTCAAACAAGAAATAATGGGTGAATGCCCATATGAAGGAATCATTCACAGATGATCAATTTCTTTAATGATTTCAAACATTTTTATCTTGCACTCTTAGACTTGGTATTCCCTTTGCGAGATAATGGCTGAACGACGAGGAGGAATTATGCCCGGTTCTGGGATATTTATCACATTCCTGGCACCAAGATTTATTGGCTTTGCCTTTGCTGACCGGAGCTTTGTGAAAGGAAAGTTGATGTATGAATGACAGCTTGTTCTCGGAACGATGTCCCTCAAGTTCATGTCTGAGAAAGGAAACTAGTTAAATTCAAGAACAACTAGGTAGTTTGGTTTGACTGGAAGTAATCTCACAGGGGTACACGGAAATATCTTGCGTTTTAAAGGTGACAGGAATGATACTCAAGACGCTACAAACCGAGTGCTGATTGGGCTGTTATAATATACTTCTAGCACAGTTTGTCCTATGTAATTTAAGGCGTGTAACAGGGTTCCTTACTGTTTGATAGTGGAGGACTGTTTTGTTGGCACTCTGACGGCGGCATTATGCACAGTGTGCTTGTGCGGGCTGTTGGTTTGTCGAGACTCTTGTCTTTTTCACTTTTCACATTTGGCAGTGAGGAGCATTTTGTGTGATATTCACTGGCACAGGAAAGGAGCATAATGAGGACGACCCGTTGCCGTGAAGGTGGAACGACGACTAACTAACTAACTGTTTGATAGGGAGCCGCGGCAGCACAGTTACTAGAATGCTGGCCTGCAAGTCCGGCGGTCATGTGGTCAAATCCCTATTGATAGCAAGTAGGATTTTTTTTCGTTCATTGGCCTGGGCCTTAGCTTGAATAATAGAAAGGTAGAAGTCATTGTGATAGCAAAGAACAGAGTGTGCCTAAGTGTGCTGTTAACGTACATCACGTTATTTTTGGGGCAAGTGCAGAAATTCAGATATCTAGGCACATGGATAACATCAGATGTAAGATGCATCACAGGGATAAAGAACAGAATAGGAAGCAAAAACGGCATTCTATCACATGAAGAACATTTTGTGCATAAGTCCTTGTCCTTGAAAATTCGAAAAAGAGTTATTGTCTGTTACACAGAACCAATTTAAATATGGGCTGCAATCCTGGACAATTAGTAAACAGGCAAACCAACCCATGGAAGCCTAGGAGATATGGTTTTATAGAGGAACGCTGAAACTTCCTTGAACAACCAAAATCAGTAGTCTGGTCATTTCGAGGGAGGCTAAGATGCAAGAATAACGTGTCACAAACGTCAGAAAGAAGAAGACATCATTTTTATTTAGCTACGTTATGAGAAGACAAAAACTGGAACATGTTGTGACAACAGGCAATATTTCTAGAAAGAGATATAGAGGAAGACAGCGTGAGAAAATTCTTGACAGTCTTGTGTGAGTAAACACACGAATTGATCCATGCCGTCGGAGATTACAATTTGTGGAGAGGTATGATCACCCACGCCAGCCGGCAACGTACTGGATGATGATGATGACATGGGCTCCCTGATGGAACTAAAACATACATCCTGGGAATTAAAGGAGGTCCGCTTGATATTGACCACATTGCCCATCGCGAGCCAATAGACCCCCCCCCCCCCCCCCCCCCCCCCCCCCCCCCCCCCCCCCCCCCCCAAACAATATAGGGCTTGCATCATAGGACGGCATAAGGTCACATGGGAACATCCAAGATCGGGTCATTAGCATCAGCTAGACTTCACCACACGGAGACAACATTTGAATCAAACATCAATAACTCGAAGTCACCACAGTGTTTATTGTGATACTAATCATTCGTTAGTTGTTGCAAGAGTTAGACTGAGACCAAAGAAAATCAAAATGGCGAAACACAAATCTAGCCCCAGGATTAATATTATTAACACCCAAACTCCCGATAAGTGCTTTGAGGTCCAACAGAAACTTAAAGACGCTTTCAATGATACATCAGAAAATTTTAAAACAAGTGAAAAGTGGGGTAAACTTAAGGAAACTGTTTATAAAACAGCGGTAGGGGTTTACGGCACTGTGGATCATAAGAGGCAGGACTGGTTTGCGGCAAATAGCTAGACACTGCAGCGCTTGATTGATAGAAAGAAGACAGCTCTCTTAAGAAACAAGAAAAAAAAACAATGCCAACTCTTTACCACCTGGACACGCTTACCACCATAACAGAAGTTAAGTGTGCTATTAATGAATTGCTATTAATGAAGGGGGCTGAGTGGTCTCGAGGTATGGTGTCCGCCTCGAGTGCTGGAGGTCCCGGGTTCAGGCCGCGGTGAGGACCGGGATTTATTAAAAATATCCACCTGGACTTCCACTAACAAAATTTCCACTGGTCTCTGGGTAGTGAGATCGGACGCCCGTGTGTATTGTTGCGCACGTAAAATATCCCTTGGCAGTTGGAAATCGAAAAAGAGTAGCCTAACCGCGCTGCCCGGGTAAAAATTTCGAGTTAAAAGTCTACCCAAAGTATTTCAGGATCCTCGCCGATGCAACGGAGTTCGTGCATTGAGCTGAGTTTCTCCAGATTCAGATTTGAGTTAGGAGGAAAACGGAGCATGTATGGGTTAAACCGTATGCCGTGATGTTGATCCAACGACTAAACTAAAGAAAAAACAACGCGAAACCCTCTCCGTGAGCTGAAACAAGATAGAGAGGCTGTGCAGAAAGACTGCAAGGCAGTGTGCAAATGACTATTGGATCAAGTTATGTGAGCACATTCAAAATGCAGGTGATAGAGAAACATTAGAAGCACGTGTGAAGGTATAAGAAAGCCTATGGTCCAATAATTAAAAGACGTACGCAACTGAAAACCTTGACTGGAGACATCATCATTGACAACACACAGCAGATGGATAGATGGTTAGAGAACTATTTGGAGCTTTATTCAAGCGAGACCAAACTAGCGGATGATGCCCTCAACGTCACAGAGGCTCTGCCAACTCTTTACCACCTGGACACACTTACCACCATAACAGAAGTTAAGTGGGCTATTAATGAATTGCTATTAATGAATTGCACTCCAAATTGCCAGCTTCAAATGTTTCTATAAAAGGCGACACCTGTGAATGGCGATTCTCATTTGCGACAGCATGGTCGCTTCAGGGCTAGACATGTCCAGTTGGGACAGTGACGACATACAAATACAGGCGGTTAGAGTTCAATCCGGTCTACCATTCGTGTTGGTTAATGTTTATGCCGTAACGCTAGTGTGGATTCCCAGGGGCGGTAGTGCTAAAGTCGACATATTAGGTCACGAGAGAAATGTTATTTTCTGTAACGATTTCAACGCTAAAGGCAGATCATGGGGAAACATTTCCTCCAACTCACCGACTCGAGCTCGAGACTGCATTTGAAACCATATACCTGGTTTGTATCAACAGTGGCTATGTCACCAGGACAGCAAGTTGTCCATGTGATGAGGACAGTGTTATTGATCTGGCGTTGGTTTCTCTTTCACTAATTACAGTATGTAGATGGGGTGTCCTAGGGTACCACGGCAGCGACCACCAGACTTGCAGCATATTGGTGGAGAAAGGCAGAACCAGGCAGCTCAAGTCAACGGTCAAGACTTTCCAGTATGACAGTATTGGGCAAGATGTGGTGAGCAAAGTAAGGTGCGACAAGCGCAGAAAGCTGCAGGGCAGGAAAAACAAGCTGGGAGCAGCCACCGTGATGGAATTTTGAGGTGGAAAAGGCATGGGGGATAAGCGTATTGTTGTAAGGAAATGGCAAAACGCCAAGAACAGAGTTGCCTATCCTAGTCCCTATATGCACTTAGAAAGAGAGATGCACACAAAAGAAAGCTATTTAAAAAAACAAAAATCTGGTTAAGGTGGTTAAAAGTGAAAAATGGGCAGAGGTACGTGTCGTAAGTTATCCTTCCTTTAGTGTCGTCCCTGGAGTGAGGGGAATCAACACCCACATTTTTATTAACCCAATATTATTGTCCTAGAGAAACCACCAGACCCCGTCCACAAAACTCCGTCGGTCTGCAGACGCCTCTTTCTTACTCTCACTCACCCCTGGATCATGCCCCCTCTCACTCCTCCCCAACACAACATACTCCACAACTCTAGCTTTAACAAATAAATACTAAATAATTTATTAAGCAAAGAGTATGTGTGTGAGAAGTGTGTGTGTGTGTGTGTGTGTAATGTGTAGAATGTATGTCGAATTCTAGTGTTTCTGTAGATTCAGAGCAGCAGATCAGGAGCCAAGTCAGATGATCATCATAGCAAGGGTACGCCACAGCATGATAGCTTAGTACCTGTACATCTCACCCGGTGATGCGTCTCTTCTTCCAGACGTTGACTTTCTCCGGGATCCACTGTGTCGACTAGATGCATGATCCACCAAGAATTGTTATTGTATAACTCCAATCCTGGATCTGTCACTCACTATAATGACTAAGGTCCCTATACCTCAAATAGGTACGGATCGCTGAAATGTGAAAACTAGGTTTCAATGTCACAGGTCTCACATTTGTTCTAATCCACGTTCATAGGTTGTCACACACAAACTATTCTAAAGTACTTCTTCATTGTACTAAATTATTCCACGAGAACTTCATGGTCAATGTGCTTCTCTAGACTAAATTATTCCACGAGAACTTCATGTTCAAATGTCTTTCTCTAGACTCTAATGTTCAGTGGTATGTGGTGAAGAAACGAGTATCACCCGACCTGGGTGCATCCCAGAAAAGAATCGTTTATAATATTTCTCTCACTTGAGCCCGGTTCGTATGAACCCTCTGGATTCTAGGCCTAGCATAAACAGTGCTGATTGTACTTTCTTCTTGGTATTTATTCATCTTATAAAATAAAGGGAATGTTAGTTTGATGTTCTTCTTAAGGAGAGTTGACCTCCATCAAACCCAGTGTAGAGGTTCCTCATAGACGTAGGGGAACCTGTCAGAGAAAGAGACCACATCTGGTGAAGGCCGCCTGATACTAATCCCTACTAGCTGAATGTAGGCCGACTGCCTTGCTCAGAGAGATATCAGTGAACTAAACTCTGTCAAGGATCAGAGTGGCTCATCCCTTAAATATGAATCAGGTTAAGACAAGGAAAGATCAATAACGGAGTGCAGAACCCCAGTGGGCAACCCACTGAAAGATCCCACTATTGGAAACTTTCCCCACCTCCCAACCAATTCCTAATCTCTCCAAATATCACCCTGCTGCACTATTCACACTAGCAGAGCTAATCATCACTTCACTACTCTAGCTAGTTTTATCAAGGCAACTGCTTATATTAATTAGGCTTAAATATACTATCAATACTACCTTATGCAATACCGCATCATTCCTGGATGGCCTCTACACTTTGCCATAAAGACACATGTTATTTAATTTTTAATTAATCTAACACTGTAGAGCTCTCCGAACTTCATAACTGCGGTAACAAAACACGTCAATCCTAGTCAATTTCCTTGGTCTACACTAATGTACACAAGTTTTGTTTTTGTCAAGAGCTGGGAGTGTTCCAGTGAAGTCTTTGATGTCACGCAGGTGTCCCCCAAGGGCACTAACTATTTCCAGAAATCTTATGTCCCCTTGGTTTAATCAATGCAAGAGTTGTCTTTCTTTGTTATGACACCCAACACAGCTAGTGTGTTCCTGCATGCTTTCAATTCGGGTTTCAATAACAAGCCGCCAATTCGTTTGATGTCGGAGAATTCTCAATGACCGACGGGACTGTTTCATCTCCCGAGTTGGGCAATTCTACTTGGATCCGACTTGTTTTTCTGTACTTGTTAAAAACAATTGTGGCCTTGAAAACATGCTGTGAATCAGACTGTCTGTATTATCATCATCTGGTTAATCCACAGTGATTTCATGACAGTACGTCAAAGGATAAGCACAGACACGTCACTGAAATTGTTCTGGTGACTACATAAAAGCGTGAGTGGGGTAGTCAAAAATAAGAGTATTCCTGACTTCCAAGATGCTGACCTCATCTGGCTGAGGACTGACGAGAACAAGGACAAAGGCCTCTTCGAACGTTATCTAGAGCAGAGCAACCAGACAGATATGAGAGGCCAAAATCCCGCCAAGGAGGTCACCTCAGATAGGTGCAAGGCCCAGAACATTTCGGATGAAGACAAAGTGACAGTGAAAGAAATCAAGGCTCTGCTTCGACGATCAAAAAAAACAGCGCTCCAGGGCTAGATGGCATAACATATGACGACATTAATACGTGTACCGACAACGAGCTAGAGAAACTAGCAGACATGTACAACAACACTATAGGGAATGATAGCATGAAGGAGGAATGGTTACACAGCTATCTGATTCCCTTGCCCAAGCCACGCAAATACCACACAAAAATTCAGGGATATCGAGTAATAACTATGCAGAATACAATAGGTAAGCTGCTAGAGAAGATAATTGCCAGAAAAATATCAAGCCAGCTAGAGAGGCAAGGTGTTTCCCACCTACCCTGGGAAGATACCGTCTAAAAAGAGAAACCTGGGCCAATGCAGCAGTTTTTACCCATGATGTCTATGTGGGTTTCCACTCATGCATTGAAACATTGCTACAGAGATTGATCTTGAGGACGCGTACAACAGAGTACCATTGGATGTTTTAATGCTTCAGCTTCTTGAATTAAAGATAAGTCCTTTCCTCCTTAGTTGGATCGCTGCAGCCCTCTACAAATGGAATGTAGTTTTTATATGTGGCAGTTGGACTTCGGAACCACCAACAATATATCCTGGCCTACCATAGGGATCACCATTATCTGAATTGCTGTTCAACGCCTACACTGTGAGAATCCCCAGCAAGCAAATTAGAGGATTGGGGAGGACATTGTCGTATGCAGATGATGTTTTAGTGTATCATCAGGGTAAGGATAGAGATCAGGTTGCTGTGGAATTACAAACCGAACTCAATCGCATAAGCGCCTGATGTGTTGACGCTGGGGCAATGGTCAACCCAGCAAAGACAACGTTGACATGGTTCTCTTTGAATAACCATATTGTAAATACGCCAACCATCCATCCATCCATCCATCCATCCATCCATCCATCCATCTATCATGTGCCATGCGGAAAAGCGTCGGCGGTCATGTTCTGCCATCTCACTCGATCACCAGAGTCGTAGATCAGCTCTGTGTTCCTGTCTCGACCATGCCACGTAACCAAGCCATCCAGGTATTTACTTCTCGGTCTTCCCCTTGGCATCTTTCCTTCGATCTTGCCAGTCGTCACCAAGTTCTCCAATTCATTTTTTCTCATAACATGCCCAAAAAATGTTGACTGTCTACGTCTAATGTCTCTAATCAGTTTACGATCTTCATTTGTTTCTTGAAGGACTTGTTCATTGGTTTTTCTGTCTGTTAATACCCCAACGCCAACTGTAAATCTGGGCTCAGAGACGGTGGAAAGAACGCAGGCAACGAATTAACTGGGGATACGATTTGATCGAAGCCTAGCATATACTGAGCACGTAGACCAAGTGATAACAAAGGCCAAGCTGGGTTTGGCTGTGATGCGGCTGATGGCGGCGGAAACTGTGAGCAGCGCCATTTATGTCTTCTTTACGAGGGTCTGGTTCTTTCTGTTTTTGAGTATGCGATGGCGATCCTGACTCTCAGCCATACGCAGATAGAAAGGATGGAAAGGATACAGAACGAAGCTATGCGCATTATTCTAGCATGTACAAGAGATACAACATGCAGGGCGATGCGCTACCTTCTTGATTTTCCAACCATAAGGGACAGAATAAAAATTTGCCAAGCACGTACCAATTTCAGAGTCAACGCAAACACACAACATCCACTGCATAGCGAGATTAAGGAGGTAAAGGGCAGCAGGTTAAAAAGAGGAAAGTAGTGGATGGATCAAGCCGAAGACATTCTTCAGCCCGGACTTAGAACCTGGCGAGGAGTGGGTGCAAGTGCAGAGTTTTGTACATCCTTTTCAGCGTGCATCCAACTGGACAGGAAATGCAGACAAGAAAATCCAGCTGCTGTGGAGGGGGAAGTACAGGCTCGTATCTTCGAGAATTCTTTAGAGGATGATGCTGTCATTTACAAGGATGTGTCGGTCGTCCGAGGAGTGAGAAGTTCATGGGCCTTTATGGCTCAGGCCTTGGGAAATTACGAAGGAAGAGTCTGGCGCTTTTGCTTTGACCAGAAGCAGCCTGATTATTGAAGTCATAACAGTAAGTAAAGCAATAACATGGCTCGAAGCACAGACTTTCATGTCTTCTTAGTGACTTTATGAGTATACTCAGGAGGATATAGATTGGGTAGGTCCGAAGAGAGTGGTTGCTGTTTCTGGGGCGATCTCGGCTGTCAAAGATTAGTCTCATCTTCGTGCCAGGGCATGCGAGTGTACAAGGGAGTAAGTATACTGACAGGCTTGCATGTAGGGCTACTGTAGATGACGGACGAGCAATGGACCTGGCAGACATTCTTAATGCTCTACGAGAAATAAGTCGTTTGGGAGAACCAAGTGATAAATGTAAATCTACAATCATGGTCAGGCTGCGAGAACAGCAAGTTAAAAGAGGTGTGGCCAAACAAGAACACTAGGCAGGAAGACAAAGAAGATTAATAAACCAACACAGAACTGATGTCGTGAGCCGATACACGCTGCGGGATTTGCTGAGGAGGAGATCCGAGCACTTATGGACTGAATGGATAGATGTGCAATGAGGATGATCTGTCGACAAACTAACTAAATTAATTAATTGCATCTGGCAAAGCTCCAGATGAGGATGGGATTTCAAAAGAGGTTATCAGGAGTGGGCAAGACACATTCACTCTACAGATCCACCAGCTAATAGATCTATGCTGGCGAGAAGGACAAGTCCCACAGGATTTCAAAGATTCAAGCATCATAACATTGTACAAGAACAAGGGCGATCAGAGCGACTGCAACAACTATAGGGGTATCTCACTTCTGTGTATTGTTGGGAAAGTATTTGCCAGAATTGTTCTGACTAGACTTCATGTCCTGTGAGATCAATTCTACCCTGAATCACAGTGTGGCTTTCGACGGAACCGGTCTACCATTGATATAATATTCTCATTGCGACAAATGCAAGAAAAATTTCGTGAACAGAATCAACCACTGTTTATTGCCTTCATCGACCTCACAAAGGCATTTGATTTGGTCAGTCGTGAGGGTCTGTTCAAGGCACTAAAGAAGACTGGCTGCCCACCAACACTTATTTCCAATGTGGAATCGTATCACACAGGCATGAAGGGTATAATAAAATTTGATGGTGCAACTTCAAACGAGTTTGAAATCAAGAGTAATGTTAAGCAAAGCTGTGTACTAGCTCCCACCCTCTTTGGAATATACGTTTCACTTCCACTGAAATATGCCTTTGGCAATCAGGATGGTGGTACAAACATTCACTCACGCTCAGATGGCGGTCTCTGCAATGTTGTGAGATTGATGGCCAAGACCGAAATTAGTAGAGTATTGATAAAAGAGTTGCTGTTTGCAGATGATGCTGCAATTACGACCCACTATGAGGAAGAATTACAACGTCTACTATATTCATTCTCCAATGCTTGTTCTGAATTTGGTTTAGCAATTAGCAAAATTTAAAAAAGACACAGATTATGTCACAAGGTTCATATGGTGTACCATCAATCTTTATTGACAACGTCAAACTGGGTACAGAAGACCATTTTATATATTTAGGAACAGATGTAAATAGCGAATTATCCCTAGATCAGGAAATCAACACCAGGATTGGTACGGCAGCAACAACAGTGAACAGGTTAACAAAAAGGGTGTGGGAGAACAGGAAGCTTACTGCCAAAACAAAAGTCCATGTCTATCAAGCATGTGTCTCTAGTACTCTTTTCTTATGACAGTGAAGCTTGGTCAACTTACTCACACCAAGAGAAACGTTTAAACAGCTATCATCTGCTGTGTCTGCGAAGAATACTTGGTACTGTTTTAAGTGGCAAGACAAACTCACAAATACTGAAGTATTTTAAAGATCAGGTTGTTGACGGTTTGTTCCATGCTCAGTCTTCGTAGACGTAGATGGATAGGACACGTTAGGAGGACGGATGATGGTAGAATACCAAAGGACATCATTTTGGTGAATTACAGATGGGTAAGAGATATCAAAGTAGGCCTCTACTACAATACACAGATGTGTGTAAGCAGGACATGATTTATACAGGCATCCATAATACACATTGGGAGCAAGTCGCCGCCGAACGTGTTGCATTGAGGGCAAATATCGGAAATGGAATAAAGACGAAGGAGAAAATGATTGCAAGCAGGTCACACACCGAGCGCTGTGAGACATACGATTGTGCGTGATGGTGAAAATGACCATGTATTCACATGCCTCCATTGTGGACTAACATTTACATCGCGAATTGTTTGGGTAAATAACATTCACTACCGCCATATGTTGTAGTTATTATGCCTTTTTGAAGCACAATGTAACAAACTATCGTCTGTCAAAACGGAAAGTTGCCAGTTCATTAATTACAATTGATTGATATTACAATCTTTTCCATGTCCCAGTCACCCTACGCCTACAGTTGATTTTCTTGTGGATAAAAACAAAACAAAAAAATAAATTCTTGGAACATTTTTCATAATGCTTCAACAGTATGCTCTCGCAAATATAGCTGGGATTCCAGAATAGAATGCTTTCCATAATGCCCCAGCTGTACGCTCGTCCAAAAATAGCAGGGATTCAAGAATGACATCCGTTAGAGCAGATCAATTTCAGTCGCCGACATTTCCTCCTCAGGTTTCAATAATGAGAAAGCCATTTCCTGAACCAAGCGACTAAGAATTCAACATACAATACAGGGGCAGAACCTAACAGTCTCCACAATGGTACGATCACATTAGATGTCATATTTGCAACAAATGACGGCTGCAGACAATCTCCAGCACTTTTCTGTCTCCCGTCATTTTAATCAAAACATTCCATTATAGTCCACCGTTTGATGTTATCGTTAGTTTTAATCCGTTACCTTCCACTTGCTTGCTTACCTTCCACTCTTCCTTCAAGTATTCTTTTCATCAAAGTATTATCTATATAGATGGTCAGCGTGTCTGATATGTTTAGTGCGCTTGAGCTGAAACGTCCTGTGCGGTAACGGTAGGGTAGTGGCTGTATTCCACAAACCGGTCAGCTGGGCTTTAACGTTGACTTTTTCTTTCCGAAAGTAGTGGCAAACTACCGAACGTATACTTGCCTAGAAATGCAATATGTGTTGAATCACAACGTCCTGCAGGGAACATGCAGCTTTCGATGATGATGATGATGATGATGATTATTATTATTATTATTATTATTATTATTATTATTATTATTATTATTATTATTATTATTTCTATGTATTTGCTCACAATATTGCAGTCTATTTAACATTTAATTTCAAAAGCTTTGAGTTTCTTCTTTAGTCATTACGAAATGACTCAGAATCAGATCCGAATGTTGCTACATAAAAGATGCGGGTTCGCAAAAATGTTGCTTTAATTTGTCGGCTGTTGTTGTGCCACAAGTTTTTAATATTGTTTGCCCTTTGCATTGTCATGGTCAAACTGACTTTGTACACCTCCATTGTTGTTGGTTATGGAGTCAAAAATATTAAAGTTTGCGGCATTTTTATATATGCCATTGTTGATTGTGATGTTTGGTTGACATGTTATCATCATCACGTGACAATGCCAGCTAGCGTAGACGTTCATGTCTCTCCACAGATCTCGGTCTTTGGTGTTCTGGATCTACTCTGCTGCAGATATTCCTCCATGCCACCGTCTCAATTCATCTTGCATTATTTCTCTTGGTCTGCCTCTGCCTCTCTTCCCCTCGATCTTTCCAGTGGTCATGATGTTCTCTAATGCCTCTCTTCTCATCACATGACAAAAGAGAGCTATTTTTCCCTTTCTTATTGTTGCATATCATCTGAATTATCCCTGGAACAGGGTTACCACCAATTATTGATGTTGATACAAGTTATTAATTTAATTACTGTTTCTCCAAACAATTAGTTTCTAAACAGACTTCTGTACCCGTAATTTTTCATTATAATGTGTCCTGCCAACTGGCAATGGGTATTCCTCCATGACACCGCCTCAGTCCGTCCAGCATCATTTTTCTTGCTTTGTCTTTGCCTCTATTCACCATTGATATCTCCCGTCATCGCGGTGTTTTGCAGTGCCTCTTCTTCATCACATGACCAAGGAACCCTGTTTCTTTCCTTCTTATTGTTGTGTATAATGTTCTACTTTCTTTAGCCTCTTCCAGGCAATAGTTGTTAGTTACCGTGGTAGTTCAAGCATTCGCAAAATTCGTCTCAGGAACTACATCCCCCTTGCTCCCAAGCTCTGCCTAATTTGTTGTGCAACATGATTTCATGTTAACCATACTGAACATAATAAATGACCGCGACAGAAGAAAATTTAGACAAGTATACTGTTATTGTTCTTCAGCAATCTTCCTGGGACACAAAGAGTTAATAAAGGTGTGGACGTAAGCTTTTACCATTGGGCGTATAGTCATGTGCTTGGTATGGTTAAAAACAAACCCAAAAAAAGTTAAAATCACTTTTTACATACCTTGAGGCGTAATGATCAACCCAAAAATGTTAAACACCCTTTTTACATACCTTGGGGCGCAATGATCAACCCAAAAAAGTTAACAATCCTTTTTACATACCTTGAGGCGCAATGACCAACCCAAAAATGTTAGAATCCCTTTTTACATACCTTGAGGCGCTATGATCAACCCAAAAAAGGTTAACAACCCTTTTTACATACCTTGGGGCGCAATGATCAACCCAAAAAAGTTTAAAAACCCTTTTTACATACCTTGGGGCGCAATGATCAACCCAAAAAAGTTTTAAAAACCCTTTTTACATACCTTGAGGCGCAATGATCAACCCCAAAAAAGTTAAAAACCCTTTTTACATACCTTGAGGCGCAATGATCAACCCAAAAAAGGTTTAAACCTCTTTTTACATACCTTGAGGCGCAATGATCAACCCAAAAAAGGTTAAAAACCCTTTTTACATACCTTGAGGCGCAATGATCAACCCAAAAAAGGTTAAAAACCCTTTTTACATACCTTGAGGCGCAATGATCAACCCAAAAAAGGTTAAAAACCCTTTTTACATACCTTGAGGCGCAATGATCAACCCAAAAAAAGTTAAAAACCCTTTTTACATACCTTGAGGCGCAATGATCAACCCAAAAAAGGTTTAAAACCCTTTTTACATACCTTGAGGCGCAATGATCAACCCAAAAAAGGTTAAAAACCCTTTTTACATACCCTGAGGCGCAATGATCAACCCAAAAAAGGTTAAAATCCCTTTTTACATGCCTTGAGTCATGAACCTCCCTGTTGTACTTGCTTCATCATGTAGTTTAACAATGTGTTAAAGTAACTACTTCTGGGATTTATAGTGTCACTTGTCACGAGTCCCTCTTTAAGACTACAGATGCAAAGCCACGTCGTGGTTTGAAGTAAATACATTTTAACATGCATTTTACGCTTTCTTATCACGTTGAAAATACTATCTATCATCCATATAGTAAATGATTGGAATATATTTTTCGATTCAAAATCGCTTAGAATTATTTTGTTTTACCTCAAAGACAAAGGATACTTCGATGACAGTGAAATAAAAAGACGACAAAAGACTTCCCATATACAGAATTTTTAACGTAATGGGCCGTTTTCCTTCCGTCGATGTGTATTGGTTATAAGGTGATTGCCTTATATTTTATAGACCAGTTGTCGGCAACCTATGGCACGCCGGCCATGCGTGGCAGGTGGAACGTCTTCCAATGGCACGCTGAGAGCGTTGATATATACTGATGAATCTAAGATGTTTTGTATATCTATGTTTATTATATCAAATACAAATTGACTTTTTAATTATATAGAAGGATATTATACCTTTAAAGCTATTTCTGTTTTAACATCCCTTCAAAACGAAAACTGTTAGACATTGAAGTTAAGAATTTGCGATCTGATGTAAACTGACCGAGCTAGTGCGGAGAAACAATGACTCACCTTTACAAAGTTCTATTTCGGTCCTATTCTTTCCCCCTCTCTCTCTCTCTCTCTCTCTCGACCACCTTCTTCAACAACTCTATAGTTCTATCGGCAGTCGCATATTCATACTAGTTACATTGGCACCTTTCTGTCTTGACAGACGATAGTTTGGTACATTGTGCTTCAAAAAGGCTTAATAACTACGACCCATGGCGGTGGCGAGTGTGGCTGATACGGCCAATTTGTGCTGCAGTTTGTCCACAGTGTATGCATGTGTCGTGTCCTCCTTTAAAGTGTCGTCCCTGGAGTGAGGAGATCCGACACCCACATTATAATATTATTTTTTCCCTCTCAATATTCTGGAGAATCCACCAGCTTCCGTCCAACACACTCCATCAGCCTATGGACACCTTTTCCTATCACTCTCACACTGTCGTACTATGCCCCCTTCTCATACTTCCCCAACGCAACATACTCAACAACTCTTGCTTCTAGAAATTAATAAAGAGTAATTTATTAAAATAAAAGTGTAACGTGTATGAGACGTGTATGCGAAGAAAATGTGTGACGTGTTCTATAAAGTGTGTAGACTCTGTCTCTCAGACATCAACTCAGTCAGCTGATCACAGCAAAGATAGACCACAGCACGTTACGTCAGAACAAGTACGTCTCACCCGTTGCCGGAACCATCCTGCCGGATAATGCTTTGCCTCTGTAGACCTCTGGTAATCCAATTTCATGAACATCCGAAATAGACACCGGTGGTATTAAGAGTTAATCAGGGACCGGTTGCATTCTACACAATGTCCGTTCCTAATGTTCCTAAACAAACTGCACAAGTCTTTGGCAGTGTGTACGCAGTTAGTTAGTTAGTTAGTTAACAGATCATCCTCGTTGCACATCGAACCATTCAGTCCATAAGTGCTAATTACTAATGTTAATTGTTACTGTACTAACACTAGGTACTCTTAGCCGGTTCTCGGTTCGTTACTACTGTCTGATGCTGTGTGGTGCATCAGTACGCATCCCTCACTTTGGTGAATCAACCTGCTTTTAGCTTTCAGTTACGTTCTGTCTGCACTTTATTGATGGTTGAACTGGTGTTCTTCAGAATGGGTTTTTTAATTCTTTCCCAAAACTTGTAGAGTTTCCTTGGATCTGGTAGGGAACCTTAAATGGCACTCCTGCAGTCCTATCAATCATATCTACATCTGCCATTATAGCCACGTGTAAAATTAAGTCCCTAATTAACACACGGTAGATATTATTTCCACTAGGCGCTGCCGTGCCCTGGCACTCTGACTAAAGCATAATTTCAAGTCCTCCCTAGCTGGTCCCAACTCGAGTTTATATGGCAAACTACCCCAGTCAAGAACTATTTTCCTGGCTTTAGTCCAGTCAAAGTTGTCATCAATAGTTTAGATTCTCAAAACAAGCCAGCAAGTTTCTGTATACCCCCAACAACAGTTGCAAATAACCCCGTCAATCTTCTCGGTGCTCCGGAAACCAAGAATTGACATATGTACTGTCACTTCCGTGCTAAGTACTTCCGTTGTCCCTCTGATATGTTTTATGACTTGTCAAGGTGATATTTGATTCAGCGCACTCACTTCCTCCTCACTCACCACCAATTTTGTATATGGGCTGACCCCACTGCTTCCATTTGTATTCAAATGTTGACAAACTGTCACGGCGCTGTCTCCATCACCACCAAATGTTTCAAAATCCGTTAGAGATTTACACGTGCAGCTACAAATATTGTCCTGAGATTTTGACCTCCGCTGTGTTTTTCCAGTTAGTAAAAATAGATGTCGCTGGCTGATCGTCCGCGTAATCAGAAAATCCTCCGTAATAATCAACCGGATAAACACACGGTTTCATTTTGTGACATAGGCCCCCTCCTAAGAGAGTAGTCCATCTCACTCTTCTCCACCGTGAGTTTAATCCAGATGATTCATTCTTCTTCTTCAGGAGCTGGGTGTCTTGACAAGAAATCCGCTCCAACATTTTCCTTCCCAGGAATGTACTCTACTGTGAAATTATACGGTTGAAGTAACAACGACCACCGCATCAAAACGTGCGTTGAGCTTCTGAGAAGTAGCCATGAAACATCAGGGGGGGTGAT
>JACEFZ010021145.1:0-29035 GCA_014155875.1 Cepaea nemoralis | reverse complement strand
GTAAAACATCTGGTTGGCGTGCAAATTCCTTTTGGTTGGCGGGATCTTCCCATAATAGGAGAATGCCTTTCAAAGACTTACAGGGTGTGTTCAGATTGATGTTCCATATCGAGTCCTCCTTTTTCTGAGGGATCCGTCTATGTCGTAGGACCCGCTCGTATAACACCACCATACGGCTCTCATACATGCTCCGAATTAGCCGGGCCAATGTGGGCTCAGTGACTACTTCGTACTCGAGACAGATGTTTTCTAGGGAGTATGAGGAGGTGCCGGCATCTTTACCAGTTGCGCGAATCACGCTGGAAGCGTCGTTAAAGGTCAACTCAATCTCCAGCCGATCACTAAGAGCAGATTGGTAGAAGGGCGCATTCGTTTCAAGCAGCTCAAAGTCTAGTGGTACGTAGTACCTGTTTTTGAAGGCCTTCGCGATGGCCACGTCTCTCGCATTGGCGGCGGGCAGAACAACAGCATCCGCTGCGCCAACACGCGCCTTGGTCACATTCATACCGGTGCTTGTATCGATGCCTTGATACACAGCGCTCACCCGCTCTGATTGGCTCTTCCAAAGATCCAGGTAGACGTTGTAGACATCACTGTCCACAAGAGAGAAGACTTCATTGCCAGAGAGCCTGACGGTCAGCTTTTGAACCAGCGCGCGGCCGAGGTTCTGCACCACGAACCGGTTGACATCAGGGGAGCTGAGGTCGACATTGAATGCCAGCCGCACCGACCCAGGCACGATAACATCGTGTGCACCGAGATTGGGAAAACGAACTAGTAACTGCTGCTTCGGGCCGATCGTAGAAGGATTGTTGGTCACGATTATCGTTTGCCGCAATCCTTTCACACCGAGCGGCTCCCGGAGACGGCGGTAAGGGTTAAGCTTACGACCATATGCACTTGAAGACATGGCTAGTTGTTTATTGCTTTGTAGCAATATCTAATATGGATAGAGTTGAGCTGACTGATTTTGGTGGTGAAGAGGGGAGGCCTGAAACGGGCGAAGAAGAAGAGACAGGCTTCATCGACGACGATTTTGATGTCGATAATCCCCGCATTGTTAATACCGAGTGGCCGTCACAGGGGGAGCGCAACTTATTCATAGAACTAGAAAACAGCGCTATTAAGGACTATTTTAAAAGGGTGGAGAAGATGTGGGGTATCAAACCTATAACTGGTATAGATTATACAAAAATTAGTTTGGGTCGCCGGAATGCTCTCTATGTTAACCACCAAAGGATTACACAGTATGATAATGGCATGCCGTTAGCTGTGAATAACCTCAGAGTGAGTACCAGAGAGGTATTGGGGTTTGTGGAAAAAATACCACCAAAGGTTGTCACCATCCTTGAGGAGACTGCTAGTGATCTGGCGGAGGAAAAAGCTGCTCTAAGTGGTGCAGATATTCAGGCTGTCCCACAAATAGCTTCAAATGTTGGCAATATCTAAGAACGGGCTATGTCGAGTCCGGAAGTGCAGCGGGTTTTAGAAACCTCACACGTAGACCAATACCTGGGAGAGAAAGGCTTACCTCCAGTGAGAGAACTCCGGGGGCTCATGGCGCTTGACAAAGCGGTGACAACGATTAAAGGTAAACTCACAAACTATCTGGTTATTCTCGACCAGCAAGATAAAGAGATCGCCATAAGGCGGCGGAAAATGTTGATAGCACCCAATGAGGAGAGTAGGGACTTTCAAGAGCAAAAGATTGCCGATATTGAAGAAGCCAAGAAGAGGCTTTTAATAGAGGTCGCTGAGTTACACGAAGACTTGCGCACCCAGTTCAGCCGGATCCATGAAACCATTCATCGGGTGGTCAATGAAGACACCACACTGGGTGAGAGGCTGCGGACTCTGTTCCGAGAGCAGGGTATCACCATATCGAGCATTCTCACAGCGATCGGCCTCTTAATTTCCACTATCACCCTAGCCATTACTGGTGGTGGTGGTGGTCCTACCCCACCGCCTGGCCCGCCACCTATCCCACCACCTGGCCCGCCACCTGGCCCGCCACCTATCCCACCACCTGGCCCGCCACCTGGCCCTGGGGCTAAGGAATGGATTCGGCAGAAACTGAAAGACCTAGCGAGCCTTCTAGCCAGGCTAGCTGGTAAGGCTGCGGAGGCACTCCCAGGAATCATAGGCGGTATTATCTCCTGGCTTCTTAACTTCTTGAGTAAGGGTGTGGGATGGCTGGCTGGAAATCTCTGGGCATTAGTGGTTGCACTCGGTGGCTTGCTACTGCTGGCTATCAGAGAGCGGCTAATTGCGGTGAACAAACCATAGGGCCACTAGACCGACTGCGACACCCCCAGCTATCTTTTCATTTTGATGCTGCAGCCCAGCTGCCTTATCAGCTATGCTAGTGGTCGGCTGCGCTGGCTGAGCAATGCTGGGCAGCTCTACCGTCGGCTGTGCAATGGTGGGCAGCTTAGGGGCATTAATGGTTGTATTCAGGCCACGCTTTAGGCCTGGCTCTGCGATGACGATCATGTTGTTATATCCAACTATCTGGCCAATGCGAAGCAGCATGTCGCTGGGGGTCATATACAACCCCGTTCCAAAGACATAATTAACTTCTGAGCTCGCGTTTTGTAGCACATCCTGATATCTTTTGATGGCCGCCGCGAGATCGACGGGCGCAGAGATGGCGTCTTCTACTAATACCAGGAATTGCTTCTGGGCATCAAACGCCGTTCCGGTTCCCAGAATTCGTGTTCTAGTCTGAGCCTGGGCCCCTAAGATGGCCCACACATAGGTTCGAATGCTGTCATTTATTCGCTCAACACCGGGGCGTGTGAAGCCCTGTGACTCGTTAAGAATGAAAGCCTGCCAGCCAGAATCAGCGTGAATATCGTCTTGTGAGATATAATCTATGTGTAGTATGTCATTTGTGGTTTGTTGTGTGAATGAATGGCGCTTTGGGTCATATACACCATCATGTCCATCAGGCAGGACGCGATAACCAGTGTTCGTCCAGTAAATGTATACACTCCCCAACCCGTTATTCTTCCCGAGCAGTCTCCAGTTATCATTCTGGGGAATTCCAAATTCCGCGCATATACGCTGATAGGCTCTTACATCGTAGGGATTTTCAAAGGCGTTCCAACCCTGGTCTTGTGGTAGAGCCACACGCATCTCTTTGAGGATTCGGCGAATCTGGTAGTAGACATGGAATATGAAGACGGCTCGCGTTAGTGGGTCAGGGCCGGACAGATGCTCCTGCGCGGACACCCCACACCCCGCCGTGGCACACCATACTGCGAAGTTGAGTTGGTTTTGCCAGAATTGCATCGGATTGCTGTACCAGGCTTGCACGATCTGGTCTGACTCCACGTATGGCAACCGGTATCTTTCAAACATGTTGGGGAACTGTGTCGGAAAAGCTCCTTGGAGGTTGACCTGTATGTCCACCTTTGTTAGATCCTTTATTTGTGCAAACGGGTATACCCCACCCGCCGGGTATTTGGCGTCCTTATTGAACTCGTAAGCAGTCATTATTTTTAGCTGTGCTAATATGTTTTTCACACTTAGCAACGTCCAACATGGGGAACCCATCCCCCTCAACCCGGTCCTAGACAATCGCGATGGTGACCTAGAGGTGGCTATCGTGGAATTGTTGTTCTACCCCGCGTGGGTTAATATTTCCGAGAAGCTGAAAAACAATTGGTTCAAACTTGGTGACGAGAATGTTGTTATCCCCGACGGGTATTATGATGTCTGTGCTCTAAACAAGCAATTCTTTGAGCCACGGAAGCTCTTTCTTTCTCTCAACCCCGCAACTGGCCTTGTAAGTCTCGGTGGTATAAAATCGGGGGTGGTCTTAGGGTTCGGAGGGCTAGGTGGGGTTCTTGGGTTCGGCATAGACTACAGAAGTGAGCGAGAATGTTGTTATCCCCGAAGGGTATTATGATGTCTGTGCTCTAAACAAGCAATTATTTGAGCCACGGAAGCTCTTTCTTTCTCTCAACCCCGCAACTGGCCTTGTAAGTCTCGGTGGTATAAAATCGGTGTGGTCTTAGGGTTCGGAGGGCTAGGTGGGGTTCTTGGGTTCGGCATAGACTACAGAAGTGAGCGGTTCAATGAGGTGTTTACATTCTATGCGGCGAAGTTTCCTAACCTTATCATATATAAGGAGTTGTACATTCATCTCGAGGGCCTATCATCATATGAAAACCGTCATAATTCGCTTCCCTCCACACTCCTCCGGGCTGTACCTGTTAAAAAGAGGAATGTAATCAAGGAAGACATGAGCTTTTCTCTATGCCTCATTATAAAAAGCTGGAAACTGGAACTGTAGGGGGTATAAGACTTTCAATCCGAGATGAAAAGGGTGACGACGTGCCACTGGCATATCTAAGCTGTGTACTCCACATCAGAAATGGCTGCTCCATTGGGATTTTACCGTCCTTATTGAACTCGTAAATTATCAGGCATGCTAAAATGTACATCACATTAACCAACATTCAGCATGGGGAACCCATCCCCCTCAACCCGGTCATAGACAATCGCGATGGTGACCTTGAGGTAGCTATTGTGGAATTATTGTTCTATCCAGCGTGGGTTAATATTTCCCATGAGCTGGCCAATAATAACTTCCAGGTGGGGGGTAAACAGATTGTTATCCCCGATGGGTACTACGACGTATGTACCCTCAACAAGCAATTCTTTGAGCCTCGCAAGTTTTCTCTGACACTGAACCCCGCAACTGGTCTTGTAAGCCTCGATGGTATATATGACGACGCCGATATATTGGGAGTAGGCTTATCCTACATTCTTGGGGGTTCTGAGTGGGAATTGTATGATACCAGGGTGGTTGGAAAAGAGTTTCCCAGACTCCTCTTATATAAGGAGTTGTACATTCATCTCGAGGGTCTATCATCATATGAGAACCGTCATAATTCGCTTCCCTCCACACTCCTCAGGGTTGTGCCCGTTAAAAATGTGGAATGTAATCAAGGGAGACACGAGGTTTTCTCTGTGCCTCGTTATAAGAAGTTGGAGACTGGAACTCTAAACGATATTAGACTTTCGGTCCGTGATGAACAAGGCAAAGCTGTGCCACTAGCATATCTAAGTTGTGAACTCCACATCAGAAAACACAATGGCTGATTCAGAAGGTCCAGGAAGGCATCGCCCAAGAGCATGCTCTACCCTAACCTTTGCTGATTTGGCCGATACTATTGGGTGGCGGGAGCCGGGTCATAACTACAAGATCTATGGCCTCCAGCTCACTCCCCAGGGGGTCTATGCTCGTGCCGCCATAGACCATCCCGACGACGATGACTGGGATCAGCAGCTTGAGCTTTGCACGGGATATACTCACCTCGAGCCCAATGGGATACTTATCAGGTTAACCAACATGGGCAAGGTGTTTGTGAGTTATTAGGCCTGCAGGACAGTCACACGCCCCAACAAGTCTCCTGTTGTGACCTACCAGTCATTTCTGAATATGCAGTGCGCCGGGGCTTTCTTCTATGCCGTATCGGCGACTGAGGCTAAAGCCCAGGGGACTAAATATTGCCTGAAGGCTGTTACAGAGTGTAAAGCTGACCTTGATATGCTAGGTAGGCCTCCTAAGGAGTCAACCATCTATCTCGAGTTAGCTATTGGGCCTGTGGCACAGACAGAGTTTGCCCCAGTATTTCCTGGGGTCTCTATTAAATGGAGTGCGTCATCACACCCCAGGCATGTTGCTCTCGTCATTACTTCCGCGGCCGACGGGACGTGGGCGGCCCGGGCAACAGAGACGGATATTATAGTAGAGCTCGGTGAGGTTGCGGTAGATGAAATCGTTTTTACTACCGTTACTGCTTTTGTCCGGCTTTTGTTCACTACAGGGCCGATTAGCACCGTTCGCATTGAACATTTAATATCTCAGTTGACGAAGTAGGTTTGACGCGCAAAGAATAATGTCGCTCTATCCTACAATCGATACTAGTGACGGCGGTGCCTATCGTATTCAAGAGCTTACCCGTCTTCGGAAGTCTCTGGAAGATGAAAGGGACAAACGGGCTGCACTGTATAAAAAATATCGGCGTGCTGTTAATGCATTAGACACTGTGGACAGCGCGATGCTGGCGGCTAGCCTTGGTATGGGGGTGGGGGGTGTTGGGCTTCTTACCACCATTATCGCTGCCCCTATAGTTGTCGGGCTCGAGATAGCTGCCCTAGCTTGTGGAATCATGTCCGCTGGGAGCAAGCTAGCGTCCCGCAAACTAACATCAAAAGCTAAGAAGCATGATGAAATTTACACTCTGGCGACGGCTAAGCTTTCTAGTATAGCCGACCTTGTTTCAAAGGCTTTGGATGATGGGAGAATTACAGACGTGGAGTATAAAATAATTACAGCTGAAGAAAATAAATTTCACCAGTTGAAAAAAGATATTCGGAGCAATGCGCCGGCGGATCTAGACGAAGAGACAAAAAAGTCTCTCATTCTGAAAGGCCGAGACGAGGCACGAGCAGAGTTTGTAAAAGCTTTAGGGTCGAAATAACCTGTATACACGATCAGGACAGTTTGGAACCACCCCCTTATTCCACCGAACGATACGCCAGTGGATTTCAGTAATGCGCGGAAGGATATACTACTCGGATAAACAATGTAAAATTATGAGGTATGTATGAACATTTTTCTCCATTCATTGCTTTTCCTTTTTTCTCATCCTATTGTCACATGTGAATGAAGAGATCTCCTGTTCTATATGTTGTGTTTTTGTTTGTTGATGAAGGCTAATCACCGCAACGATATGTATCAACACCATACACAATACACCATGTGGTGTAATTCTGTTTGGTAAAACAACTACTTTATGTGGAAGTAATGAATATGAAAGAATACTAAGAGCGGTGGATTCCACTAATGCCCACTACACAGAAGTAATACACTTAACATCTCAAGTGTTATTCTGTCAAAACGCTCATTAAATATGTTTCAGCTGACTCAATCAAGTGTCGTCTCCACAATGAAGGTTGGCTACACAAAGCTAACTGGCGCTTGCCTTGTGGGATTTTTCACGAGAACAAAAAAAAATCACCGCGCGGCACGCGTGGGATTTTTTTCGCGAGAACAAAACTCACGGCGCGGCACTCGTTCATAAAACTCGTCACGCAAAGACAAATTGATCACGCTTCTATGTTTTGGTCACGCCACTTCCGGCGTGATCATTTAAGCCGGAAGTGGCGTTGTCTGGCTCGCAAATTTGATTATCGGGGCGTGTGTGTATGTGTGTGTGTATGCGTGCGTACGTGTGTGGATGTATGTGCCCCATTATACACCTATTTATCGTTGGTATGGTGGGCGTCCTCTGGTTCATATTGAGGACTTAGCTTCATCCCTTTATAGAGTAGCAGCTTGATGTCGGTCGTCTTTTCAAACTTCCGAAATATCTTATGAAGCGCGTCTAACGTGCAACGCTCACACATCTCATATGGTTTCCTAACACCCCTCTCACAGAATATACACTCTTCTATCACCTCGCCCCGCTTTGCCTTTTCATCGTGCCAAGAACAATAAAGGTCGATGGTTGGGCGGCCGCAATGAAGTTCTGTGTCGAGCTTCGGCCACTCACATCCATAGGTCTCCATCTGTATGTGCCCAATAAGTCAACCTCTAATTCGACGCGCTGCCCGGCGCCCCCTAATATTTCTGGGAGGGGGTCCTGGCTGTTGCAATTTGTGTTGGTGGTGCGCGGTGAGAGTGCGTGCCCGCTCGCCGAGTGCTCCCGTGCGTATTCGCGTAGCGGTGCCCATCGTGATATGGCTGGTTGGTAAGGCTCTAATTGTGTAACGCTGTATAGTCACCCCCTATAACAAAATATGGTTGCCCGCACTCGGGGTTGCCCCGGCGATTTTTGCGCTATAGTTATGCTTCCGACAGAATTCCCCCCTACACCGCCTCTCACACTGGCGCGTCGTCCCCAACAGTAGCCACCGACACGTGTTCATGGTGCGTACCCCTATATCTCATACAGCTTTAATTCCAAAATAATATGTCTGGGTATCGAGTCAGACCGAGCCTCTCTTGCTGGGATCGGTTCGGACCCTCTGTTCGAGCCCTTAGGGGGGTCGGACCCTTAGGGGGACGCATCGGTTCGGACCCTTATTTGACCCCCTTAGGGGGCGATTCGGCCCCACCGCGGGGTCTGTGGGGAAGTGTACTCATTCTAATTCCCTATATACTACTCATCACGTAAGAACATTTATTTTTATTTGTTTAACAGACCTGACAAAAAATTTTAATGGATCTTTGTGACAATGGACATTTTTTGTTGTTGTGTAGATGATTGATTGATTTATTAGTATGTATTTCACAACAAACAAAAACATGAATAATCATAACAACCGTCATTGTAAACATGAAAATAATCGTATAGTATAGCGATCTTCGGCATTTGACAGCAATCACCACCAAACAAGACACGGTAACAGATCGAGAGACATTTATATTTTTTTTTTTTTTTTTAAATAAGTGGCCTTAGGAGGCCAGTTAAAAAATGTTTCCCCCATATAGGGGTATGGCAACAAACAAACTGAGAGACATTTATTTTATTTTTTTTTTAAATTTTTTTTTTCATTGTTTTCATTGTTTACTTTTTACTTATTTTCTAATTTTTCTTTTGTTTTTGTTTTTTTTATTTTTGTTTAATTGTTTTTTTTGTTTTTTTTTTTTTTTTATAGCATTTTTTTTTTTTTGCTCCTCTCCACGGAAATCTTTAGTACAATTTTTTTTTTTTTAAACTTATTGAGTGTTAAAGAAAACTGCATTTGTATTGTTCGTGTTGTTACAGAGCGTTGCATGTGGAAGTGTAGGTGACATATGCGCAAATTTTTACATTTATTTCAACATTTTTACATTTGAAATGAAGGGTAACGGAAAACGAGTACAAACAACAACAAGACGGTAGTATACCATTATTTTCTTTCTGCCACCCTTTCACCTGTCAGCTCCAACCCCACCAATACCATCATCACCAGTTGGTAATGAGGAAAAGGGCAGTAAAAACTTGTTAAAACCGACCGGTGAAGACAGCAGCAGCATCAAAACGAACAGTATCGAAAAGGTGGGGGGAGGGGGGGGGGGGGGGTTGTCAAGGAGTTTCCTAGTTTACAATGCAGAAGGGGTAGTTGTTGCATTTGTATTGTTTGTGTTGTTACATGCGTACTGTGTGTTCAGTATTTGTGTGCGTGTTTTTACAGAGCGTTGCATGTGGGCGTGTAGGTGACATATGCGCAAAAATTACAAATATTTTATACATTTAAACATTTCTCCATTGACATTGTTGTAAGGAAATATTTTAAATCAAAAGCGTGATGGTAGCGTGCTGTTAATTTTTCCCCTGCCGCCCCGCTCTCCTGTTAGCTCCAAAAACTCCTACCAAGTACCATCACCCTCGGTGATGATATACATGGCGGTGCAGAACTGAAACAAAACGGTGAGCTCGGCAGCAGTAATAACAATCACAGTATCAAAAGGTGGGAAAGGGGGATGTGATATTAATAATGATTACAATGATAATAATGCAAATAACATCCAAATACATGAATAATATTATAATGACAAGGAATAAAACTGCTAAGGGTGATAACATTTATTTTTTTATTTTTTATTTTTTTTATTTTTTTTTTTAATTGACAATTTTTTTTTTATCTTTTACTACTGCACAAAAACTAAATCATAGTTTTACAAATTCTCTTGATAAATTGTACATAATATAATGAAAAATACGTCTGTCAAGTTTCATTGTAATGTGACACATAGCTTTTGAAAAAATTGAAACAACGTAAATACAAATATGGCAAAATGAGGAAACGGGGAAAAACTAATTATTTTCATGCTTTTTTATACTAAAAAAGTTATCTTAGGGTCAAATTCAGACTTTTCTGTAATGTTTAAGTTCTGGTAGGCTTTTCGGTGCTCACGAGCATTTGCCAGTTATTGACTGCGTGATTTCTTACGTTGAGCAGATGATTTTATGTTAAACTTCCTGGGAAAAGGTATTTTTTAATTCGTGTGTCGATCGGTTGCCAAGGGAAAACACAACAAAACGGCCATCTTGGAAACCCACGTGATCAGTTTCCACCAACGGGGATTGCGCATTCGGCGAGGTGTTCTATATATGGGAGTTTCCTGAAGATTATTGATTCGAAAGAAACCGTTGTACACAGAAACGCTCTCAATTAAACGACCCCGAAGTTTAACGAACAATTAGGGGAGTTTGTGACCTTTACAATGATATATGAAACACGTGTTACATTGATCCACGACTCTGGTGATCGAGTGAGATGGCAGAACATGACCGCCCACGTTTACCGGCATGGCACATGATGGATGGATGAAACACGTGGATCACGCGTCGGGGAGATATCTTTGCAATGGTTTCAAAAAACGTCAATTTCGTTACAATTTTCAATAAGTAGACAATTCTACACCTAGGGTGGGTTCAGTAAAATGTGAATATTGCATTAAAATAACAGTTTTTAAAGAAAAACAAGTGTCGAATCTGATAGAAGACATGCTAAGGTGTTTAAAAATGAACTATTCCAAACATAGCCAAACTGACCAAAAATCGAATTTTTTTTTTAGGTTAGCATCGCCTTAAGTGCAGTGTTATGTCTAGCTTTTTATTTCACACACACCGAGAAAATGTGTATATTATTGATCTTCCACTATCATCAAGTACAGGTTAAACAGACAGACAAATAGATAGACAGGGGTGATAAAAACCATTCAATATGAACAGAAGAAAGTAACAAGAAAAGTACACAAATAAATTAGTAAACAAGTGAACATCATCCGGACAATTCAAAGCTGTTATTGTTATTCAGTATATCTGACCCTGCTGAAGTTATGAATGTGTGGTCTTCTGTGCTGTCTCCGAAGTCAGCGTCATATTTTTAAAACATGTAGCTATTGAGCTGACGATAATTATATCCGTTTGACTAATACTTTCTAGAGATTTGGACATATTTCTCTTTGCCAGCATTTTCCAACCTTTCATGACATTTATTTGTGAAAAAGTGAAAAAGTGAAAAGGACAACAT
Source organism: Cepaea nemoralis (assembly GCA_014155875.1). Taxonomy (NCBI): domain Eukaryota; kingdom Metazoa; phylum Mollusca; class Gastropoda; order Stylommatophora; family Helicidae; genus Cepaea; species Cepaea nemoralis. The sequence goes on along the minus strand of JACEFZ010021145.1, from coordinate 17,992 downwards.
TTATAGCACAAGGTTTATACGTTGTGAAGAGAAACCAGAGTAACTACATATTTGTTTAGACAGACGCGGCCTAGCAGATACAGAAATAAATAATTAATTAAACAATATTTATTATACAACAATTTGGTGCCTAAAATTTCAAATAATATTCAAAACTGTATACAGCTTTATGATGGTAACATTTAGTTTATACTTTCCAGAATATTTATAAAATTGTTACAGGAATAATTATATACTTCTCTTGCAAAATAGCTATCAGTACAAATATAGTGAAATCTATAATTGTTGCCCTTGAATGCTAAAGACGTAATATGACTTTAACCTAGATGCAATTATTTCCCTTGTTTGAAAATAAAATAAAGTTAGCTACATAACCTTTACAGGGCGTTGCAGTCAACACCAGCATGTTTTGCTGTTGTGATCTCTTGGCGAGTTTACCTTCAGTAGTTTTCCATTGCTTTCTGAACGACCGGCATCCATACCATTTCGTTAAAAAAAAACAACGCAAGATGATTTGCTGCCAAATCGTCTGTAACTGTGTTTCGAACGCGGGTATGTGGGATTACGAATTGCGTCCGTAAGTCCTTGGCATCGAAGCGAGAAAAACAAAATGATTAGTACTAACAAACCTGTACACGACATCTTTTTAAGGTTGGTGTTTAGCTTGTCCTCTGATGTCCACATTTGCTTCCATTGTCAGCTGCCTTGGAACCTCTGTATGTTATTTATTTATGTCTTTTATTTATTTATTATTATTTTTTGCATTATTATGGCATAGCCATGTACCACTCGTAAGTCTCCCTGGCCTAGGTGTTAGCGTCTTTCTCCGTAATCTCGTATACTCTCGTGAGTGACGTGATGTGCGCGAGAATTGGTAGCGGTTCTCGCCGCGTCGGTAACTTACTGGGTACTTGAGCCGGTCGCTCAGAAACCAATGGCAAACTACTAAGCGTAATCTTGCCTAGTACATCAACAGCAGCTGAAAAATGTTGGTGTTGACTGCAACACCCTGAAAGGGATATGCAACCCACACACACAAAAAATTAGTACCACTCGAGCCGAAGTGCAGTTAAGAACACAAGAAGGTGTATCAGATATGTTCACAGTCAATACAGGAGTGAGACAGGGATGTGTGCTCTCTCCTCTGCTATTTAATGTCTACATGGACAAAATATCCAAAGAAGCAAGTCTTGACAGAACAGATTCAGAAAATTTAGAACTCTTTACTCCAGATGAAACAACTGATCCACAGGAAATAAATGAACTTCTATTTGCAGATGATCAGTGTCTGTTTTATAGCGATGAGGGCAGACTACAAAATCATATTAATAATCTGAGTTCAACATGCAGCAAATACAATATGAGTATAATAAACACAGCCAAAACCGAAGTAATGCAAGTTAGCAGATCGCTGGGCCCACTAAGTATACAGATAAATAGCACAACTCTGAAACAAGTTAAAGAATTCAAATATCTTGGAAGTATGATCACAGAAGATGGCAGATTGGACAAAGAAATCGAAATCACATGTCAAAAAGCTAGTACACTTACATATCAACTATCACCCTTACTGAAATATCCATATACACCCATATCCGCAAAACGACAGATACTAAACAGCATTCACAGGCTAGATGGTTTCAATCTTGTTACTTTAGTTCATGTTGTGTGATTTCAGCAGTATGCATTTGACTAAAAAAAAAAATTTTTGTTGCGTATCCCTTACGGGACGTTGCAGTCAACACCAGCATTTTCAGCTGCTGTTGATGTACTACTAGGCAAGTGTTACGTTCAGTAGTTTGCCATTGCTTTCCTGAACTACCGGCCCCTATACCTTTTTCGAAAAAACCAGCACCGCCGTATTTCGAACCCGGGTATATGGGCTCACAAACCGCGTTCGCAAGCCCTTTTTTGACTAGATGCAGCGAAATATACCAAGTAATAAATTGTGTAATATATTGTTTGCGTCTTCATTTAAACTTTAAAAAAAATAATCTGCTAAGTTTATGTGAAGTGTATGTTATGAATTATGTGTTTAGTGTGTGAGTAAATGTGTGCATGTGCCTGCCCGTGTATCTGTTTATCAGTACGTTAATCCGTTATATATATATATATATATATATATATATATATATATATATATATATATATATATATATATATATATATATATATATATATATATATAAATCATGTGCCATGCCGGAGAGCGTGGGCGGTCGTGACTCGCCATTTCACTCGATCACCAGAGTCGTGGATCAGCTCAGTGTTCTTGTCCTCGTCCATGCCATCCAGATATTTTCCTCTCGGTCTTCCTCTTGGTCTGTTCCCTTCGATCTTGCCAGTTGTCACTAAGTTCTCCAATCCATTTCTTCTCATAGCATGTCCAAAACATTTTGACTGTCTACGTCTAATTTCTCTAATCCGTTTACGATTTACATTTGTCTCCTGTAGTACTTGGTCATTGGTTTTTCTGTCTGTCCATGGTATTCTTTGCATTTTCCTCAGAAACCACATTTCTGCAGCCATCAGATGTTTTTCAGCTTGACTGCACATTGTCCAAGTTTCACATGCATACAAAAGAACAGGCTCTATGTATCCCTTCAACACTCTTTTTCTCGTTTCAATTGACATCTTTTTATTGGTCAGTATGTTTTTCATCTTGCTATATATATATATATATATATATATATTTTCGGCTGTTGTTGATGTACTAGGCAAGTGTTACGTTCAGTAGTTTGCCATTGCTTTCTGGACGACCGGCCCCTATACCTTTTTCGAAAAAACCAGCACCGCCGTGTTTCGAACCCGGGTACACGGGCTCACAAACCGCGTTCGCAAGCCCTTAGCCACATAGACCGGTTATATATATATATATATATATATATATATATATATATATATATATATATATATATATATATATATATATATATATATATATATATATATATATATATATATATATATATATATAAACAGACAGTGCCAGGTCTTAATGTTTTCTATCTCAAACAAAAGGTATTACTTACAGTAATATGTGTTTGAACATAAAGTAGTGAAATTCACAACGCGGTGTCACATACTTCTTGGGGATAGACATTATATGATGTCTATAACAATATACTGGGACATGAGGAGTATCAATCAATCAGTTGCCGTCTCCACAATGAAGGTTAGCTGCAATGGATTACTAACACTGTATGTCTCTCGCCTTGATTATACATTCTGCCAGACTACTGTTCGTCCATCTCTTTATGTTATCTTCCCACTTGTATCGTTGTCTACCTCTTGCTCGCTTGTCTTTAACCTAACCCTCCAGTATGGTTTTTATAAGTGTTATGTCTTTTAACGCGGTCGAAATATTTCACTTGGCTCTTTTTTATTTCTTTCATTAACTCTTTTCATTCCCAGTTTTCCCAACCTCTGTATGTGATTGTTCTAGTTTCCGTGAAATATGACATATTCTTCTCAATGTCCACACCTCCAGGGCCTCTATTCGACTTTCTAATTGCTTGTTCAATGTCAAGACTTCCGCGACATATAGTTGTGTTGAATATGCATAACATTTGACAATTCTCAGTTTTAATACGTTGTTAATCTCTCTAAATGTTAATAATAATCTCAGGTTGTCAAAAACATTCTTGGTCATTCCTATTTTCCTTTTGATTTCTGTTTCACTTCTCCCATCATCTGTTGTTACATGTCCAAGATAGAAGAAACTTGTTATAGTCTGTCCAGAAATTAATGTCGTCATTCACGATCAATTATTTTGAAAACTGTCTGTTGCATCGTTATGAAATTTTTTCATGCCGTCTTATATTTACCCCCACCCAAGGAATATGTCTTTGATAGGTCCAAAAGCAACTTAAATCATCGAAAGCGGCGACATTTCTTTGATTTTTGCGCGAAAATGTAGTGAATTCATGCTAACAAACTAGTCTTACAGTAAAGCACGTCATTTCGGGTAACGACACAAGTTCAACGCGTAGCCAGATTCGTATGGGAGTGGGTGCAATAAAAATAAAAGTAGCTTAAAAGTCGACAGGGTCGACTGCATTGCACTGGGTTTTTATCTCATATCGCTCAGTCTCTTTCCGCAGCAAGGAAAGCGTAGCACAAAGCACGAACTCCGTAGCTCCAGTGACGATCCTCGGGAGTCTCCGAAAAAATGTACTCGTGAAATGAAGGACGAGGCCCGGAATCGAACATACAACCTTCGGAGCCCGAGTCAGACGGCTTGACCACTTCACCACGGAGACTCCTGAGAGCGGTGCAATTGTAATATTAGTGAAGACAAAGAATTTACAAAGGCATGGGGTAAATAATGTGTAAATTGACAGGAAAGTAGAAGACATATATTTCTTACCTTATTTTTCATTTCCTTCTTGTTTCTTCAGCTGCTGGTTAATAATGTGTACACAAGTATTCATGTTACTAGGATGCATTTAGCTTTTTACATGAGTTCGTGAAAGCTTCCAAATAGCTGTGCGTTAATGTGCGTATGGAGTGACCAGAAATGATACCGCAATTTAGTCATCATGTGTCCATTTTTAAGGATCTGTTCAGCTGTCTGTATAGTTTGTTCACACGTACACATGGGTGACAGACCCGCTTTGAGTCTCCGTGACAGATTGTCTACTCTGCTGTTTACCGTTCAGAGACGGAACATGATTACCTGTTTTGCACTATGAAAATAGTTGTCAGTGTCTCTGTAGTGGGCTTTCTTTTTAACGACCAAGATGTTGGTCCTATTTTCATTGAAGTTTATAGATTGATTCGTATGCACGTGTGTTGTCCCCTAATTTGACAACGTGTTTGCACTCACGTTTCTTGTTATGCCACAATATGTCAGTTTCCACCGCAATATTACTTTTCTGTTGATATTCAATGCGTTTCGTGTGTGTGTGTGTTTTTTTTCAATATCAGTTGTTTGTCACCGCTGAGGGCTTGCGGAATTGAAAATTCATCACTGTGGAATACAAACTGTTGCCATTGACATTGTGCTGATGCTGTAATGTTTAGGGCCTGCAATTGATCTAATTAGTTGGAGCAAAATATCCCAGTAAGTGTGCACGTGGATTGCTAGACGGTAACTTGCAATAAATAATGCGAACATCATCAACGATTAACGGTCCAGGGATTATACCAATCCAACAGTGTTCAGAAGCATAACACAAAAGTGATCAACGACCCGAAGTCGGTCTTCATAATGCTGAGGCTATATTTATTTGCCTATGCACAAATTGTTACACATTCATCATCCAAATGATAAATTCCGATTTATTGTTACCGTGCTTGTTATGGCCAGGCGGGACGGTAATGAAAAACATTAGATATGAATCGTAAATTGTTGAACGTATTACATACTTGCAACTAGAATGTCCCGGTACTTCTGTCCTTCGCCAATTTGCCTCCGTGTCAGCTTGCTCTGATTTACTAAGTCATATTCTAATATTGTCGCATCTCTCCGTGCTTTTCAGGCTGACATGCATCATGCATTACCAGTCTCGTCCTTCCTCCAATATTTGTTAGCCATCAAAGTAGTGTCCAGCCAGTACATAATTTATCTTCTTGCTGAGAATCGAATCGTGCTGCCTCGCTCGTTCAGCTCCAAGATCTGACTGTTTGTTGTTGTTGACAATCTCTCTGACGTTTTCTCCTGTTTACGTCAGATCGTTGGTTTTTCGTAAAAATTGGTTCGCGATTTTCTCACCAACTTTAATTTACATCATTTCATCTGCTCTGCTACTTGGCAGCATGCCCCCTCCCCTTGAAAATGGTGTAACCATTTTGTACTGTAGTCTGTTTATATATCCTGACAAGTAGCAGTTCAGAATCCATGAGTCATATGTATATAATCTATTCCCACTACTTTGCTAATATGATGGTATGGTCTCCTATCAATCACACACAAAATCTCAATTTAAAAAATTATTATTATTATATTGCGGGCACGCACTCCTATCTACACCCCGGTAACGCCGTGTAGCACCAGCCTATGCGAGGGCTGGGCTAACTTATCTATAAATATAGTCTTAGTCCCTCAAATGCCTAAACGGCAAGCATCCCCAACCAAAGCTATAAAACCCGATTGAGGGGTTATGTGTGATTGACAGGTACCATTCCCTCTGTATTAGTTTTTGTCCTCAACATGTAACTATATGACAATTCTCTCCCTGCTATGTTGTCCTTATCGGCTACCGTGTGACTCTTAGTCCATGTCATATTTGCTTGGTGAGGTCTACTGCCTTTGTAGCTGACGAGTTGTACTGATCTTTGTGAGGATTCTATTTCTTTCTAATGGCTGTGACGGCTATTTGCTCATACTGGCTTGTATTTATCTGCTCTGCATATACACAACTTATATAATAAACAAGACAATGCATGATTATTATGTGATGCGACTACCAGTGTAGCCTAGTTTGCGGTGGTTGATTATGTTGTTATTGGGTATCTGTAGTTTGACATACCAATAACCTGTAAGAGATTTACTAATGGTGTACAAGAAATTTCACCAATCATTATCATATGAAACAAAAAATATCTTTACTGAATTCATAAAATAACAATTTAGTAATGATAACAAATTAATTTAACCTGAAATAGATAAAATCATATTATCACAATTAGAATCCTTTCGTTCATTCATGCTATTCATCCTTTGTATATGTCTGCACTGTTCTTCGTACTTGTATGTCTGAACTCCAACGTGTATGTATCGCTTGACTGTATTTAGCACCGAATTAAAATACGTTTATATTCGCATTCTTACTATGATATCTGAATGAGAATGTATGATATGTTAAACTATATGTGAACTATATGATTGACATGACCCTCTCATCGACGTTAAGATGAGTGAATCATGACGTACATTAACCGCATGAATGATACTTATATGTATGTTTGCATGAATGATTGTAACATGATGTAATTAAACACATGAATGATATTTTAAATGTATGTTTGGGATGAATGATTGCATCGTGACATAAAAAACATATGAATGAATGACTGACTCATGACGTCACATCTGCATTTACGTGTTTATGAAATGAATGTGACGTGTGAAACTGCTCCTTATGTGGAATATGGATGAATGTATGTTATTGCTTAATTAATTAATTAACAATATCGTTGGTCTCCTGGTGTCGCTCTGTCTCAACTCCACGTCCTTTACGCACCTATCGAACTGAACACTTGTCTGACGAAAACATCTCCAGGTGTGATATATTGTATTTTCACAATCGTAACATCGCGTTAATTATTTCCAGGACGACAAAATCAGAGTTCACCGCAAACAATACTAAGTTTGTTTCATATTACTACAATTCCATATTTTACATTGATAGACTCATGGTCCACGGGAAAGTAAAAACACGAAACGGAGAAAGCTGAGCTATAAACAGCTACAATCGGTTTCCGGCCTCATTGTACCAATAAACAGCAAGGGGTCACAAACCAAGATGTGCCTACGGAATGGTAGCTTCTTATCTCACCACGACTAAGTTAGAAAATTGTCTAAAGAGAAGAAGGACCATACATCCAGCAGCCAGTATTTGGAAACAACCAAATCTATGACCTTACTTCTTGGTGATGTCAACTGTTGACACGTGTTGTGACGCCGTCTTGTTCGGATGAGGTGAATATGATAATTAATTTAAATCTTAGATTAGTTGTGAGTCTTTTTCCCAGAAGAAGAGTTCCTAAGTCGTCAGTTGTAAAACCATGTGATGAGTTCTTAATAAATTAATTTACTAGGAGACTAAAATATAATATATTTAAGTGTTACAGTATATATATATATATATATATATATATATAGATATATATATATATATATATATATATATATATATATATATATATATATATATATATATATAGATATATATATATATATATATATATATATATATATATAAACTGTACATTAAGAAAAACCATAGTGAGTTTTACTTTTTTCCCAAGTAAACAACTGATTTAATGTATAAGCATTAGTCCAGGTTGTACATTATTTCTTAAGCAACTCAATCTACAATGATTTAGAATGGTGAGTTAGTAAGAACTTAATCTAGTAGAAACTAAATAATATTATACTCACTTATCATAGTCATAAGATAAACTGTACATTAAGAAAAACTACAGTGTTTTATTTTCTCCCAGCTAAACAACTTAGTTTATGTTAAATTAAGCATTAGACTGAAGTTGTACATATTTCTTATGTAGTCAAATCATTCAGTAATGATTTAGAGTGGTGAGTAACTTAGGATTTAAAACTAATTTACATGTGCCAGCACTGATATAAACATTAGTGTAATGTGTAATTAGTCAGTATATTTATTTTTGACATGAGCATATGGGCAAACAAATAGTTGTCTGGTATTTCATGAACACATGAGAACCAAATAGATTCTAGAAGGATCATAATTTTGTGTGTTGAGTAAAGCACCCATGTGGTGAGTCTAATGTATTTTCAATGTTGTAAACATATGGAATTAATGTTTGTGCCACACAATAATACTTAATCAACTGGCATGCTAGAATGGTTAAGGTTCATAATGCCTGAATGTAGACTGAGGAGATCACATAAATTCATGAGACAATGTGCGGACCCCTGTGTATTATCATTATTGCTACACATGAGGAAGTATCCTTTGAGAATCTCATAATTATGTCTAATGATCACATAAATCTCTGCCATGTGTGATTCATTATTGTAAACAGATGTGAATGTATCATTTGTAAACCACCTCAGTATGAATGATTAACTATCAATCAAGACATATTATAATTTCTGATGAGTGATTAATTTTAATTGTATATCATTGTTATTGAACCTGTGAATTTATCAGGGATAAAGCACCTACATATGCATGATTATCATCCATACAGATATGATTGTGTCTGATGAATGGGTGAGATCTCATTGTGATGTCAATGGTGTTAATATTTAAAGTTATCATTGGGAAATCACATAAGTCTAGCTACTTATCTTACATGCAAGTATGAATGATGATAGATGAGAGAATTGATCATCCATGCACATATGAATGATATCTGATAGATGAGAGAAATGATCATCCATACATATATATGATGTCTGAGAGGAGTGAATTGACCCCACATGCACATATGGATATGTGGACTGATGCATGAGGAGTTTGAGTGAGTGAGTGAAGTTACAGGCTGAGAGAGAGGGAGTATAGGCCAACAATCAATCTCAGGATAGCCGGCAACTTTGATGGGCAATGCCATGACTATCACTGGAGAACTGGTTCGGCGTAACCCATAAACTAAAAATAATTTAGTACACTCCAGCGCATAACAACACTTTATATAAAATATCATTCATGCTACAATCATCTGGTTTTGTGCGCTAAGCACGACACAACCAATATCATACATTACGCAGACTACCAGCATCTGTGTTTGTATTTCATCAAATTCCCTCTTTGTAATTCATGTCACTCCTGTTAACACATATGGTCTAGTGTAATGATAATAATGTACTACAAGGATGATGATGATGACTGTAATGATTATGATAATAATGGTAATGATTATAATGAGCATGATGATGGTGTAATGATTATAATGAGCATGATGGTAATGATAATAATGTAATCATGATGATGATGAGAATGATTATAATAAGCAGGATGATGCGGATAGCTAAAGTACAATCTTAGTATAGAGACGGTGAAGAGGGGGGGGGGGTGGGGGAATATACTCTCCGTAAAACTTTGGACTAAAAAGAGAAGTCACCTGAATACTATACAAGAATGGATACCATAATGTACTTATATTGCTTATAAACAAACACTCATTACAATGGGGACCGATTTTTAAAAGCCCTTAGATTATGAGACCCTTTTCTTGAATAGAAAAATATGAAGAGAATTAACTAGGTACAGAACGGGATGGGAAACATAGTTTTCAATTCCAAATCAATCAAGGTATGACTTAACCGGTAGACCTGAGGACAGGCATAGGTGAAGATGAAACTGCACATCTGCTAGTCTAAAACTTGAACACCATATAATGGAAGATGGAATAGTGAGCAACCAATTATGTTGTGGATAACTATTTGAGAGCACCATGACTCTTTACCTTCGACTGTTTATTTTCATAGGATCACAATTCTTTTAGGTATTTTCTTTGTGATGTTCTTGAGAAAAATATAGAACATTTCAGTTCTGATGTTCATATTGCTGATATTTTTAGATTTATGATGGATGCTACAATTTCAGATAGTGGTCATTATCCAGACCTGACTTTGTGAATGCAGCACTTTGTGAAAGTAGTAATAGCAGCTTGGCTGAATACAGTAGCCACTTAACTGAGTGAGGCAGCTGAAATAGTGAGGCCAAATACTATACCACAGCAACTTCCTGCCAATTTTCACCATCTTTCCAGGACAGGTATCACATATCCTTTAGTCTAGGTAGTGTGGAGGAAACACAGTGAGCCCGAATAAATCACCGGGGACAAAATAAGGAACACTCAAGAATATAGTCTAAACTAACTGAATGCTACAGAGATCAAATAACTGGATGGGAAACCAACCAGGGTGTACCCAGTTTCTTTCCACAGATTAGTATTAGGCCAGTAGAAGAGGCCCAATAATTATAATTGAAACCAGATATAAGACTGAGGACAATGTATGATACACTGGCACAGCCAGGAGATAGATAATTAGTTAGAGATAACTATGTAAATAATCTTGTGATTGTACTGCATTGATTGTTGTATGTCATTAACAAGTATAATCAATAGTTCCATATATATATATATATATATATATATATATATATATATATATATATATATATATATATATATATATATATATATATATATATATATATATATATATAAGATAAATGATGAAAATTACAGGTTATTTTCTCTTTTGAGAGTTCTCTTGTCATAGTAAAATTGTTGTAAGCAATTACCCTAGATTAATTATTTAGTTGGTAGAGGAGAGGCAAGGAACCACCCCTAATGACATTTGGAATACTCAATAAAAATGTCACTGCTTTCCTGGAAGTATTCCATGGTTCTCCAAAATTCTATTTAATGGTCTCAAATCATTGAGCCAGTAACAGCTAAATTAATTTTAACGGGCAGGATCATATTGAGAAAGAGGAACTGAGGATCCTTGATCTCTTTGGAGTTGAGCCATCAACTATTTATCCGACACCAGAGCATCGGAATCATAATTTAATGTCCTACAATTTCCAGCGAAATCCAGTCACCAACGTACACATTTCAATGTCCGAGTAAGCTTTCCTATGACAGGTTCGACTACCTTTCACATACAATGTCAATTAAGCAAATCAGAAAAATCTGTAGATAGCTGACATACATCAATATATCAACAGTTTATGTTGTACTGTTTGTGTATTTGGAATCATTCTAAATGGGTGCCTACAAGTGAAATAACTATTCGGCCTGTTGTATTACATATATGTACGAAGACAATAACGTGAAATGTGATAGCTGAATTGATTTCTACAGTCTACTGAGAAGATCCGCTAGATGATCAGATAGAAAAAGAAATTTTCTACCAAACAGATATTTAAAACACTTATTAACGCTATAAACTAGCTATTAGCGCTATAAGTCTGATAGTTTCCATCTAAAGTACAGAACATAATTGCTGAGAACGCATGAAAATAGTCTTAACCAATACTTTCTTTCTTTCTTAATTTGTGTGTCGATATCTGTCGTGTGTGTGCATATATCATCTATATAAGTTGCACCCACGTTAAAAAAAAATTTAAGATGACAGTTGTTTAAATTCCCGACACACTCTTGACTTTCTTCTTGGTGTTGGTAGATTTAAAATGTACGGATTTTGAAAACCGAAATGAGTTTTGTTCATCAAGTCGCTTCTTATTAATGGAATAGAATAAAGAAGTTGTGTTAACCAATACTCTTTTTGACATTTGTGGTGTGTCTTTTCTGAACGTATGTTTTCATATTCACATGTTAACTTTGTTGACGTGCGCCATGTTATAGCTTTCACTTGAGTGTATAATATATACCATATATGCTGTACTGAGGTAAGTCTGGTATATCTGAAGCAGGGACAAGTCCAGCGAATCAGGTAAGCAAGGACAAGTGTAGCTTGTTGTCTGTAATGCTCTTTCCATTTACCTAACACATTTGTAAAATATTTATTGATTTGTACGCCGATGTTTGTGGCATATTTCTTGACTTGTGAGTACATGTTTGTAATATGTTTCTTGACTTGTGCGTACTTGTTTGTAACAGTGAAAACATCGTGAGTGAGGGTTGATTTAATTAAGATCAACATCTGGAACATAAATATGGTTATGACGTTCCACTGCCATTGTTTAGTGGACTGTATAAATTGTTTGTTAACAGCATGTGTACTTTTGGCTGGTGTTATAACTTTTATTCTATTTTTATGTGGTTTCCGTCGGTTCGTCTTAATGATGTCATTTGCAGAAAGATGAGATTGTCTGATTGTTTGCTTTTGCTTTTCACACACACTCACGGGAATAAACTTGTTTAATCGAGAAGTATCAACTTTCCCGTAATTGGATTTGTTGTCTTTATGAATATTATGGTGAAAACATTTTTGTACTGTCATGTGTGTTATACAGTGTTTTGTACAGGTTAATGGGCATTGTCTGTTGTCAGTTGATGTAACCTGTGTTAGTTTCTTATCTTCTTCTTCTTTCGTCTTATGAACTTGGGTTCTTGCGAGTTTTCTGGCAAGTCTATGTTCGATCGTTTCTTTATGGGGACATTCTGTCAAGTTTGGAATGTCCCCAATTATTAAGCCAGCACATGGGTTTGGTAATACTGCCGCGCATATTCTTCCCTCATAGTATGGGGACCTTATCATGACCCATGCGGTCTTATATCTTTATAGAGTACCTCCGAACGTTCTGCAGGTAAAACTGTTGCCTGTGTAGCCTTCCTTATTTACCAGTATGTGGTAAAATCTCGCAACGGATGCGCCCGTGTCTCTAATACACGTCGTTGGCGATCCATTGACCCATGCTTGGTGGATCTTAAGAGTGCCTTTCTGGGTGTAAGCTGCATTCGCTTTATGTATATTGTGGCCGCATATCAGGCTACCGTCTTGATAGAATTCTTTACATACCTTATTTGGTCTATCATTAGGACATGTTTCTACTATGGCTGTATGAGCGTCTTCTGCATCATCTGAGTCGCTGCTAGTGAAAATGTATGCTGCACTAGTTTCCTTCCTCATCTTACAAAATTGTGAGATGTGGCCGTACGCCAGACACGTGGAGCATTTAACACTATTTTTGTAAGAATCATACTTTTTGATCCTCTTAGAAGTGAGGTTTTTAAGATAAGAATCGTATGACGGATTCCTGTCACACATCTCAAGACTGCCATGCTGAAGTTTACGATGTGGGCACTGCGTGAAATACCCCTTTCTCGGCTTGTCTGATTCCCTATGTGTGTTGTGATATGGCCCTCTGCCTCTATGCTGTTGGCTATATTGTGAGAATCTATTTGCCTTACCTTGATATCGCTGATTATAAACTCTAGCACTGGCCCCTTGTAACCAACTCTGGTTGAGCTCCATCAGCAAATATCTCACGATGTGCGTTATAGAATGCTCTCTCCCATTGACTCCACATCTATGGACTGATTTACACTTATTCTCCACCAGAAATGTAGACATCGATTCAGGAACCGATGACAGTAATTTATCTCTGATCATGAGATCACGTAGCTTCTCAAAATCGGAACTCACTATCTGCCGCTTTCAACCATTTGTCGAAGAGGGATGATGTTTCAGAACGTAGTCCAGAAACGTCTGGTTTGCCTTAGGTGTGAGTGTCTTAAACTTCGTTCTCAAACCAGCTTCATCTAATGAGAAATGAGCCAAGACACGACCTCGAATATATGTATAGTTCGCCAGTAAATTCTCCGGGATCAACTCCACAACCTTCAAAGGCTCCAATGAGAGGTGACGGTGAAATAAAATCGGCCAATCGTCGGTCTGATTTTGTAAAATGTGGCTAATAACTTGAAATTAGTTATCCATGCGGATATGGAGTCGCCTTGTGTGAAGTTCCTGATGAGACAATGGTATCGTTTAATAGGATATCCTGCTTTTGCTTGCAACTTTGCCTGCGCGATCTCAGCTTCCTTGTCCATCTCAAAAGTCTTGACTTTTAAATTCCCTTCTAATTCTTTGTCCTTCATTATTACTTCAGCCGCTAGTTTCTCTTTCTCAAATGCTAGTTTTTCCCTCTCTAATGCCAGCTCTCTTTCTTTGATTGCCTTCTCTGCTGCTAACCTTTCTTTTTCTAATTTTATCTGCAGCTCTCTAGCTTCTCTTTCCGCTTCTTTGGCTGCCACTCTCTCTTCCAGCTGTTGAGCTTGGAAATTCCTTTAATTCATGTTTCGCCACGTTCTAAGTTCCTGATCGGTTAATCCGGATTTCTCACCCATGTCCATAAAATCTTGTAATGTAGACATGTTATCACAATATCCTGTAAATTATACAGCTGAAATATAATATATTTGTATGCAATTCAAAATCGATTTGAAAGACAGCAAGTAAATGCGTCAACAGTATAAAAGTAGAATGAATTGCCAACACAATCAACAATGCTATAAAATCGAATTTCAGAACAATGTAACAAGCTTGACGTGGAGATAGATATTGCCCTAGCCCGTTAGAATAGATACAGTCCAGACAAAACTGGTATTAAAGTATATTTCTGTATAAAAGAGTATCACGCCACAACACACATAAACTGTTACAGGAGAGGTAGACAAAATGCGACGCAGACGAACATATCTATTTATATATAAAAGAAACACGGAGAACTGATAGCTACGAACAAATAAAGACTATTACCAAACAACACAAGTACTAAACACCCGCGAGGTCGCTACAAAATAAAATTTTGTCACGAACTGACCGATGTCAGTACGACACGTATCCTTGCGCCTGACAAGTATAATTATCTGGCGTAAGGATAGCCCATCCAACCGCCCACTCAACTACGACGCCAGCGACTCGGCCATAGAGGAAAAAAAAATATCGAACTTCAACTTCAACACCCAAATAGAATGTTCAAATAACACAAACAATTCAACTGGCCTGTTTAGACAACGTGTAGCTGGTGACGACGCTCCTAACATGTGCTAGTGCCGTTGGTAGATAAATGGAGTAACGATGTAGTGTTGATGCATCCATCCATTCAAAGCCAACAATCCATGATGTATGAAAGAAATTCCTCTATGTCAACACTATACTGTTACTGATGTGCTATAGGTATTTTGTCTTCTTGGGCAACAACATTGTATTATGATGCATTGTCCATGATTAGACAAGACGGTCTATCAAGGGATGGAAGCACTGTATTCTCGAGCCAACCTCTAAATACATTACCATTCATCTCATTATGATAATCCATATTGTCTGTATGCTTTGATACGAACACGAGCCCAGCATTCTGTAGTAAGCCATTATGCGTATTACAAGCATGGGCATGACCAAAAGCTGTCCTATACTAGTTAGTTAGTTGACAGATCATCCTCATTGGACATCGAACCATTCATTCCATAAGTGCTCGGATTCCCTCCTCAGCAAATTCCGCAGCATGTAGCGGCTAACGACACCAGTTCTGTGTTGGTTTATCAATCTTCTTTGGCTTCCTGCGTAGTGTTCTTGTTTGGCCACCCTCTTTTAATTTGCTGTTCTCGGCAGTCTGGCCATGGTTGCAGATTCACAGTCATCACTTGGTTCTCGCAAAGTCTTACTTCTCGTAGAGCATTCAGAATGTCAGCCTGGTCCATGGCGCGTCCGCCCTCCACAGTAGCCTTACCAGTGAGCTTGTCAGCCCGCTCATTTCCTTGTACTCCCGCATGCCCTGGCATGAAGATGAAACTAATCTTTACCAGCCGAGATAGCTCAAGAGACAGCAACCACTCTCTTCGGATCCACACCATCTCTATCCTCTTGAGCATGCTCATTGAGTCGCTAAGGAAACATGCCCTAGTGAATGTCTGTGTCTCGAGCCATTTTATTGCTTTACTTACTGCCATGACTTCCATAGTCAGGCTACTTATGGTCTCATCAAAAGCACCATAGTCCTAGACATTTCTCCCTCCGGCCCGAGCCGTAAAGGCTCATGAGCTTCTGACATGTCGGACAACCGACTCATCTGTGTAGGTGGCAGCATCCCCGTCTAGCGAATTCTCGAAAATCAACGCTTGTACTTCAGCCTCCACAGCAGCCGGAATTTCTTGTCTGCATTTTCTATCTAGTTGGATGTAAACTGAAAGGGATGTGCAGAAATCTGTTGGCACTTGTACCCACTCCTCGCCAGGCTCTAAGTGAACACACCTGTTGAAGAATGTCTTCGGCTTGACCCATCCACGACCTTCCTCTTTTAACCTGCTGCCCTTCACCTTCATAATTTCACTATGCAGTGGATGTTGTGTGTTTGCGTTAACTCTGAGGTAGGCGCGTGCTCTGCAAACTTGTATATACTACTGGGCACATATCGCTTTATCTGTCCATCCACTGATTGCCATTTCTTATCACTTGTGTGGTGCGCATTGATCCACGTTTCATCCAAATACACTATGCCATAATTTTCTTTGCGTATTTCCCTTATTTCACGTAGGTATCTGCTTCTCATGGCTCCTAAATGCGGTTGCTCGCAAAGGATATTTCTACCTCCCTTGTACTTTCTAAAAGTGAAGCCTAATGTCCTTATAATTTTCCACAAAGTTGTTTTGGATAGCTCTACGTTATTGTTCTTTCTCAACCAAACCCTAAGTTTTCTTACAGCAGTGGTTCTCAACTGGTGGGGAATTCCCCCCAGGGGGGAATTTTAGGGTTTCCAGAGTGGGGAGGGAAGACTATTTCACTATCGCGTTAATACAAGAACCGATTACTTGATATTGTTGTTCCCTTCATACTGTACGGTTCTGTACGTCTCATCCTTCTAAAATTCAATTTATAAAGTAAGTAGACCCCAAATATGTTTTATGTGGACGTCTAGACTTGTTTTAGTATGTGCTATTACATTTAGCTTCCATTATTACGTATAATGTGTAGGGGCAGAGGCGGGATGTTTAGGTAGGAAATACGAAACGGGGGAATGACGTTCTGAAAATATGGTGAAGGGGGGCACAGGCCAAAAAAGGGTGAGAACCACTGTCTTACAGTCACTCTTTCTTTGGCATCCAGCATTTTTATAATGCCGGATAATCCTTGATATAAAATCCAAATTTTTTTTATAATTCCAGGAGTCTCCGAGTCTCCTTTGTCTTTTCCACTATAAATTTCACTCCTTCTGGAGAGATAGTGTTGGGGAGCCAGTGAATAGTCACTCGCTCCCTTTCTTTTTCCAGGTGCTGTATCGATATCTCTAGCTCCTCCGTCGGCAGCTTAACTGTTTTGCCATGCAGGCCTTTGTAAACTTCCAAATGGGCAGCCTGGGTTAAGTTAACGTACCACCGCGTGGGTACTTCGTATCGGTATACGTCCGCAATACCGCCAGCTGGTACCCCACATGGGCCCAGCAGCGTGCTGGCGATTAACGCAGGCGTGGATTTGGCCGCAGCGCCAGAGACGGGAACTGAAACGATCAAAGTATCTTTGATGTGGAGAGGTCTTCCCGAAAGAAAGTTACCGATGCCGCAGCATTGTGTGTGTGTGTTTTTTTTTAAACAAGTTCTCACTATTTATTTATGTTCTTATATCCATGTAAAAAATCCATGTAACAAATGCAACACTGTCATGTCCTAATTACTCATCGTGGTTATATCTGCTACATACAAAAATATATGGATGGCACACATGTTCCTTGAGTGCATCAGTTATTGAGTATGTTCTGCTTACATAAAACAAAATAGGGTGCAAACAGATGGTCACATGAAAACAGCACATACATATAGCAGGTGTAGACAAATCAGGAGTCTTCACATGAAAAAAAAGCACATA
>JACEFZ010021144.1:0-23729 GCA_014155875.1 Cepaea nemoralis | reverse complement strand
GGGGAAGGGTATTTTTAGGTAAAATTATTTTATTGAAAGTTTTATTACAAAAATGTTTACAGTTTATTTATTTCAAATATAAAAAAAAATACTGTATTGGACGCCGCTGCGCTCAGTTGATACCATGATTGTTTGTCGGCCTGATGGCAGTTTGTTCAAATAGCCATCGAGCCACTTTCTCAAAAATCACATCCGGTTTGAAATCATATTCCTCCAAAACGTGCTCTGCCTCTTCAAACATGTGCTGGCTCGTTGTAGTGTCGTGCATTGGTAAAAGTTCAAATGAGTACTCTTAAACATGAATAACTGCATCACAAGCTCTAGGAAACATGGCAAGTTTTACTATTCAATAACTTCAACTGTTTCATCAATCTCCTTCCCCGCTTCATCCCCCAATGGGCATACACCTTCAAACATTCTACTCAAAGCTGCCTTATCCTTAGCTTTCCTGTACAGTTCCGTCATGTGCTCTGTATATTATTACTGTCTGCCTACACTGCTCTTCTTCGTGTATTTTTAGGTCTTCCTCTATTTCTTTTGTCCCGTGGAATCCAGACAAACTTCTTTCTAGTTATATTATTCTTTAATCTTCTCAATATATGTCCTATCCAGTCCAACCGCTTTTCCACAGCTACTGATTCGCTGGAATTCGGTTAGTTCTTTGTGGCGATTGGGTTACGCCCGCAATGTGTAACCTCGCATACCGCGTTTGAAACACAGCTGAGGCCAGTTTGGAAGCAGACCGGCTTGCGTTGATTTCACATACAAAGGTATGAGTGACGGTCGTTTAGAAGCAGAACATAAATTCGCCAAGAAATCATGAACAGCCAAAAAATGCTGAGGTTGACTGCAAAGTCATGTAAAGGATATGCTTTTAACTCTCCATGAGCTCAACATTGGTAATTATGTTACACCATGTTTACACTAATGTTTGTAACTTGTTAGTAATCGATCACATATTAGTACCGATTTAACGTTCCAATTGAATATTCTAAATTTGATGCAAAGTTTATTTTCTTCTGACTTCGACAAATTTCCTAGTGTTTTAAACACTCCTCTTGCCTTTTGTATTCTTGTATTTAAATGTGTATGTTTACCCTTCAGCGTTGTGGCGTAGGTGTGAATGAAGGACTGTTTCATAATTCACAAACATACAAAGTCGTGGGTTAGAAACCAACCTCTAGTGATTTGCAAGTGATCGCCGTGCGTTGATTTCGATGGTTTTTGGCATCGGCCGTTTACAAAGCAATGGTAACCTACTGAAATGTACAACTGCCTAGTGAATCACTAACAGCCAATACATGATGAGCTGAATGTAACTCCCACCAAAGGACATATTTACTAACAAGTTCTCCCGTCTTTGTGTACATTACTGCATTGCAAATTTTATTATTCCGACTCTTGATTTGTTCTCTTTTATGTTTTTCCTCGTGGATTGTTTAACCCAATTGTTGTAACCTTCCGTGCAGTGTCTTTAACTTATCTTGCGACTGATTTCATGTGTGAGACAGGCAGACAGTGTCATCAGCGGAGCCTGTATCACGGATCTTCAGTTTCCAATGAGCCCCCTGAATTTCGTTTCTGTCAGTGGTTGTTACTGCCTTCATAATCCAGTCTATAGTCAGTAAAATTAAAAGAGGTGAGAAAAAGCATTGATTTATCTATGGCAGTTGACAATTATTCAAGCTTGGTTTCCAGGTCATCTGCTATTTTTTTCAATCCTTTCTACTACAGTTTTTCTTGAAAGATATATGTACGGGAATACGTATATTGCATACATCATCGCGTACCATGCTGATAAGCGTGGGCGGTCATGTTTCGCTATCTCATACGATCACCAGAGTCGTAGATCAGCTCTGTGTTCTTGTCTCGACCATGCCACGTGGCCAGGCCATCCAGATAGTTATTTCTATGCCGTCCCCCTTTGCCCCCTCAAACTTGCCAGTTGTCAATGACCTCTCTAGTTGATTTCTACTAAGAATATGTCCAAAACATGCTGACTATCTACAGTCAACAAGAAAGGGACAAGATACGGTGCAGGAATAATCATTGAACCACGGCTAGCAAGAAGAATATTAGAAATGCAATATATATATATATATATATATATATATATATATATATATATATATATATATATCATTCATTCATTGGCACCTTGCCGTCTTGACAGACGATAGTTTGTGCTCTAAAAAGGCATAATAACTTTTAACTATGGCGGTAGCGAGTGTGACTGATAAGGCCAATGTGCGCTGTAAATGTCCGTTCACAGTGGGTGCATGTGAACACGTGGTCATTTCCACCATCATGCACCATCTTACGTCTCAAACGCTTGGTGTGTGACTTTTCTGCAATAATTTTCTCCTTTGACTTTATTCCATTTCTGATATTTGCCCTCCACGCAACACGTTCAGCGGCGACTTGCTCCCAATGTGCATTATCAATGCCTGTATCAATCATGTCCCGCTTACACACATCTTTGTATCGTAGTAGAGGCCGACCCTGAGATCTCTTACCCATCTGTAATTCACCAAAAAAGATATCCTTTGGTATTCTACCATCATCCATCCTCCTAAGATGTCCTATCCATCTACGAAGACTGAGCATGGAATAAACTGTCACACAACCTGATCTTTCCAATACTTCAGTATTTGTGATTTTGTCTTGCCACTTAATACCAAGAATTCTTCGCAGACACCGCATATGAAAGCTGTTTAAATTGTTCTCTTGGTGTGAGTAAGTTGTCCAGGTTTCACTGCCATAGAGAAGAGTACTAAGGACACAGGCTTGATAGACAAGGACTTTTGTTTTGGCAGTAAGCTTCCTGTTCTCCCAGACTCTTTTCTTAACCTGTTCATTGTTGTTGCTGCCTTACCAATCCGGATGTTGATTTCCTGATCGAGGGATAATTTGCTATTTACCACTGATCCTAGATATGTAAAATGGTCTACTATCTCTAGTTAATATATATATATATATATATATATATATATATATATATATATATATATATATATATATATATATATATATATATATACATATATATATATATATATATATCAGAAAGAATATCATAACAATAAGATTGAAAGAGCAAACAATTACTACATATGTGCAAATATTTTCACCATGTAATACAAACAAAAATTAGCAAGAATGCGAGGAGTTTTTCGAAGACATCCAAGGCATACTAAATAAAGTTAAGCGTTTGTATATTGTTTGGACATATAAACAATGATTTCACTGTCATCGTCTTGCTCTTATCTAGGTAACTGAGCTCGGGTTCACACAGGCAACAATAACTTCGTTCAAGATGGTATCGAACATTTATTGTATTTCAATATACAGTGCGTTGGCGCAGTGGGTTAACAAACCCGCGCTATATTACATATCACAGATAGTTAACATCAAACACATAGGTATCATACAACAGTCTAGCAAACTATCTAGCCTATGTATATATATATATATATATATCTATTGATATCTATTGAGTCCCTCTAAGGCAGGCCCTGTTGCCTCTCTGAAGTCCGTCTGGCCTCTGCCGGTCTCCACGTGTCCCAATCCGACACGGGTGGTAACTCTGTCCGAGTTCCCCGTGGACCCCGCAATAGGCGGGCCACGTCAGTGTCCACGGAACCATGGACTCAATGACCAGTCCTTCGAGAAGGCTCTAGATTACTCGGGCCTTGAGCGACTCACTTCTATCCCTTGGGCTGGAGTTGCAGCCCTTTCATTAATACTGATAAAGGTGAGGCGGTGACAGGATTCCCCCCTCTCCCCTGATGATGGTTTGTTATAGGGTAATTAGATCTGTTCTAATTCTGTCACCGAATCACATAAAGTTGGTGTTTGTAGTTTGGTGGACAGTAACCTGGTAACCTAAATACTGGCATCAAAACTCATGTATTCTCCCATACACCACTTCTCTGATTTGGTGAAGAGATCACTCTGTCTCCTGTGTCCTTAAAATGCTTATCTGACCGAAGTTACGTGACGTTTTAGTAGTTGTATTTACAACCCGCCCTTCTCATAGTACCCCACTGGTACCAAGACAATTAACCTCTGTATTAAAGAGGATTAACAAGACCGAAGTCCTGGCTAATTAAGTACACCTTCAAATCTTGATCTGTGTGTGCATTTCAATACACTTTTACTCTCGTATGTTGTATAATGCTAAATATGTAGTTACGTTGTTATTTTATCCCCTCAGACTACATGTGTCCCTGTTGGCTTGTTAGTGTGTTGACTAATAAGTTGCTGCTCCTAATAAAGTGATTGTATTTTAAATTGATAGTGTTGAGTTTTTAAGGTTTGTGTAACGTGTGTGCTGAATGTGTGGCGTCTTTCCAAGCGTCACGAGTTGGGATAACCTCAATCATGAATTACTGCACTGTGTGCAATACATGATTAGGCATTCCAAGTAGTGGTGCTTAGATGTAACCTAACTCTTAAACTAAGTATATTACATTAACTACTAAATTACGCTAACTACTAAAGTGAGTATATTAAACTAACTACTAAACTAAACTAACTACAACAACTTAGACAAGTCATGAAATTTTACATGAAAGACACAGACAAATTACAATAAATACGTTTTGCGTACAATTTGTCCGCTAGGTATATCGTTCTCTCATTTAATCCATTCACGCAGTCATTCACTCACCTTTCATTCAAAATAGTATTTGGTTAAAATATATAATTAAAGTTGAGGTAAGTGTTATTGCCCTTAGAAAAAATGGACTAGGCGATATTTGCCCTTTAAGAAAATACGTACTTTTTGTACGATGACTCAAAAATGGGTTATAATTTACACAGAGACAATTGTATAGGACGGTTCTTTAGCCTATGAATGGCACCGCCTGTAATATTAACGTAGAATGTGTACAAATTACAGGTTAACACATTTTATATACATCATTAATGCAAATATAATACATATTTAATACTACAGTAATTAATTAATTAAATAACTAAATCCAACGATGATGTGCGCGTTGTCCTCCTGTTGTTAGCGTGTTATGCCATGAATGTTAAAGTTAGTATGGCTGTCTCTTGAGTGTTGTAGTCGACGTCGTTCTGTTTCGGCTGTTTGCAAAGTTTCGTAGCAACAGTAAGTATGGATTGTTCTCAATGTCCCGTATAACGTGTTCTTACAGAATTCAGAGTCAGTTCACTGGTTGATATTATTGGTAGAAACACAGTTAACGTTTCTTGCTGGGATCGTTGTAGAGCTTGGGCACTTGATAGTATAGCTTTTAAAGTATAGGTCTTAAAGTATAGCTCTTAACGTATCATGTTCATGGGTGTCGTAAGTAACCTAATCACTGAGAGTTCTCTAGCAGGTGTAGAGTTACACTGTTATATGCCACAGACTAAAAGTATCACAGTTTCTAGTATGGCGAATGGTCGATGTGCTAAGAGTCATTCTACTGGCGCATTCGTTTGCCGTGATAATAGGTCAGCCATAATGTTGTCTGTGCCTTTGATATGGCGGATTTCGAAGTCGAAATCTTGAAGAAGAAGACACCATCTTTTCAAACGATGGTTTTTAGGTGACCCATGGTTAAGGACTAATAATGGCGAACTGTCAGTGAGGACGACAAAGTGACTACCCAAGAGGAACTTAGATAATCTCAATATACAAAACAGTAGGCTTAAAGCCTCCAATTCCACTGTGGCATACCGTGTCTCTGCCTTCTTTAGTTTGCGGCTTACGTAGAGAATCGGGTGTCTCACTCCATCCACTTCCTGCATTAAACAGCCTCCTATTGCGATAGCACTCGCATCTGTGGTCAAAATAAAGGGTAAATTTATGTTGGGTAATCGTAAGACTGGTGGATTAGAAAAAATATGTTTCAATCTACACATTGCATCTTCTAAGCTGGTACTTTTACAAATTTTTGATGGGTGATTTTTAGTTAACATATCAGAAAAGACTGAGGTAAGTTCTGCCCAATGTGGAATAAATTTAGAATAATAGTTGATAAGACCTAGTAAACTTCTAATTTGTTTCTTTGTGGTAGGCACTTCTAGATTAAGAATCTTGGAAACAATTTTCTCATCTGTCAACAATTTGCCTTCAGAAATTCTATGACCAAGGAAGTCTATTTGTGTATAGCCTAATTCAACCTTGGAAGGTTTGATAGTAAGTCCAAAAAGAGAGATTTGGTTGAAGACTTGTTTGAGAGTAAGTAAGTGAGAAGTCATATTCGAAGAATGGACGCATATATCATCAATATAGGCTACCACATCTTTAATTCCGTGTAATAGCAATCTTGTTAATCTAACAAAGGTGGCCGGTGCATTCTTCAGGCCAAATGGAAGATATAGCCATTCGTACAAACTGAGGGGTGTTGCGAATGCTTTTATATGTCTACAAGAAGGGTGTAGTGGCACTTGCCAATATCCTTTCGCTAAATCTGTCTTGGAAAATAAGGATGATTGAGCCATATTTAAAATGAGATCTTCACAGCTGTTCATTGGCTCTGCATCCGTTGTGGTTCTTGTATTTAATACTCTATAGTCGATGCACAAACGGATTGTCTGGTCCTTCTTTTTCACCAGGACAATCGGTGAAGAATATTGAGAATTCGATTTTTGAATTATTCCATTTCTCTCTAAATCTAAAATTTCTTTGTCTAAATTTGCTCTGTAATGGAGAGGAATAGAATATGGTCTACATTTGACCGGTGTCAGATCTGTCAGCACAATTGAATGTGTTATTTTATCAGTGCGTCCAGGTTTATTAGAAAAGATAGATTTATACTCGTCAAGGAGAGTCAAAATGTCTTGTCGCTGTTGTTGTGTCAAAGTGTCAGAGATATGTATGTCATTTATACTCCCGTCGTCAGTCATAATTGGTACAGGGATTTCAGTATTGTCCACGTCTGTCTGATTTATCACAGATGCTACTGTTTGTAAATTGTCCTCAATGTCATTGTCGTCGTCGTCGTCGAGATCAATCGTTGTCAATATGTTGTCAAATTTGTCGTCGTTGTCGATATCACAGATTGTCGGTAATGTCCATATGTCTTCGTCGTTTTTGTCGTCGTAAGAGTGTGTCGTTAACGATGCTTCATTTGTCGAGGTGTCATTCAGTTGGGAAATTGTCGTTTCGTCTCTGTCAGCAGTTCGTTGCGTCTGTTCACTTGTCTCAATGTCCTGTCTAGCATAGTATGGTTTCAACATATTTACATGGAATATTTTCAACTTTCCATTTAAAGAGATTTCGTAATCAACTTCCGAAATTCTTCTAATAATCTTAAAAGGTCCCTGCCAAGAGGTAGATAGTAAATCTCTTTTGTCAGGTAGCAGTAGCAAAATATCCTGACCTGGATTGAGTACAATTGTTTTTGCACCTCTGTTGGCGTACTGCCTGTATTAAAAACCTTTCTCCTGTAGTGATGTTCTGGCCAATATACAGGAACGTATGATTTTGTCTCTGGTGTCAGTGACTAAATCATAGGTAGAAATGGGTAGTTGGATATCTACAGGTTGTGATATGATCTCTTTATAAATGGTGAGAGGTCCTCTTGGGTTCGCTCCATACATCAATTCGAAGGGAGAGAACCCTGTACTTGATTGCGGGACTTCTCTATATGCGAACAGCACCGTTGGGAGAAGTATGTCCCAATCGGCTGGATTTTCAGCTGTCACTTTAGATAGCATATGTTTCATGTCCCCATTTAGTTTCTCGCAGATACCATTTTTATGCTCCCAATCTCTGATTTCCTTTTCAGAGCATGGTTGTATGTTGGGCAAGTTCCCAAGTATAATATCAGCGACTGGATTTTCAAGGACAGCGCACAATACTTGTCCTGATATGAACGGTGTTCGAATTTCGACCAGAGCAAGGGGGTATTTTTCTATAGTACCTGAGAATGTGCGACAAGTCACATGTTTGTCTGTGTAGTCTTTAGTGTCTATTAATGTTTTCTTAATCCCACAGAGCGTTGCGCCGGAATCCCGAATTAATGTGCACTTTTTGTTATTTACAAACCCTGTTGAAAAAACTAGCTTGCCTTTAGATGACAAAGCAGCGTTGGCTGTTTCATTTGAAATAGGGATAGTGTGGCCACATAGTAATGTTGTGTCAAGTTGGAACTTCGTACAGGTGTTACACTTACTGTCTGTAATGGTGTCAATAATTTGTACAGCATTTCCAAGCTCACTTACACTGTCGTTTTGATTATCACACTCATTCAGTGACTCAATCTCTTCGTCTGACGACGTTTCCACTAGTGCAGCATTGGCCTGTTTCAATAACTTTCGGCCATCACAGAAGCGACTATAGTGGCCAAAGCTCCGGCAAAAAAAACATTTGACCGCTCTCTGGTAAGCATTGCGCTTAGTCTTCTGCTTCTCCACCATCATCTTGAGGTGGTGAGGATAGTTAGGCGATTTGTCGCACATCGCGTAACTGTCGTGATTCAAACTGCAATATTGGCATTTAACTAGTTTACTGACATTTGAGCGCGGCTTAAATTTATTCTCTGTTTGTTTCGAGTATTTGGTGTTCACTACTGCTGCTGCTGTATCGTTGTGACTTATGTTTAGCTGAAAAATGTCTCTATTTGCTGTGAAAAATGCATTCCCCTTGGACTCGATTTCCTGAATACTTTTACAGTCCATTTGTTTTAAGAACTTAGCAAAAGGTGTAGGGATGGTGCTAACTATTTTGTCTATAATAATGAGCTCTTTAAGTTTGTCATGGCTGTTGTTAGTTTTAGCCGAGTTAATCCACTTTGTGCACACGTCTTGGACTGTACTGACATAATCTATAAAGGTTTGGTTTGGTTGTGGAGATAATTTGGCAAATTGTTGTTGGTAACCTGCAGTATCTAAGGAAAAATGTTGGAGAATGCGTTGTTTTAAATAGTCATAGTCTTTTCGCATTTCCTGTGGCACTGTCTCTATTACTTTCAAAGGTTCAAGAGCTAAGTTTCTCATTAAAATAAATGCCCAATCTGATTTTATGATCTTATGGTAGGACATTAAACACTCAAAATTTTTCAAGTAGGCGCTGATGGAATCTCCTGAGCAGAACGCCTTCACGAGGCCTTTATACTTGTTATATTTTTGTTCCTTCCTCTTTGCTTTTTAGCTTATTTTCAGATATTTCTGCGTTGGACTCAATCTCCATCTGTTTTAGTTTTATTTGTGTCTCGGCATTCAATTGGGCTTGTTTGGCCGCCGCCTCCAGCTCCATTTGCAATTTCTTTCCTTCTGCCCCCATTTGCATTTGCATTTTCTTTTTCTTCTGCCTCCATTTGCAATTTCTTTTCTTCTGCCTGCATTTGCATTTTCTTTTCTTCTGCCTGCATTTGCCTGTGTTTTTCCTCTCGTTCTATCGCTCTTTCTTCACGGGCAATGTTTTCTGCGTGCGTTTTCTGTGCCCATTCTGACAGTTTCTCTTCTTTATAACCTAATTTTATTCCTTGCTCAATGCATTTATCTAAGCTAGCCATTTTGTGTTTTACTTGTTGGTATTGTTTATAAAGTTAAATCCCTTAGGAAAAATGTTGGGGAGTAGGAAAATTTAGTTATCTCCCTTAATTATTAAATTTGTAAATCAAAATGCAAGGTTATGTTGGTTACAAGGTCATGAATATACAAACAAATCAATGTGAAACAAAATGATACATTGATGGATGGTGAGAAGTACAGCTTAGAGTTGCAATGGGTATGATATGAAACTTAGCTTTTAATCCCAGAACTCGCTGATGTTGTCTTGTACTCTCGCCACTGTTGGAAAGGTTACATAGGTTGCACGCGCCACTATTCGCGGAACAATCTGCTCGTAGAGTGAGAAAACATTAGTAACAGTCAAAAAATGTCACAGTCATGTCAAAAATAGTTTACAGTAATCAAATAATGAGAGACACACTGCTGAGGCACTGCTGAGACACTGCTGAGGGACTCAGATTAATTCTATTTTATTGCTAGATAGCTACTAATATTTAAACTTGTAAGGTTAACAATTTGTGGTACAAAAATCAATGTGATATAATTAATTTAGTAATTTTACATGGCAATTAATAGTTCTTTCACAATAGATTTTATGCCAAAACCGGAAAACTAGCCCCCAAAAAGCCTGTCATCGTCTTGCTCTTATCTAGGTAACTGAGCTCGGGTTCACACAGGCAACAATAACTTCGTTCAAGATGGTATCGAACATTTATTGTATTTCAATATACAGTGCGTTGGCGCAGTGGGTTAACAAACCCGCGCTATATTACATATCACAGATAGTTAACATCAAACACATAGGTATCATACAACAGTCTAGCAAACTATCTAGCCTATGTATATATATATCTATTGATATCTATTGAGTCCCTCTAAGGCAGGCCCTGTTGCCTCTCTGAAGTCCGTCTGTCCTCTGCCGGTCTCACACGTGTCCCAATCCGACACGGGTGGTAACTCTGTCCGAGTTCCCCGTGGACCCCGCAATAGGCGGGCCACGTCAGTGTCCACGGAACCATGGACTCAATGACCAGTCCTTCGAGAAGGCTCTAGATTACTCGGGCCTTGAGCGACTCACTTCTATCCCTTGGGCTGGAGTTGCAGCCCTTTCATTAATACTGATAAAGGTGAGGCGGTGACATTCACAAACAGGAAAGTAGAGGCTTGGGGAACACTACATGGAAGAACAACATAACAAACAATATTCAGACTTTGTTCTCGCTATAGCAGCTTATTATCACCGACACGCTAGGAAATTAAACCACTTCCACACAGTCTGCCTTAGGAAGCTACTGAAGATTAAATGGCAAGACAAGATCCCTGACACTAAAGTCCCAGAAAGAGCGTCCATGCTCAGTATCCACACTCTACTAATGAAGAATCAGATTCGCTGGGCTGGTCACTTGACTCGCATGCCAGATCACAGGCTCCCTAAACGATTTTTTTTACGGTGAGTTGCGTTGTGGTGAACGCTCCCAAGGCGGCCAGAGGAAACGCTTTAAAGACACTCTGAAAATCTCACTGAATGATTTTGGAATTCATCATGACACCTGAGAGACGTCAGCCAGAGACCGAAATTAGTGGCGTGAATCATTACGCAATGGTGCAGTCACGTGTGAGGCAACCAGGAATGCAAGAGCTGTGAAGAAAAGGCAGGACAGAAAAACCACTGCAAGAAATCGTCCTACAGAAACGTCAAGCATTCTTTGTCCACATTGCCAAAGAACATTTCGAGCCAAAATATGCCTTATCAGCCATCTTAGAACTCACGGCTCCATACTTTCAACCCCACTGGATGAAATGAATGGTCATCATAATTCTTTATGGACAAACAACATTATCACCTCTGTTATTCTTGGTAACTATAAACTGGATTATGAAGACAACAACAGCCATTGCCAGAAATTGACATGATCTTACTTGGTGAAACCTTACTGTAAAAGATGGAATCATACACATATCAAAGCAGCAATGTAGACTAATACGGGAGAACAAATACATTTATCAAATAAGAATACAAATGACAAGAAGAGCGTTTATAGCAATAAGAAATTTGAGGAAGCCAAAAGAAAGGAAACTTAACACCAAACTTAGAGTATTAAATTGTGATGTTAAATTGGTAACGCATATCTAATTAAATATTTTGTCCGTGTATTTATTAAAGATAATATCAATAACAGTTATTACCACTATCGGGATGTTCCATCTCAAAATTATACTAAATAGCACGCAGTTTTCTCAAACGTACACACATAATTCACAAATGTTTGCTTGCAATCCCTTTCTTATTATTGCAGTATTATCAGCTTAACATAAACCGAAACTTACTATTCACAATTCTGACTACTCTCCATGGTAATAATAAAACAAGTATGGTAGTGGCGTCCTTTCCTGTTTCGTACCATCTGCTGTCCAAAAACACGAAGTCCAGGGCAAATGATGATATGACAATAAAGGCATCAAATACCTGGCAAGTAAAGACAAAATTAAGCAACAAAAATTTGTATAATACACTTTGAATCTGGAGTCATTCTTCTTTCTTCTTCTTCTTCTTCTTCTTCTTCTTCTTCTTCTTCTTCTTCTTCTTCTTCTTCTTCTTCTTCTTCTTCTTTCTTCTCAAGAGTCGAGAAGCAGCACTCTTATAAGATGGAGAAATACAATGACATGGTTGCAAGTCAGAGACAGGAAGGACATACAGTCAGGCTATTCGTTTTTGAGATAGGCGCAAGAAACCTTGTTACTAGCCCTGCATACAACGCGGTGAAACAACTCGGTCTAAAGGGACAAGCAAGACATCGGCACTTAAAAGGCTGGGCGAGGCAGCGGAGAAGGCCTCGAGTTGGCTATGGAGCAAGCATAATGCGGAGTGGGACGAGGATACACAGTAAATGTTTCAACTTTGCCTACAATGTTAGTCACCGTCTCTAAAGAAGAATAACCTCAAAACAAATCTCTCCAGAAGATTACAACCCCACGATGCAAGGGAAACGTCTCAATAAATACGTACGACAGGAGAAAGACGTCCAGGAGTCATGATCCGGACGGGCCTGCCCACTAAGGGTGTAGAGAAGGTAAAGGGGTAGAAACATTCAACAAGGGGGACTACTTCTTATGATCAGAAGCCTCATGTCGTGCTCGTTCCCCGAGGGAGTTTTTTCGACAGTAGTATATATTCATATATGATTGCCTCCGAAATAGAATCGCCATCTAACTGTTTTTGATTTATGAAAATTAATAATAACTGTTCGACATCTTCAGTTGTTTGCGGTCTCTGTTTCGTTAGCACAATCACTTCTTTCGCTACATTAGCCTTCTTTATTGCTTCCTTTTTCGCCGCAATGGAACTGATAACATAAGGCCGATATCAGCAATCTTACTGTCGGCCTCGTAGTTTGCAATGATTTCCTTCTTCAACTCAATTGTGTTCGTGGTTCACTTCTTCGAAGGGCTGTTGACTCTGGAAACTTTCTTTGGTCGGAGATAAAAGGAAAGGGTTAACTTATTAGCAAGTGATGCTCACACAACGAGTGTGAAGAGCAGAAGAACACGTGGGTCCCTTTGTTTTCGCAAAATAAGAAAAAAAAGACAAGGAAAAAAACATTGATATTCTTCTGCTTACTGTATTCTGAAATAAAAAGGTAGGGTGTAAAGACAAAGAGGATCGAGATCATAGCTCTGATTTTTATCCCAAATGTGTCGGTCTTATTCCACAGACCGGCCTTCTGAACTCCGTAGATCCAGCGACGCCACCCCCCCCCCCCCCATCCCCAGGGGTATCCGAAAAATAATGCATTCGTGAACCTAATGAAGGAGTCCGAAAAAGAAACCACGATTTTCGGGGCAAGAGACCGACTGCTTGACCATTTCATCACAGAAACCACGACTTTCGAGACAAGAGACCAGTTCACCACCCCCCCCCCCCCCAACCCCCACCTTTTTTAATATTTTCCTCCCTTTCCGATCCCCATTAAACAAATCTGTAAGTCGCACGTCTCCTGAAACATACAGCAGAGCGTGTTTCACGACGATTTGTGTAAGACGTATGTTCTTCACCTAATGACATACCTCAAATTTTTTCTTGAAGAATCCCCATCCAGTACAACAGAGCTTGACTGCAGTCTGAAACAATAAAATAATCACGTATTGGACTTTTATTCTCTGCCCTGAGATTAATTTGCTACTCTAAACAACAACAAGTGGAGACAATTTAGATAGCACTGTGATGTCGGTTCTTCAATCAATCAATCAATCAATCAATCAATCAATCAATCAATCAACATAAATGTTTGCAACAGATTAATGAAGTAGCATAAATGACCGTATACAATAAATACGCCGTTTCGCAGTAATAGATTCACATATAATATTGTGTTTGCATTACATATATTAACGTGATGAACATGTTAATGTTAAATAACAATAAAGAAAAACAGCAATAACATTAAGTGTAGCTAACACTGAAAGCTTAGTGACTGTTCTATTACACATGTGTCATCAACACCACCATGTGCCTTGCAAAGTGACGTAGGCGTTCATATTTCTCCATAAATCTCGGCCCATGATGTTATGGGTAAATTATGTTGATGATATTCCGACATGCCATTGTTTTAAACCATGATGCATCTTTTCTCTCTATTTTTCTATGTCCCTTCGACCGTTATCATAGGTGTTCTCATTTATCTCTTTTATGATTATATGGCAAGAACTATTATGCATACATGGTAAACACGTTTTGCTTCTTTCTTACAGCAGTGTATACAGTTCTACTTTCATACACCTTTCCCAAACACTCGTTGATAGTTACTCTGGCTGTCCAGTATTTTCGCAACATACCTATCAGAAACCAAAAAATCGAGGCCTCCAAATCTTCCTAATTTGTTCTCTCAAATTCCACTATTCACATTCATACATTAGATAAGGATGGATATAACAGGTCTCTTCCAGCTATTGGTTGAAAGTGACATATAATATAAGATAGCTTCCATGATATGAAATGCAGTTTTTGCTTGGCTTATTATGCGCTAAATCTCCTGTCACACTTCTTTTATCTGGCGTTATAAAAACTGCCCGTAAATATTTGATTTTGTAGAATTGGCTAAGCATGTTTCCCTATACTATAATAACATATTTTGATGATATTATTCTTTGATACAACAATTATTTCTGTCTTCTTAGTAATATTTGAACATCTCTTCCGGTCGCCAGTATGGCGGTTAGGCGTTGAGCCGTTAAGGCCTGTGGCGTCTTTATGCTTGTGGCTACGGTTTGCAATCGCATTTTCCTCATGTTGGACTGGCAGTACATGGTTCCGTCGCTCTGCTACTGAGTGAGTGCAGTGGGCGACACCGTGAGCTGTGAAATTCGCGTGGAATGCTTCTACATCTGTCCTGTACAGTGAACTGCATGTTCGGAACAATGGCTACCGGCGGTTGCTGAATTGACTGTTTTACCCTTTCTGTTCACGAGTGCATTTTTCGGGAGACTCCTGGGAGTCGGCGCTGAAGCTGCGGAGTTCGTGCTTTGTGCGACACTTTCGGCGGGTCGCCCTGCGGTAAGAGACCGAGCCATGTGAGAAAACCCGGGTCAATGATGTCTTTCTGGTGACTGCCGAGTCCATCGACGATGAACTGTGGTATTCGTGGATGAATTTTGTGTTGACATTCTGACGGTGGCATTATGCACAGTGTACCTGTGCGGGCTGTTGGATTGCCGAGACTCCCGTCTATTTCCCTTTTCATATTGGACAGTGGGGAGCATTTTGTGTGATATTCGCGGCATGGGAATGGAGCATAATGGGGACGACCCGTTGCCGTGAAGTTGGAACCTCGACTAACTAACTAACTGTGACATAATGGATTAGGCATCCACATTCCAAGTCCAACACATCCATAATAATACTTTTAATCTTGAACGGAGACCATCCAGATAGTAGGGCCATTAATAGAATCAAAGGTTCTGGAACGCGGTGGGGTGGGGCAGCGGTGTACGCTCGCCTTTTCATTGGCTAATTGTGTCAGCCCACGCTATTCACTAGGCCAAATTTCAAATATCTGGTAGTTTGAGCCGGGATTCCACCAGGAACAGTCGCTATCTGTGATGTGGGGACCCAAAAATGCCCTTAAATATTCCGTAAAATATTGTTCTCTGGACAACATGTACCACTTTAAAACATACTTTAATGTTGTGGTTATGCCTAGTGAATGAAAGAGAAGAATATAAGAGTATTTTATGAAGAAAATGTGAAAGTGAAAACAGAACTTCTGTGTGCAGGTATTCTGAATACTGCTTCTTCAACCTGTCAGGTCTTCCACGCTGTATACTCCAAGTGCATATCATTCCCCTGTTGTGACTGGTTGCGTATGCTTGATGATTGTAAATTACACTCAATGCAAATTCGCAAACCATTTGTGCATTCTAAATGCCTAGCATGACTCATTCTTAACCAAACTGTACACTGCTCTTGCGAGTTAACATTTGGCAGTCTGGATTGGAATGTGTGATGTAACATGTATAAGTTCCTTTGTAAATGCTGAGAATGTTGGAGTGAGTGAGCTGGTGATTTGATGAATAGCTTCTCACATTAGTAGAAAGAAAGATGCTTCAATATCCATATGTAGGCAGGACGTGTATGGCACGCCAGAATTGCAAAGTTCCTGTGATGCCTGGTGGCTAGATTACGCTCAAGAGAATTAATATAATTTCTCTCTGAAGTATTACACTGGTACCTCTACTGTTGGTAGGTTCATATGAACTAGTTCTTAAAAAGGACAATAGTTGTGTGAACCTGTGTCTTAGTCGGCTGAATATAATGTATGGCTCATGCAAATTTACAAGGACAAAACATGTTTTTCCCATATGTGCTTTGGTGCATATGAGAACAATTGCTTATG
This sequence comes from Cepaea nemoralis, assembly GCA_014155875.1. Taxonomy (NCBI): domain Eukaryota; kingdom Metazoa; phylum Mollusca; class Gastropoda; order Stylommatophora; family Helicidae; genus Cepaea; species Cepaea nemoralis. The sequence goes on along the minus strand of JACEFZ010021144.1, from coordinate 7,365 downwards.
TAATTTGGCTTCTTTACCTACTGTAGTAGATATGGACATTACTCAGTGGGGAAAGAGCACATGATGATGATGATGATGTACTTGTGAGCCAAGTCTGGTCTGAAAGGGGTGAGGTCTGGCATTGCTGTGCGAGTGTGTATGGAATAGGACATTCATGCACCAACATGACAACCATTGGAATTCATGTGTGGTCTGCTAATGGGATAAATGCCATTAGTTTAATACATATTGCATATTGCAGTTGTATATGCCTATTTTCCATTCTGCCTCACGATGCCTGTTCATGTCCTGATCCACAATGCCTGTCTCATGTTGCTATGTCACAATGCTTGTAATTGTGTTAAGCTACCCTGTCTCAACATATAGGCTTGTGATTACCATAGATAGGGGTGAATAATTAAAACATATCACCCACAGTGCATCAAGTGGAATACACTCCATCATCAACCAGGAGAGGTGTGCTTGGTCAAACCCTCCCTCACCTCCCCATTTCCATCTGTGTATGTTGATGTATGATAACATTTTCTTTTAACAAATGTAAAGAGATGTTGTGCCATTTTGTATATCAACAGAGAACAAAGGATGGTGGAGAGGCCTTCATATCATCTGGGACAACTAACCAGGAGTCTCAGATCCAGAACTAACTCCCTATAAGTGTAATCCAGGGATAATCACAGAAGAACACAGGCTGAGTTGCCAGCCTTTATCTTCATGACAAACCATGGCCCAAGTCAACTGAAAGTAACTGTTTTTAAACAGAAAGCAGGAATGGTCGACATTGGTGAACCTGTCTTGGTGCACAGTGAACCATGCTTTAATAAAGAAGTCCCCTGTCTACAGTTTGTCTCGGTCAGGCTCATGGAAAGTAAACCTCTGCCCCAATGGAACACTTATTCTCCTAGAATCCAAAATGTAGGAATTTCTTGGAGGATTTTATCTCAGTTCTCTAACCGCTGAATGAAAATGGGGAGACAAACAGTTCTGAAGAATCCATTAATGTGATTATAATGGTTATTATAGTGATCAGGACAGTGATCATTAATTATCAGTGTCATCTGAGAAATTGAAAAACAAGTCTCTGGTTGTTAACCCCATTCAAGAAAACTGGTGAAATGACTATAGCAGTGGATTGTTTATCTGGGACTTATCTTGGATAATACATAGCATGGTGCTCACACAGTGATGTTGAATGAGACTTGAAGAGTAGGTGAGGTTAGACTAGCTAAGTGGAGTGCTGCAATATATTGGACTTTGTTAATGCTTGCTTGCTTGCTTGTGTTCATTGGCTTGAGCTCCAGCGCTAAGTCCTGTATGTCGGATGAAGGCATCCTGTTGTCCAACATCAGTGTGATGTCATACAGGACCTGAGGTTTGCGTGAGTATCCGTTGTCCCATGTCTGGCTTATTGGTGTGCAGAACTGGTGGTTCCTCACCGTACAGGCAGACACTCTTCGACTTCGGAGGAATCGGCGATCCTACTGACTTTAGCCAGGACCCAAAAGGGACCTGTTGCCCAGGACGCTCGACGAGGACGCGTCAATAGGTCTTGGCCAGTATATAACCCAGCCCTGGTGCCATGGAAACACCTCTACGTCCCGGACTTTGTTAATAATTCTGGGTCTCTTCAGCAAGTCATGATCTACATGTACCGAGAATACATCTCCCAATGTCAGGAGAGTGATATCCTCAACCATTTGAAGTACCCCAGTGTCAGCTTTCACAGGCAGTCTGGTCAACAGTGAGATTCAGTACCATATCATCCCAAATTCTGTTCTCAAGAGGAAATAATCTGCCATGGAACTTATGGGAAGTCTGCTGCCTGAAGCTTTCCCAACATCAGTTGCTGATGATGACAGGATGCAACTGATCCAGAACAGTAGTTCCGCCCTTAAGTTTCCCCATGACAGGATTTTATAAAATTCCCAAGAGACAGGAAGTGATGATAGATACAGAAAATCAGTGGTGTAGTTAGAGATTGGAGAGGAGGAGGAGAGTTTATTGATCGGTTGGTGGAGTAATTAGGAGTTGTTGTATCATGTTTATCTGCATGCATGTTCTGCATATTTATACATTATGCATGTACTTGATTGAAGTGCAGATATGGACACAAGGATGAACCATTGGTCTTCACTCGACCCACCGGTAGCTCAATAAAGTGTATTAATGAACCAGTGTTTTAAGTACATGTCCCATGTGAATGTCTTGTACAGTTGCTGTCAAGTATTGTACCTGGTGAATGTCTTAAGTTACTGTGGTTGGTGACAGATATTGTGAAAAGTCCTGTATAGATGTTGTCAAGTATCTCTCATGATGTATGTCTTGTACAATTGTGGTGTAAACAATTCCATGTAAATGTATGTCCCACTCTTGTCAAGAACATGTCATGTAGATGTCTTGTTCAACAGATGTTATGTACAGTTATTGTTGAGTTTGTCTACTAATATTGAATCCTAAAGTCCTAAGGTATAATTGGACAACTGATATAGGTCACTTTTGACACAAATAAATAAGGGAAGATCTAATGTGACGGACGAACAGCACACTGACAACACTATGATGAGTAAATTGGATCCTCAGTTGTACAGGGGCGAATAGTTCAGATCTTCTTTTGGCCTTGAGGGAACCTTTTTCTTCTTTTATAAATTTCTGTGTAGATACTTGGTAGTCTCACAGTGGGGGTTCAGAGCCAAAGGAAAAATGGTTCTCCAAAAGGGCTAGGCGGGAATGATTATCTATCTCATTTGAGAGACCTCTAGACAAAAACGTGCAAAATCATATCCTTTATCTTGTCTATTTATTATTCAAGATAAATTTGCAGAGAACACTACTAAATAGGTCCTCTGTCAACTATCTAACATGTCACACTAACCAACCAACCAACCAACCAACCAACCAACCAACTAACTAATATTTAAACATCTATTTCAGAACTCTCTATTACTACGATGTGCAACAGTTGTTGCAAGTCTTTTGCAGTTGCATCTATCAATACTGTGTCTTTTGCATAATGCACATTGTATGTATTATAACCTCCTCTCGTTTTCTTTATTTATTTTGGATCTCTCTCAGGTTTATTTCATTTTAGCTTTGCCATAAGAATTGACAATCATGAGAACTGTACGACACCTTAAGATGCTAATATAATATCACTGGATCTGATCAATTTGTACCGCCAAATATAAGTGCGATCCAAACAGGATGTGATAATTATACTTTTTTTGTAGGCATAGTATAAACAATCTGTGATATGCTGATGACATGTTTTGGGGTGCTAAAACGAAACAAATGTTTTACTCTAAATAACAGAAAATCAGAAATCCCCATGTTGTGTGTTTGCATGTTTTATAGGTATAAATAGGATTATACATGTTGCCACATGGCGTTTAGACAGAATGACGTCATCGGAATGAGCGGTAGAAAATCATATAGGGAAGATCCACTCGGACACTAAAGTGGACGTCAACAAAGGAATCCAAGGAAAATGTGGAGAACGTAATTGGACAGCAACGGGAGACGCTGGGACTTCGTGATACGAACAAGATGTGTTTCTGAAGGCTCGAGGTGAAGGTGACACCTGGATGCCGTGATTTCGGGATGAGACAGCAGGGAGTCTGGTAAGGAATTTATTGAGGACGACACAACAGTGAAAAAGACCGGGAATGGAAAATCCACCTAGACTGAATCTTAGTATCTAAGAAATTGAGCTGAAGAATGGATAGGAAGGCTTCAAGGGCGACGAGCTGGTTTGGGAGCTCAGGGGTGGATGTATTTGAGTAGGTGCCGATCCTGTGGTTAGGGATCAGCCTGCTTTTCTGCCAGAGTTTTAATCCTATTACCGGTGGCGGAAATAAACGTCTGGAAATCGTTTCGCTTCACTTGAGTATGCTATTCTGAATCGTTCTGTTATCAAGTTCCGATTTTTCGATGATGCTTTTTGTGTTTGCTCCAGTTGCGTTTAGCGGACAGGCACATTGAGACACATGTGTAGATCTTAGAAACCAAATATTCTTGTTCATATATTTCAAGCTTTCAACCAGAGCACTAGGTAATTCAACAACAAGAAAACAGCGATGCTGGTAATTCTTGGTCCCCTGGAGATGAACCTGTTGTAAATATTCTCAGGGAACAGACAGTGAATAAGGAAGTGCATAATGACGAATCCACCCCAAATTCTTTTGAAAGGGCGCATTCTGACAAAACCTACCTGAAAAGTAGAAGGAGAAGTTATATAAGTAGAGAAATTAACATATTCATTAACTCGGGAGGAATTCATCACGAGAGAGGAGTAGGGATTTTAGTAAAAAGAAAGTTAGAGAAAAATATTAGTGGATTCTGGGCTCATAAAGACAGAATGATTGCCATGGTCCAGTTTATACAGGCCTGAAACATGGCATGAGTTTGTGACAAGCGAGGTCTACACGAGGAGACAGTGTGGACTTACCCGCCACGAGCGTGGTCACGAGAACATGAAAAGCGTTCAGGACGTTTTGTGAGGAGGACAAAACGTCATCTTAAAACAGTCGGACTGGAGCTATGGTCAGTGTAGGATCTGGTTCTGAGTAGAACGGCCATATACTGCGCCTCAACTGTTATAGTTAGAGCGTGTGCAATTGTAATCTGTGAATATTGTGTTTAAGTGAAATGTGGTGTCAATGATTTTGTAATCTCTGAATATTGTGTTTAAGTGAAATGGGGTGTAACTAAATTTTTTTAAATTTGTTTAATGAATTGGTGTATGATATTGTTTTGAATTGTGTTTAATGAAATTCTGAATGTTTGTAATTTTAATATTTGTTTTAAAAGGGGGAAAATTTGAATTTTATTGTTTTAATGAAATGTGTTAATGAATTGCCCCTTGAAATTGTTTTGAAATGTGTTAATGAATTGTTTCCTAAATTTTGTTTTTAAAAATTGTTAATGAATGTTTCAAGGGGTTTTTTGAAATGTGTTAATGATTTGTAATTTTAAATTTTGGGTTTTTGAATTGTTAATGAATTTTTCCCTTGAAATTGTTTTTGAAATGTGTTAAAAATTTTGTTTCCTAAATATTGTTTTTGAAATTGGGAATAAAATTTGTTTCCTAAATTTGTTTTTGAAATTTGTTAATGAATTGTTTCCTAAATATTGTTTTGAATGTGTTAATGAATTGTTTCCTAAATTTTGTTTTTGAAATGTGTTAATGAATTGTTTCCTAAATTTGTTTTGAAATGTGTTAATGAATTGTTTCCTAAATTTTTTTTAATAATGTGTTATGTTTTTTTTTTTTTGAAATGTGTTATGAATTGTAATTTTGATATTGTTTTTAAAATGTGTTTGAATTGTTTCCTAAATATTGTTTTGAATTTTGTTAAGTGAATTCTGAATATTTTTGTAATTTGAATGTAAGGAATTCTGTTTTGTTTTAATGAATTTGGGGGTTTTATTGAATTCTGAAATTTTTTTTGGAATTTGGTGTTTTTTTTTTCCTGAAATTGAAAAAATTTTTTGGGTTTTTTTAATTTGAAATTTTTTTTTGTAATGTTGTAACTGAAAATGTTTTAAATTTTGTTTTTAATGAAATGTTTCTGATATTGGAAATTTAAATTTGTGTTTTAATGAAAGTTTCAATATTTGTAATTCAAAAAATTTTTTTAAATTTTGGGTGTTGTAATGTATTGTAATCTCTGAATATTGTGTTTAAGTGAAATGTGGTGTCAATGATATTGTAATCTCTGAATATTGTGTTTAAGTGAAATGTGGTGTCAATGATATTGTAATCTCTGAATATTGTGTTTAAGTGAAATGTGGTGTAAATGATATTGTAATCTCTGAATATTGTGTTTAAGTGAAATGTGGTGTCAATGATATTGTAATCTCTGAATATTGTGTTTAAGTGAAATGTGGTGTCACTGATATTGTAATCTCTGAATATTGTGTTTAAGTGAAATGTGGTGTCACTGATATTGTAATCTCTGAATATTGTGTTTAAGTGAAATGTGGTGTAACTGATATTGTAATCTCTGAATATTGTGTTTAAGTGAAATGTGGTGTCAATGATATTGTAATCTCTGAATATTGTGTTTAAGTGAAATGTGGTGTAACTGATATTGTAATCTCTGAATATTGTGTTTAAGTGAAATGTGGTGTCAATGATATTGTAATCTCTGAATATTGTGTTTAAGTGAAATGTGGTGTCAATGATATTGTAATCTCTGAATATTGTGTTTAAGTGAAATGTGGTGTCAATGATATTGTAATCTCTGAATATTGTGTTTAAGTGAAATGTGGTTGTCAATGATATTGTAATCTCTGAAATTGTGTTTAAGTGAAATGTGGTGTCACTTTATTGTAATCTTGAATCTGATATTGTGTTGAAGTGAAAATGTGGTGTCAATGATATTGATATCTCTGATATTGTGTTAAAGTGAAATGTGGTGAACTGATATTTATCTGTGAATATTGTGGTTTAAGTGAAATGTGGTGTCAATGATATTGTAATCTCTGAATATTGTGTTTAAGTGAATGTGCTGTAACTGATATTGTATCTGTGAAATAGTGTGTTTAAGTGAAATGTGCTGTAACTGATAATGTAATCTCTGAATATTGTGTGTTAAGTGAAATGTGTGTCAATGATATTGTAATCTCTGAATATTGTGTTTAAGTGAAATGGGGTGTAACTGATATTGTAATCTGTGGAATATTGGTGTTTAAGTGAAATGTGGTGTCAAAAATTTTGTATCTCGAATATTGTGTTTAATGAAATGTGGTGAACGATATTGTAATCTGTGAATGTGTTTAGTAAATGTGGGTCAATGATTTGTAATCTCGATATTGTTTTTTAAGTAAATGGGGTGTAACTGATATTGTAACCTAAATATTGTTTTTGGTGAATTCTGTAACTGATATTGTAATCTCTGAAGATTGGTTTAGTGAAATGTGGTGTCAAGATTTGAAATTCGTTCAGTATTGGGAGATAAGAAAGAACTTTACGTGTGTTGCGTTATTCAAGACTGTTGATTTGGTCCAAATCACTTTTGTCGTGAATAGTGCAGTAAAAGAATTTAAAACCCTAACTCAAGAAAATGAAGAATTTCCAATGAAAGACCACAGCACCCCAGTCAAAAAGGGTGCTGGTCCAAAATGAGTACAGAAACGTGACGTCAGAAAGAAAATTGACTTGGGCCCCCGGGAGAGTTCACCGGTTCTTGTAGCACTGTGACGGATCCAGTGTAAACCCCAAAACCGGGTCTGTTCCCGTGAAAAACCCATTGACCAAAACCGCTATCACCATGGCGAATTACTGTAAACAATGACCCCTTGCCTATGAAAAAGGGAGTTCACATGTATTTAGCACCATGGGGACCATGTAGACAAGTCCTATTAGTA
>JACEFZ010021143.1:12500-46870 GCA_014155875.1 Cepaea nemoralis | reverse complement strand
AAAGGAAAAAGGGTAGAGAGACAGAGAGAGGGGCAAATAGAGACCGAGAGACACATAGAGAGGTACAGACACAAAAGGAGAAACATACAGAATATGAGACAATGATGACCAGAGTGACTGATTTAAAACCAGGTTGCCAAAAACGTTTAGAGGTTAAAAGTGTTCGTTATTTTCTCGCTGTGTACCTAGCTCTAATGGAGATCACAAGTCAGCACTTGGATATGACCCAGAAACTGAGCTACTGTATGACAGAAAAATGGAAATCCAGCAACTAATTCAGGACAATGCTCACTCGGGTGATGTGATTATCTACATAGATGGTTCGGTGTCAAGAGGTGAGAGAAGTGGCTGGGGGTTCATAACCAAAGCTAATGGTCGATGTTTGGGGTAGGAGAGCCTGGCATATGATACCACAACATCCAGCTTAAGAATGGAGGTGGAGGCAGTCACTGCGGCTCTCCGCTGGATGGAGAATACGACACACACACACATCGTGATTGTAACTGACTCAGAAAGCATGCTGACGAGGGTGAGGAAGGGCAGACTTCGTGCGGAGTGGCTTGCTTCGCTTTGGAGGTCACGGGTGGCAAGCATTGCCTGGATCTTTTCTCCGGGGCATGCCGGTATGCTGGGAAATGAACAGGCGGACAGATTGGCTGGCTCTGCAGGACTTTGTGGAGTATTGATACATGACAAGGCAGACGTGGTTGCGGCCTTGTGGGAGCACGTGCACACCTCGGAGGAGCAAATGGATTACCATGGTCTGGCAAGAATGAGACAATGAGGAGTGACGAAGGGATCTGGCCGACGCTCAATGCTCAAAGGAAAGGCGAGACGGACTTATAATCAGATTGCTACTGGTACTATTAGTGTTGGAACTCTTCGCTGGCTGCTGAGGATGGGGACGGAGCACTTATGGGAATGCCCCGAATGCTGTGATGTTGATTCCTAAATCAATCAATCAATCGCATTGATTCTAACGTTTAGCAACAGACCAGATATTTGTCAGAATAGAATCTGGATTTTTGTTAGAATTGATCAGCTGTATGCATCAAATGGAAGATGCACAATAGAGATTAAGAACAGAATAGGGCAAGCAAAAGCTGCATTTCAAAAAATAAAAAGTATTTTAAACAATAAGTCACTATAATTGAATGTAAGAAGGAGAGTGCTGAAATGCTATATAGAACCTATTTTGCTGTATGGCAATGAATATTGGAATGTAAATTAAAATAGTAGGAAGAACTTTGAAGCAACAGAGATGTGGTTCTTGAGACAAATGTTGCCTGAGTAACTAATAACGATTGCCTGAAAAAGGCTAATGAAAGTAGAACATTATATACAATAATAAGAAAGAGACAAACAGCTTTCTTTGGGCATGTGATGAGAAGAGGCATTGGAGAACATCATGACAACTGGAAAGATCAAGGGGAAGATCGGCAGAGGCAGATCAAGCGAGACGATGCTGGATGGACTGAGACAGTGACATAGAGGAATATCATCAGCAGAGTTGATCCAGAACACCAAAGACTGATATCTGTGGAGTGACATGAACAGCAATGCCAGCTGGCAGGGCACTTGATGATATGAAACAGTAAGGGTTGTTATCCCAGCTTACTATACAATGACCTGGAAATTGTGAAGATTTAACATGTAACAACTCTCCAGCACTATCTGCAATCACCTTTGATGATAGAGATTTAGTTAGGATATTGTTTGCAGATGTTGGTAGACTGATTTTCAGTTACACAGCTTGTTGTTTTCAGGTTGGTGTTTATTCCAGTCGGGCGAGCTTTTGGCTTAAAAGCTGCCTCTAACCGTGCCCTTGAAAAATCAATATTTAAAGGCACCTTCCCGTGGTGTAATTCCGGTAAGTATTCTGACATATTAATTTTCTACGGAAGTAATTTCATTTCAGTGGGTGTATTGATGTAGTGGATAGGGCGTTATGCTGACAATGACATAAGCATGGTGGTTGATAGTTTTGACGTCAGCTCTTAAAGTTGGCTACAGGAGGAACAGACTGATCACTTATTCCTCCATGCACTCATGGCCTATAAACAAATTTGATGGTCCTAACACTTGACATACCCAAAGAAGTTTCGTACTATGGGACCTGTTTTAGGTTGTTAAATTGAACAATTTCGTAATGTTATTCTGAGTTACTATGCTATTAATCATCATCATCAAGTGACTTGCCAGAATTATAATGTGATAAATACAGTGAATTGCAGAAATATATGTTAATGAGGAAAAATTGGAGGTGGTGGAACATTTTTAATATTTTGGGTCATTGATTACCAACAACGGTGACACAATGAAAGAAATTAAATGACGACTATCAATTGCTTTTCAGAGACTAAAACAACTGAATAAATTATGGAATGTGACAGATAGAACTTCAAAAATTAGATATTTAAGAGCATGCATCTTTCCCATTGCAACATACGCCTGTGAGACCTGGACATTTACTAAACAAGCTGAGCAGTGCATCAATGCCTTTGAATATAAATGTTATAGATGAGTTCTAAGAATATCTTGGGTAAAGAAAATAACAAATGCATCAGTACTTCAAGAGCTGAATATTGAAGAAGGTTGGCAATTAAAAACGATAAAACAAAGAAAATTGAAATATTTTGGTCACTTGAAACGTCATGAAAGTTTGGAGAGAACAATAATGGAGGAGTATATGCCTGGGAAGAGAGAAAGAGGAAGGCCAAAGAGAAGATGGGTGCAGGATGTGGTGGATGATCTCCATTTGGGTGTATTGGACGCAGGACATCTTGCTTGTGATCGAGAGGTTTTCCGGAGGGTTGTTATGGCAGCGAGGTTCTGCAAAGGACATGCTACTGAATGAATGAATACCTGTGTCTCCTCTGCCGTGTGTCCACCATGACAAGGTAGAGGGGCTTGCGCGTTCCAATGACCTCAAGAGCTATGCTGACTGTTGCAGAGCTACTGGTAGGGTCATCCATGTCGGACAGGTCAAAGGAGAGGGACCAGACGAAGAGACACACAAACCTGCTGCCTTGTAGGTAGACTGGGGACAGTCAAAGGCTAGGGAAAGCAACCCGAATAAATGCTTGTCGAAATTGGATGTACTGAGCCACAGACTTGACAAAGCAGTGCAATGTAACATAATTCATGATGTCACAATTTAAAATTAATCGTTATGGTGCCAATCTCGCGAAGTCCCATCGGGCGGTGATAGTGCCGAGCCCCCTGCCTCGAGGAGGTCCACCAATGACTACTGGTGGTCACCTTCCCCTGTGCTGTGTCAAGGCACAGAGGAGTAGATTAAGAGCTATTGACCAAATACCCCGGACACTCTTTAGTCCGTCTATCTGTACTCGGGCTCTTCTGTTGTGCAAGTATGCTTTCACCCATTTGCACATTCTTCCATTGACTTTGCAGTTTCTCAGTTTATTCATCAGACCTTCTTTCCAGACTTTGTCAAAGGCTTTCTTCAAATCTATCCATGCTGCAAGCACCAGTTTCTTCTCTTGGAATGCATCCTCAATTTCTTGAGAGAGGTAGGTTGTCTGATCTTCCGTAGAGTAGCACTGCCTAAAGCCAGCCTGCTGTGGCACAAGGATGTTTTTACTTTCAATGTACCACTGCAGTCTGTGATTGATGATGCGCTCCAGTGTTTTGCAGAGACAGCTGGTGAGGCTAATTGGTCTGTAGCTAGAGGCAATGGAACTATCTTTCCCTGATTTTGGGAGGGGTATCATGATTGCTTCTCTCCAGATTTGTGGAACACTGCCTAAGGTCCAACTGTTATTATAGATCTGCAACAGCTTTGCTTAGGCCTCTGTTCCAAGGTTCCTGATCATTTCATTGGAGATACCATCAGCTCCTGGTGACTTTCTCATTTTCAGTTTTGATATGGCTAACTCCAGTTCGCTGATTGTGATGGGTGCCTCCAGAACCTCATGTACTATTTCCTTCTGTCCCGTATGTTGCTGTTTCTCTCGAATCTCTTGTTGTTTCTCTGGACTAATTTTGATATTGTTATCTTGTGTGAATGTGGCCGCAAAATGGTCAGCTGTTGCTTTCTTGTTAAGATGTTTCCGTCTTTACGCAATGAAAATTGCTTGCTTGCCCTCAACCTTACCTTGCTTGCTTGTATTCCCTTGCTGTGAACTCTGCGCAAAGTCCTTTATGTCAGATGAAGACATCCTGTTGTCCAACATCAGTGTGATGTCATACAGGACCTGAGGTTTGCGTGAGTATCTGCAGTTCCGTGTCTGGCTTTTTGGTGTGCAGACTGGTGGTTCCTCGCCATGCAGGCAGATACTCCCCAACTTTGGAAGAATCAGCGATCCTACTACATTAGCCAGGACCCCGAAAGGACCTGTTGCCCAGGACGCATGACTAGGACGTGTTAGTATTTTTGTTTCTTTGAACTAGTAATACCTTTTTTCATTTTAAATTGTTATATACCGTGGCAGTCAAAGCCTTTCTTCTTCTTCTTCTTCTTCTTCTTCTTCTTCTTCTTCTTCTTCTTCTTCTTCTTCTTCTTCTTCTTCTTCTTCTTCTTCTTCTTCTTCTTCTTCTTCTTCTTCTACTTCTTCTTCTTCTTCTTCTTCTTCTTCTTCTTCTTCTTCTTCTTCTTCTTCTTCTTCTTCTTCTTCTTCTTCTTCTTCTTCTTCTTCTTCTTCTTCTTCTTTCTTCTTCTTTCTTCTTCTTCTTTCTTCTTCTTCTTCTTCTTCTTCTTCTTCTTCTTCTTCTTCTTCTTCTTCTTCTTCTTCTTCTTCTTCTTCTTCTTCTTCTTCATTCATTCCGTGTTTTTTTTTTTCTGGACGTGATTGCGTTGTGCCCCAGCAGCAGAGCTGCATTTTTGCGCCGCTAGGCTGACACATCTGACTTCTGCGGGCATTTGTTGACCGGATAACCTTCCCGGGGGTTTCTTAGGACGTTTGACTCTCCCTGTTGTGGTGTTATCCCCCATACCAGCTGGCCCATTTAGAACAGCCAAAAACATCCTGGTCAGCTTTCAAGAGAAGGCAGGGGCAGATCATGGCATCCAAGGAGGCTTCCATAATTGCAGAGCTGACACATGGCGTTCTGGTACTGGGCTCACCCAAGGAATCCTCACGTCCTGCACAAGGCTGCTTAGCCTCACTTAAGTATATTGGGCCTTCCGTTCACCATAGGCTGTTTCTCCGGAAACCAGAAGAATGCAGTCTGCAGATGACACCAACACAGTGAGCTTTCAATTCAGATTTTCGACGTAATGGAATTGCTATCCAAGCAATATTCTATTTCATGCCTCTAGGACGCTTTTTTTTTACCGACATACCTGTGTTATGAAGTGTGGCAGTCTATGTACTTGTTCATGCACCTTTATATGTCAACCTGAAGGTAGTTAAAGTAAGCTGCGGTCAACTTGAGCTTGTTGATATCTCCATTGAGCTTGGTGGGCCAAAATATTTTTCTCTGTTCTGCATATATTGGGCACTCCTGCAGCAAATGTTTAGCTGTCATTTTACCAGTTCCACAATTACATTCATCGGTATCTCCTATCTTCAGTTTATTGAACAAGTGGTATTTCAGCCTGTTATGTCCTGTGCGGAGTCTGAAGATTGCTACTTGTTCTCTTCGGTCGAGTTTATAATATGCATCATCTTTCTGGTGGCCTGGATGCTCTGATTCACATTTGGTTCTATAAGTGCTTTTTATAAACCTCTTTGCCTCATTGTAGGTAATGTCTGTGTCAGGCTGAGGTAGTCGTCCGCCCTCTTTTGTCAGTCTGTCAGCCTCTTCATTTCCAGGTATACTGCAATGTGATGGGATCCACTGTATTACAACTTTTTTGGATTTCTGACATAGTCCATGGAGTGCTGTTCTTAGTTCTGCTAGTTCTGTGCTGTTTTTGCTCTTCAGTATTGAGACGGCGACTTTGCATCTGTGAAGATAGCTATTTGCTTCTCTTCATTTTCCTCCATCAAGAGCATTTCTGCTGCAGTTTTCAAAGCTTCTACCTCTGCTTTGAAGTTACTTGAAAATGTTCCAGTTGCCACTGACTGTGTCTTTTTCACTCCATTTTTTAAATTTAAGGAGAATTCCTCCTCCTCAATTTCTATTGAATTATTTGCCGTTCTGTCTGAATATGCATGGGTCCAATTGCTACTTGAGTAATGTTCTTTTATGTAGTTTAGAGCGATTTTTCTTCTTTTTGTTTAATTCTGAGTCCCCAGTCTACCTACAAGGCAGCAGGTTCGTGTGTCTCTGGGTCTGGTTCCTCTCCCTTGACCTGTCTGACATGGGTGACCCTATTAGTAGCTGTGCTACCGCCAGCATAGCTCTTGGGGTCTGGTACCTATCTAGTACATATCTGGTACTGGTTACTGTCTGTGAGATGAGACTGATTTGACTTAGGTTGCACGATGAAGGTCATGGCCTGATTGGGTCAAGGTTGAGCACACACTTGCCTGTATGTCTACACCTGTCAGATCCATTCAGAATCCATTCTCCTGTCACAGAATGGAACTCTCTCATCTAGTGAGAATCTTTCTTTTTCTCACCTAGTGAGACCCCTGTTCTCTCTCAGTTCAGGCTGCGTAGACCTCTAGTCTAGTGAGTCTCTTTTTCTCTCACCTCAGGTTGTGGACTTAAGTGAGTCTCTTGTTCTCTCTCAGGGCAGGCTGTGTGGACTTCTCTCATCTAGTGAGTCTCTTGGTCTCTCGCAGCACATGCATTTACCTCTCTTGCCCAGAGAGAATCACTCCTCATTTCTCAGCTCAGGCTGTATATGTTTCACAAATGACACACAAACAGATAAAGAACATTGAGAAGATCACAAAGCACACGTGAGGTGCACTCACACAGAAGAATATGCCACTTAGCTAAGTTGATATGACAAAGACACGCTACATAACTGTGAACACAATGATATACCACACACCAGAACTAAACATAAATATATACTACACAACAAGCATATGAACACAATGATATACCAAACACTTGAGCTGTGAACACAATGACAGACCACCAGTGTTGCCATCTCCCTTTGATGAAAAAGCACCAAAATCGACACAAAATAGCACTAAATGGCACCAAAAATCTTTAGGAAGCACCAACAAAAAGCACCAACTGTTTTTATTACAAATGTAAAAAGGTAACACAGTATAATTTATTATTATCACTTCATATTACAATGAAGTTTATTCCAGATCCGCCAAATCCCAATCAGAACTACTTTCGAGCCAAAAAAGTGCCAAATTGCAATACTATTTTTTTGGGAAATCACTAAAACAAGCACTGGTGGTATTCATTCAAAATGTTATAAAGTAGCACATTATAATTTATTATTATCACTGAATATTAGAATGAAGTTTATTCCAGATCTGCCAAATCCCAAACAACTCCTCTTCAGTTTCTGTAGATATTTCCTGCTGTGTTTGCTCCTGCAATGATGTGGATGAGGAGGATGATTGAAAGAAACATGTATATGCCTCCTGTGATCCAATTTTTCGCAGAATATCCTTAGGTAGTTTATAATCATGACAGCATTTGCCATATCTTTTCATTCCATATCTAATAGTCAAAACAGCTGTCAAACTCTTGATGCTCAGTCTGTTCCGAAATTTTGATTTTATAACTAACTCCCATCTGACTGAAAATACGCTCCACGTCCGCATTAGAATGAGGTAAAATTAGCACAGTTAAAGCTAAACCTGTAAGATCTTGGAAAGGATTTTCACCGGTGGCATCCCTGTATGAGGCTATTTCTGTCCACAGTCCAAGTGTATCAGAGGTCTGTGTCCACTGCATATGGTGAAGTTTTCTCCACTGGAAATCGATGCGGGTGAGAGTAGCTGCATCTTCTACAAACATTTTAGCAAGATCCAATATACAGGGCTTCATTGGCTGTAGAAATTCTCTTCCACTAAGACATGACATGGACTGCAACACTCGAACGTTATCGGGTGTACGTAAACGCAGCTGTGTCAGTAGCTCTATTAGAAACTGGATACACCTTCCACGAATTTCTTTCTCTCGGGAAACTTGTAGCCTGCTATTTCTTTCTCAGACTCATAACCTAGATTGGGATTAGGATCTAAATAATCTTGAATAGCATCACTTTCTGTTATTTTTCCCCAGGACTAGCAATCTTTGAACTGATAGAATCAATGAGCTGGACAAGATCACTGAGTAGTTTTGTTGGATCCTGTATATCTGCTTCGAATTTCTTATTCACACTTTGAACTTCTCCGAGAATATGCTTGAGAAATATGAGATACACATAGTTTTTCATGTCACTAAACATAGAATGTAGAAGTTCTGCTGTATAACAGCGCTCGTTGAGTCTTGCTACATCAAAATGAGTTCTGAACTCGACCCACTGCTGCAATATTCTGACAATGGCAGATTGAATAGACATCCATCGTGTCTGGCTTAATTGAACAATCTTTAGCGGATGTTGTCCATCATTTATTGAAGCAAAATGCTTCCTGTACTTTTCTTGACGAAAACTTGAGTGAGAAAACCAGTTATATGTTTCTCTAATCATGAATTCTATGTTCCTGGGCAGACAAGCAGCTGCAGCCTGTGACACTGCCAGCTGAAGGGAATGACATACACATCTAATTAGTACCAGATGAGGAACTTCGGATTTAAATTTTGTATATACTCCATTGTTTACACCTGTCATGACAGACGTATTGTCAGTGCCGAGTGCAACTAGTCTTTGCAACTCAAGTCCATTCTTGTTTAAACAATCTTTTAACGCACTGCATTTTGCCTGTGCGTTGCAGTCACTCAGTTCAACGAAATCTAAGTAAGTAACCACAAACTACTTTCTTGTCTCTGAATAGTACCTAATAGCTACCCCAAGTAGCTTAGTTTCAGAAATGTCATTGCTCTCATCAATCAATAAGCTGTATTTACTTTTGCCAATATCAGCTGTCAAGTCTGTTGTGAAATATGGTGCAAGTACATTTGAAATAACTGCTCTGCACTTAGTTCTCCTAAGCCTAAAGTTCTTGCAACCTTTGCTGTCACCAAAGTGTACCTTGCAGAGTTCACTCAAATGGTCAACAACGCGAAGCGAACAATGGCCAGCTATGAACAAAGACATGCATCCTTCTGTTTCTTTGACATCATCTTTCAGTTTGTCAAATGCAATTGTTGATTGCCTTTGTGTACTGAATGGTTTTTCGACTTTCTGATGTACCATTGTATTCTTGTGCTTCTCAATATCATTTAACTTGGCTGCAATTGAACATTTGCAATATTTGCAAAAACACTTAGAATTATCCCCTTCCATGTTTAACAACCATTTTTGAAATCTCGTGTCACTGAGCCACTGTTCTCTGAAATGTTGACAATATTTCTTGCTCATGGTGAAACACAAATAAGCTTAAATGAAAGGATAATGTAGACACCACAAAATTATGAACTCGATTACAAGCTAATGTATTGACGTTAAGGGAGTTAAATTAGTTGAATATTGCGCGGTAACGTACTAAGACTGGTTTACTCCCTTGCTTCAGTTCAAATTCGGCTTTTTAATGTTCCCAAAATGATTTTTAAAGTAATTTTTACCCACCCCATCCACCTCTCACACACATCCCTCACCCATACACTCATCTCTCACACACATCCACCCACTCACGTACTCATCCATCAACCACCCACCCATCAACACATGCATCTCTCATCTACCCTCCCACCCACACACACCCCAACCACCCAGCCAAACACACATCCTCCACCCTCACATACATCCTTCATCCACTCGCACATCCCACACCTCCCTCACCCACCTCTCACACATCTCCCCTCCCACACAACATCCCACCCATAAACACATTCACCCACACAAGCACACTGCCCACATGCATACCCCATACACATGCCCACCCACATATCTTCACACTTACATCTCCCCACCCACCAACACATCTTCCACCTACAAACATCCTCACCACCCACACTTACATCCTCCACCCACTCACATTTACCCCATCCACACTCACACAGACATATCCCATTCACAGACACCCACACACATCTTCCACACACCCATTCACCCACCCAAATACACATGCTCTACCCACACCCCACCAAACCAACACCCACACACTTTCAACCACCCACACAAACATCCCTCACACACACACATACATCCCCCACATCCCTTCACCCATCCACACATCACCCACATACTCACACACATCCCCACACAAACCCCTCCGCACATGAAAAAACATTGTACATGTACATTGTGTAGCATTCAGTTTTAACTTATTTATTTTCAGAAATGATTTATTTGAAGGCTGTGCTTCTACAGTTTGTACTGTGCCTGATTTTGCGATCTGGGTACTTCGTTTGTGAAGCTGCAGGTGCATCAACTATGCTGTGTTTAGTAACCGTGGGATTTCATCAATTTCTAAACTGGTTCGGCTTTGTTGAATGTAAGTATTCACTCTTGCGTAGCCAAAAGAAAATATATTTAAGATAATTTGGAAAGTCAAGCATCCGAGTTTATATTTTATGCTCTAGCAGCGGATGAGCCAGCTTCGTGGCTTAGAGGTTATGACTTTTCTCCGTAATCTCGTATACTTTCGCTAGGTAATGTGATGATGGTGAGAATCAGCAGAAGTTTGATTCGCATCGGTAACTTACGGGGTATGTGAGCCGGCCGCTCAGAAAGCAATGGCAAACTACTGAGCGTAATCTTCCCAAGAAATCAACATACAGCTGAAAGATGCTGGTGTTGACAGCGAGGTCCTGTAAAGGATATGCAAAAAAAAAGCAGTGAATGAAAGCACAGATATGGCAGATACTGCCCAACTGGCAATTTTTATCGTGGGTGTTGATTTCCATTTTTAAAAGACAGAAGAATTAGTGGCACTGTATCCATCTAAGGACACTACTAAGTTATGAGATTTGTTAGAAGCAGTTACATCGACATTGAATTGCTTTTTGTTACAACTTAACAATTTATTGGGCTTAACAACGGATGGTGCTCCAGCAATGGTTGGGAAACCCGAAGGTTTAGTAAAATTGATTGAAAATGAGGCCTCCAAAGTCGGTAACACTTCAATGCTAAATTTTCATTGCATTAATCATCAGGAGAATTTATGTTCGAAGTCTCTCAAAATGGACTATGTCATGAAAGTGGTCGTCAAAATAGTTATCTTCATTAAGTCGAACGTGTTGAATCACAGTCAGTTCCAGGAATTTCTAGTCTTTGGACTCAGATTATCATAAAGTTACATTTTATGCAGAAGTAAGATGGCTGACTCGTGCCAAATTGTTGAAAAGTGTGTTTGATTTGCAACACGAAATACAATCATTCTTTGCAAGCAAGTCGAAAAGTATCCCAGTTTGAAGACAAAAAGTGGGTTTGTGACTTTACATTTCTGGTCGATATAACTAGCCACCTAAATGACGTTAATGCTCATCTACAAGGGAAAGATAAATTAATTAACAAGACGTATATTTGTTTGTTTACATTAAACCAGGCAAGCGTTTGAGCACGATCTCACCTACTGGAAAGTGACAATGTGGTCGAAGCTGTAGCATGCTTTCTTATTTACTTTAATTAACAACAAAAATAAAATTTAAAAAAATTAGGTGCGTGGCCCGGCAGGAAATATTATTTCTGAAATTTGGCCCGCCTGCTGAAAAGGTTGGCCACCCCTGACTTAACCTATTGATTAATTAATTAAACATAACTCATTAATGACTATCTCACGTTAATAAATTATCTACATGAATTGTTAAAACTAATTAACAAACTCAAACAAAGCCACAGCTTTCTCGTCCTGGGATCCCTGTTCCAGAACAGGTTTGACCTTTATTGATTGACCTTCACCCATGCCAGTCAAGTCTGTGCAGGTCTATCACAGATATGGTCGCCATCCACCGAGTACTCTTCCCCACAGCTGCTCCGGCAAAAGAGAACATTGTTCCGTGGCGAGTTAGGCCACGTCATCCAAGTTAGAGTGGCATCCAGCCCCTCATCCACTAAATCTCCAGTCCCCCCTCAAATCCGACCTAAATGGCTTGGATATAACCAAAACTTCCTAGTGGTTAAGTTATTCCACCAACAGAGTCAGGGTTATAGAAGAGAAGAACTGTAGAGACAGACAATGTTCTGTTCGAAGTTCAGATCGTCATTAACGCAACGGCCTCGATTACAGAGCGCCGCATCGCTCTCGGTCGGGTATGTTAATTCAACCATCGGTTACGCACGATCACTTTGGTCGGATAGGCAAATCCATAGTCGGTCGTACCGGCCACACATTATACACACGATCAGGCACGCATATTCCCTCAGCCATACAGCCAAATAACCAGTCGGTCTGACTGACCTACTAAGCACGATCAGGCATGACTATTCCCTTATGCAGGTAGCATATAAACTAGTAATGATATCAGAAATCTACAGGTAATTCCTATCTACCTCTATCAAATAAATATAAGTGCCATGAGATGGATAACAGAAACTTAATAAGTTAAACTGATGTCACTGATAAATGATGGCGGTTTCCCCGTTTCGCGAAAAGAAAGTCATGCTTGCGGTCGTTTTGTGGCTGCCAACCATAGTCAAACTCGTACGCGAATTCGCCATATTGGCATCGAGCTATGTGAAGTATCGGTGTTGCACGCCACCGTTTCCTAGGGCAAAAGAAAAATTTTTGTCGCCGACATTGCATGGTAAACCGTGTTGTTTTTGTCTTTGTCGTTGCTTACTTGTAGTCGCAGGGTTTTATTGTCGTTGATTGATCAGTGTATGAAAATGTATCAATTTATGTGCGTTTAAAATAGGGACAAGGACGTTAGTTGCGACAAAGTCATAAATATTTCAATAGCTTTAGAAAACGCCACGACAGTTCACTTAAGCTTGTATATTTTCAACATAAGTAGGAAGTGGATGAAGTATTTTATAAGTTATACCAGTTTATCATAGTTATATATAAATAATAAACTCTCGAGAGCAGGTCAACTACTAACTACGCCTACGGTTAATTTAACGTTAGCGGTTATTTTATTATTTTTACGATTCAGAACGCAATTTAGTCCCTATTTCAACACATTCTTGGAATCTGGATTTGTTTGGAGGTTGCGTGGTTTGGTTTATGATAACTAACATTACTCCCTGAGAAACTGATTGTGCAAAGGAAAGCAGATGTTTCCCTCAGGTTTGAATAAGAAAACTCCAGGTGCCCACCCCTTTCCACCTTTTATTGTATGAATATATCTGGATGTACCTGATAATTGACTTTTCTTGTAACTGGTGTATTTCCTGTCTGTTATATGATCCCTAACTGAATACCTATACTATAAATATATTTGACTTTTCTACCCTAATAATTAATTAATTGACTTCAACTGATCTTGGTGCTTCCTCTTCTGGATCAATTTATTCTTCTATTGATGATAATTGATATTCCATTTTATTCCTCCATGCCACATTGTGAGTGTGACATTCTCACTACATCCAGTCCAGCATCATATCTCCCAGTCTGCCTCTTTTACCACTGATCTTTCCAGCCATTAAGATGTTTTTCAGTGCTTCTGTTCTGATCATTCATATATATAGGGAGTAAATATATAATTTATAATATCCAAGATGGAGCATTTTCTCATTTTACCTATGGCCTGTTATTAATATATTCAGTTTTGAAAGTGCAGTTTTCCGCTCTCCATCATTAGTTACATTATGAAATCTTTACAGTTGTTAAATGGATGTTTGTATTATGTTTATTTGGAAATCGTGTCTAAAGGAAATGTCAGTATCTTTAAAATACACTCCAACTCATATAAGAACATTTGGAAATAGAAGTGAATATAGTTTGTGACAGAGGACCTAACAGAAATAATCTTTCCTTTCACATACTGTATTATGTATTAATTCATGCTACCATTGAGAACTGTGGTTGTGTATTGCTTGTAGACATTAAAGAAACGTGTCAAGCTTCCACAGCCAAGACATTGTCAGTTGCTTTATGGCTTGGTGCACACAACTCAAAAGATCTGCAATTGTGGACATTGTAGTAATACACGATGCACAAAAAGGACTATTCTTGAATATAATGGAGACGAAGGATGGCACATGATAACACCTAAATGTGATATTACATTAGAACGAAAAATTCTTGACTAAGTCAGTAAATTAAAATATTTGTGGTAATTATAACCAGTGTTGCCATTTTGACTCTTTTAGCACCAAATGTGGTGCTTTTTCAAGTCATTTGGTGCAAAAATGTTGCAGTATGCGCAGCTGCGCGAATTTGGTGCTTCACAATTTTTTGGGGTGCTTTTTGGTGTGGGTAAAAATTACTTTAAAAATAATTTTGGGAACACTAAAAAGCCAAATTTGAACTGAAGCGAGGGAGTAAATCCGTCTTAGTACATTACTGTGCAATATTCAACTAATTTAACTCCCTTTAATCTGATTTAGCTAAAAGCGAACGCCATCTTGAAGACAAGACAAATCCAAACGTCAATATAGTGTCTACATTATCCTTTCATTTACGCTTATTTTTTTTTCACCATGAGCAAGGGTATAATACTAAGTGATTTTGCAAATACTGCAAATGTTCAATGGCAGCCAGGTTAAATGATATTGAGGCACAAGAATACAATGAAACATCAGAAAGCCGAACAACCATTCAGTACACAAAGACAAACAACATTTGCATTTGACAAACTGAAAGATGATATCAAAGAAACAGAAGGATGCATGTCTTTGTTCATAGCTGGCCATTGTTCGCTGCACGTTGTTGACCATTTAAGTGAACTCTGCAAGGTACACTTTTGTGACAGCAAAGGTTGCAAGAACTTTAAGCTTAGGAGAACTAAGTGCAGAGCAGTTATTTCAAATGTACTTGCACGATATTTCACAACAGACTTGATAGCTGATATTGGCATAAGTAAATACAGCTTAAAAGATTGTTTAAACAAGAATGGACTTGAGTTGCAAAGACTAGTTGCACTCGGCACTGACAATTCATCTGTCATGACAGGTGTAAACAATGGAGTGTATACAAAATTAAAAACCGAAGTTCCTCATCTGGTACTAGTTAGGTGTGTATGTCATTCCCTTCAGCTGGCAGTGTCACAGGCTGCAGCTGCTTGTCTGCCCAGGAACCTAGAGTTCATGATTAGAGAAACATATAACTGGTTTTCTGACTCAAGTCTTCATCAAGCAAAGTACAGGGAGCTATTTGCTTCAATAAGTGATGGACAACATCCGCTGAAGGTTGTTCAATTTAGCCAGACACAATGGATGCCTATTCAATCTGCCATTGTCAGAATATTGCAGCAGTGGGTCGAGCTCAGAACTCATTTTGATATAGCAAGACTCAACGAGCGATGTTATACAGCAGAACTTCTACATTCTATGTTTAGCGACATGAAAAACTATGTGTTTCTCATATTTCTGAAGCATATTCTCGGAGAAGTTCAAAATGTGAATAAGAAATTCGAAGCAGATATACAGGATCCAACAAAACTACTCAGTGATCTTATCCAACTCACTGATTCTATCAATTCAAAGATTGCTATTCCTGGGGAAAAAAAATAATAGAAAGTGATGCTATTCAAGATTATTTAAATTCTTATCCCAATCTAGGTTACGAGTTTGAGAAAGAAATAGCAGGCTACAAGTTTCCTGATGAGAAAGAAATTCGTAGAATGTGCATACAGTTTTCAATAGAGCTGTTAACACAGCTGCGTTTACATTTGCCGGATAACGTTTGAGTTTGCTCAAGTTGATGATGAGTTTCACTAGGTGTTGTGCCCTTAATTCACATAATCTAATCACAATACACAACTCATTATTTGAGTATGTTCCTATTTTGATATGCTTGATAACATTATTAATGCTCTTGTGGGAAAGAAGTTTTTCAGTGTTTAGCATTGTCTCAAGCTGAGGTAGAGCAGTGACTAGCACAGTTGTCCTACCAGTGGTTTTTACATTGAATTGGGTTTCAAAGTTGCCTAAAATGGGTACCAGGAAATTTCCTAAGAAGAAATAGCCGCTGGCATGATATTGAGCACATCACCAATTGAATGCAGATGGGTGTAAAATATGGGCAAAGGTAGAAAACACTGAACATAATTGAGGGGCCTGCTTATTTTTCTCAGGCGCCAGCTTTTTTCTGTTGCAAATTCAAGCTAAGAAAATGATTCAAAATACAGGTGCCATGGCAACCAGGCACCTGGATGCTCCTACCCTTGTAGATGGATATTATACCCAATACTCTTCATGGCATATAAAGGGTCCTTTACTTACAGCAGTGTTGTCTATATTATTATAACATGACAGTCAAACAAAAATAACATAATTTTATGCATGTGTCTGCCCGTGTTACCTTATTTCGTGAAACATCCTCATAGTTCATTCTTCTGTTGGCTTTGTAAGCTACAGCAATGCATTATCCCCTACCTAGAGCTGTTACAGAGTGGCAAAGCTCGCTGTGCTAACTTACATTTTATCGTCAAAGGATAACTTGGCAAAGAAGTGTGAAGGCTGAAATTAAGAAACGCTGAGAAAGTTTTGTGAAATGAGTGAAGAACGTGCTGTAATAAAATCAGAATGGAATGTTTTTATTCCTGTCTTACAAAATACCAGTGGATGTGATATCACTGACCCGTTTACCATTCAAGTAATGACATAATTGAAAGGATGAAAGTGAATTCTGGCACAACTATCAGAGTGGTGTGGTGATTTCAATCACAGAGGCATGATTAAGGTTGCAGCAGTGTGTGTAAGGGTTGCCCTATACCCCCACCAAGGGCACCAGCTAACCTCACACCAAGGAAAGGATAAGCATGTCATAAGAGACAACTCAGGAGTGTTGGTGTGAGACTGGCTGCCCCATCCTGTAGAACACTTTAATTGCAAAATCCGGCCAATCATGTGCAAACCTACAAAGGGCTTGGCGTTGTTGGTTGTGAGCTGATACTTCATTGGTAGATGAAAGGCAGAATTGACAGATAAATGGCAATCAAAGGACTTCAACCAAAGTGGTAAAGTATATCAAGAAGTAGTGGTCAACTCTCTGGCTATCAGCCTTCTATCAAATCATGGGTGAAATAGCGCAGTTTCAAATGACATGTTGTTGCCACTGCAATGAAAGTTTGTGATAGTACTGACAGTTTAGTTAGTTTCTATTAAAGATATCAGGTAATAAAAAGGGAAAATTATGTTATATGATCATGTCTTCAAGAAATGGCAATAAGATTGAATGGCCAGCAAGGATGCTTCTTATTATTTGTCCACCCTAAGGGAGTTGCAACTATAATATATTTCCCCACAGTTTGAATTCTATTAGAGCACACCCATCTACGTGTAACTAGCAACATATTTATTTAACCTAGATCACTCATTGAGACATAAAAACAGTAAAGGACCTTTTTACATACCTTAAGACTCATTGGGCATAAGGTGCTAGACCATAATTTTATAGACCAATCAGCACCCAGAGGGTGGTGTGGTCATTGTTGAATCGGCAGCCGTGGGGCTGGTCTGGTTCGCTAGATCAGTTCCGCGTCTAGCGTTCGTTGTCTCGGATGGCTGTGTGAGGTGCACCAAAATGGGATCTTCCCAGCCAACGTGAGTTAGCGAGGCAGGCGTTTCAAGAATGTAACCGCATCGTGCAGCCAGGGTTGTGGTTTGAGCGGGCAAAAGAGCAAAATTTGTACGACCGTTCGACAAAGTCTTGATAAGCGCCCACTCTCTCTCGATGAGTAGTGGCCTGCAGTCAGTAAGCTGGTATAGCTTTTTTTTCGGTCAGCGTCCAGTGGTTTTGCATGTATCACCTTGTACCGGGAGGGCGCGCTTTAGCGAAGCTACTCTTGGCTTGCGTGTGCATGAATAGTCCGTCTGTCCGATAGATATCTGGTTGATCCTGCCAGTAGTCATATGTTTGTCTCAAAGATTAAGCCATGCATGTCTTTCACACTGTCTCACGGTGAAACCGAGAATGGCTCATTAAATCAGTCGCTCCCCCGATGTGTCTCCACCTTGACGTGGTGGGGGAGCTTGCGTGTCCCATTGACCCCATTTGCTTGCTGATGGATGAAAAACTACATATCGGACAGCTTATGGGATAGGGACCAGACTAAGAGAGACAGAACCTGCTCCTCTGCAGGTGAGACTGAGAATAGCAGTCTAAAATTTAAATCAGGCGCACGAAGGCAGAAGTTCTTGGTTCGGACAAAACACTAAAGGCTCCCTGTCGAGGGCTGTGGCTGAACGCCTCTAAGCCATAAACCCTCGGACCTGATACTGAGGAAGCTACATGCTCAGGTCTGATAGAAGTTCGAAGGCTCTCAGCTGGGGGATACGAGAGATTCCCGGATGAGAGGGCCAGGCCGTTTCTCGTTCACGTTGCACGAAGGTAAGGTGCTGAGCCGGCAGTGCAAGTAGCCTACCTCGTGAGCGAGTACAAAAAGTCAAAAAAGTGCCCCAGTCGAAGAAAATGGCTCATTAAATCAAAGTCTTATATGGAAGCAGCTGAGTATCAGACACTTAAACTTAAAACAGGCTATACAGACCTACATCTGATCAATTACTACTGTCCAAGTGACCGTCCACAGGCACTGGACACACTACCATTAACAGAAAAAATGATTGTGTGCGGCGATTTCAACAGCTGCTCGCAGAGTTGGGGCTATGATCACATGGACCAGAGAGGAGAGAGACTGGAAGACTGGCAGGATGAGAATAGATTCATCTTGGTTAACAAGCCGTCCGAGCCACATACTTTCTACTTGAGATCATGGCACTCTACAACTACACCTGACATGGCTTTTCATTCACCAGACCTGGAGTGGAACATTACACGAATTGTTGGGAAACAACTAGGTGGCAGTGACCTTCGACCAGTCTTTCTAACTGTAGAAAATGAGCTTGTAAGTGAAAGCAGCACCCTCTCGAGGTGGAACTACAAGAAAGCAGACTGGGCAGTGTACAAGCATCGCACCAGCATACTGATTAGAAACCTGAACACTGAGAAAGACATAAATAAAGTAGTTGAAGAGTTTGGGAAATGCATACTACAGGCAGCGCGAGAAACAGTACCAAGAGGAGCCCGTAAACAATATAAACCCTACTGGAGTAGTGAACTGGAACAGTTGCATAATGATGTGGAAGTATGTAGAAAGCAAGCAGAGGCCACACCCAGCCAAGAGCACCACAATAAATTCCAGCATGCAAAAGCCAAATTTCAAAGGGCCAAGCTGCAGGCTAGACGGAAAAGCTGGCAGGAGAAAACAGAGTCTCTGAACTTTGAAAGAGACACAAGGAAATTGTGGAAGCTAATAAAACAACTTAACGATGAGGGCACAGGGAGAAACTCAAAATTGCACTACATAAAGATGGAAACATCTTAACAAGAAAGCAAGCAGCTGACCATTTTGCGGACTCATTCGCACAAGATAACAATATCAAAATCAGTCCAGAGAAACAACAAGAGATTCAAGAGAAACGGCAACATACAGGACAGAAGGAAATAGTACATGATGTTCTGGAGGCACCCATCACAATCAGCGAACTGGAGCTAGCCATATCAAAACTGAAAATGAGAAAGTCACCAGGAGCTGATGGTATCTCCAATGAAATGATCAGGAACCTAGGAACAGAGGCCAAAGCAAAGCTGTTGCAGATCTTCAATAACAGTTGGACCTTAGGCAGTGTTCCACAAGCCTGGAGAGAAGCAATCATGATACCCCTCCTAAAATCAGGGAAAGATAGTTCCATTGCCTCTAGCTACAGACCAATTAGCCTCACCAGCTGTCTCTGCAAAACACTGGAGCGCATCATCAATCACAGACTGCAGTGGTACATTGAAAGTAAAAACATCCTTGTGCCACAGCAGGCTGGCTTTAGGCAGTGCTACTCTACGGAAGATCAGACAACCTACCTCTCTCAAGAAATTGAGGATGCATTCCAAGAGAAGAAGCTGGTGCTTGTGGCATGGATAGATTTGAAGAAAGCCTTTGACAAAGTCTGGAAAGAAGGTCTGATGAATAAACTGAGAAACTGCAAAGTCAATGGAAGAATGTACAAATGGGTGAAAGCATACTTGCACAACAGAAGAGCCCGAGTACAGATAGACGGACTAAAGAGCAAGAAAGTACTACTGCGTCACGGAGTTCCCCAGGGCAGAGTATTGTCCCCCACACTCTTTCTAATCTTCATCAATGATCTCGTTGCTAATCTACCGCATGGAATTAAAGCCGCAATGTATGCCGATGACCTGGTTCTATGGAGCACAAATGAACATGCATCAGTGGCCACCAGATTACTACAAAGAGCTGTAGATACAATTGTTGCATGGGCAAATAGATGGTGTGTCAGCATAAATACTGACAAGTGCAGCACCACCCTATTTACCCTCTCTCCAAAACAAAAGGCAGGGACCATCCAGATAAATGGAACACCCCTACGAGAAGATAAAGAACCAACATACCTTGGAGTAACATTTGATGGCAGGCTGACATGGAGAAAGCACATCAACAAAGCAGTAGCAAAAGCCAGAAGGAAAATAGCCATCCTGAGAAAGCTAAGTGGAACCACATGGGGAGCCAGTCGGAAAATACTTAGCAAAGTTTATCAACAGAGCATACGACCACACCTGGAATACGGGTCAACTGCATGGTGTTCGGCAGCAAAAACCACACTACAAGAGCTGGACAAAGTGCAAAATCAAGCACTTAGAGTCACCACAGGAGGGATGAGATCAACCCCTATAGTGGAAATGGAGAAGATGGGGAGGACACAAGCACTGAGTGAGCGCAGAGATACGAAAACGCTAATACAAGCAGAAAAGTTCCTCAGCTTGCCAGGCCACCCTATGAAGAACAGATTTGAAAACCTAGCTAAACTCTGCAGAGAAACCACCGATCTGCCCACAGTTGGTATCCCCCTAACAACTATTCCAGAGCGAACTCCATGGAAAGATGAGCATAGACTATCATTACAAATCCAGACAAAAGTGAGAGGAATATTTGACAAGGAAGATCAGAACAGTGTACAGCGCAGAACAGCCACTCTCAGCTTCCTTGATGAAGAATACCCACAGGACCTCTGGATCCGAGTCTACACAGATGGGTCAGCACAAAATGCTGTTCGAAATGGAGGAGCGGGAGTGTACATAGAATACCCAAATAATACCAGGGACACGGCTAGAGTACCGACAGGAAAGTACTGCCGTAACTACGATGCTGAAATTGAGGCAATCAAGATAGCAACAGAGAAATTACTAAATACTAGCAATGGTACACAACCTGTGGTGCTATTGACAGATGCAAAATCAGTACTCGAGGCGCTCCTGTGTAGGTAATTGCCAGTACTAAGGACACTACTTTCTGAACTTAGCAGTCAGCATAAGGTCACCATACAGTGGATACCATCCCACTGTGGTGTACCCGGGAACGACAGAGCTGATCAATTGGCTAAGGAAGGAGCCAAAGAAGAACAGCCTGATGTGCCTGTAACATACCACCAAAAGAAAAGAATGATCAAATCAGTCAGAAAGCCACCAATACCTGCTCAAGATGACTACCACATTATGGATAGACCAGAACAAGTCATTATTCTGCGCCTCAGAACAGGGCACAATAGATTACGCAACCACATGTATACAAAATTCAAGATTGGTGAAACAGCCATGTGTACATGTGGATTGGCGTCGCAGACAGCAGAGCAAATACTCCAAGACTGCCCAAAATACAACATATCTAGGCAAACCTTCTGGCCTAGAGAGACGACAGTGGAAGATAAACTCTATGGACCGCTGTGTGAACTGAAAAAGACAGTTCATTTCATACAAGAGACAGCACTGCTGTTATAGACATATTTCAAGCGAACGAAAGAAGAAGAAGAAGAATTAATAACACTACACACTTGAGTAGCGCCATCGTGATCTAAAACCGGAAACCTTTGTATTTTGTATGTCAAAGACTTAGGAGAAAAGCTCTGAGCTAAGGAGAGCTAAAATAGAGCTTAGTTAGAGGGCAGGTGACGTAATAGAACAGGAGACCAGACAGAAGAGACACAAACGCTATAAATAGCTATAACGGGACACACTTGTGTCAACAAGGAGGGCAACCAGTGCAGATGAGCTGGTGTTACCCAAGAAACGGGGAAACCCAGTTCACGAGGTAAGGACCAAGTAACTGTGGTCAACACAGCCCAGTGCCCAGCACGTAAACCAACTAACGCATGCTGAGCTAAATTGCTCGTGGCTGAACACGCCACGCTCAGCGGGCTCAGACAGAGACCGGGACGGCGTAGGAATCAGACGTGTATCCGCTAGGGATACTTTGTAGTTGTGAAGGACAGTATAATAGTTATAATAGTCTAGCTTAGCTTCAGTAGTTATAATATTTATATCATCTCCTCATTCCATCTTATCGTCAGCACATTCTAAGATGTTTAATACCGTTGTGGTATTCCGCTTTGTATGATCTGCTCCGAATAAAAATGTATCCTTTTGCAAACAAGACGAGTTGTCACTTTCGTTTAGTGCAAAAGAAGGGAATCCTTGTATGCCTGTCGCAAGTGGGTTGCTGACAGGCAGGATACCATTTGGTGTCAGAAGCTCCTTGAACTACCGCTCACTACCATTTAGCAATAAGATACCATTTGGTAGGATACCATTTGGTGTCAGAAGCTCCTTGAACTACTGCTCACTACCATTTAGCAATAAGATACCATTTGGTAGGATACCAATTGGTGTCAGAAGCTCCTTGAACTACCGCTCACTACCATTTAGCAATAAGATACAATTTGTTAGGATACCATTGTTGTTTTTGGAACCACCACTCATTACCATTAGCCAAGATACCACGTTATCATTTCTCGTGGGGCTTGAACCATTGCTAAAGTTGTGCCATTTAATTGAACTTAGCAGTTGATAAAAATAGCAATGTACTATTTGATTGCAAGTATCATTAGCATAATATTGTGAAAGGTACCAAGTAATTTACCATTTTCGGAAATCCTACAAAATATTATTGATTTATTATCTATGTAAATTATTTGAATGAAAATGTATGAAACATAAACTGATTGTGTACGAATTGAGAAGTTAACCATCATTTGTTTGATACTATCAGAATATCAACATCTATCACAATCCCGTTAGTATTTGTGCAAAAACAAATTCTTTTCGCACAACAATAGGAGATTAGAGGTTAAGCTAAAGTCATACAGCGCAGCCCAGTCAGAGATGATAGAAAGTGAAGACAAGACGACATTGACATTCATTGACGTTCATTTAGACTATCATACAATCATATCATCTACATTAATCATTATCATTTATACCACATTTGAACTTTGCCATTCCTTGAAACGTTAATATCTCAATTAACCACATGTATGACACATTACATGCATGTTGCTAAAATTTTGATGTTCTAATAAACAGAAACATCAGTTATAAAAACAAGGCAAACAGGCGTTTGTACGAAAGACAGCGGCTGAACATCCCGAGGGCCGTATTTTGCTGCAAGATTAGATGAGTATATTTTTCTCTAATTTTGATATGCACCCATAACGACGCATCCTCTTTTTCAGCAAATGTTGTAAATAGTTAACACATAACAACTGTGAAATTGTGTTTGGAAAATATATTACTATCAATTGTCAGATAACATAAAGCCTTACAATGTCATCATTAAATGACTTCATCCAGGCTGGTAAAGAACTAGAATATACTGGAGAAAAACTAGAAAAATGGGCAAACGAAAGATACAGAGAAGAGACAGAGAGAAATGCTGCTCTAGAGAGAGACCAAAGAGCATTGGAAAGACAACACCAGAAGGAGATGAAGGAGTTAGAAGAAACCACATGGCAAAAGCAATTAGAGTTAGACCATGCCACCAAACAAAAACAGTTAGATTTAGACCAAGCCACAAAACAAACAGAATTAGAAATGAAACAAAAACAGTTAGATTTAGACCAAGCCATCAAACAGAAGGAATCGGAAATAAAACAGAATCAAATAGAGGTAGAGTCACAAACGAAGTTAAAGATGAAAGAGATGGAGATTGACTCTAACACCCAGATAGCCTCTACTAAATTGAAAAGCCAGGAAGAACAAAATAAATGCTCCAAATATAAAGGGGTAATCAAGCCCTTCAGTCAAGGCGATTCAATATCAGCTTGGACAGAGAATGTAGAATTTCAACTTAGAACTCAGAAAATACCATTAAATGATTGGGCAATGATCTACATGAGAAACCTCAGTGGGGAGCCATTAAAGGTCATAGAATCAATACCAACAGAACTAAGAAGTAACTATCAGTACATCCATGATAGGATTATGCAGCATTTTTTACTCGATGCTCCTGGATATCAGATCCAGTACTCACAGATAAAGCAAAAGCCAACAGAAACGTTCTTAGATTATGTTTCAAACGTGCAGAGTATATTCAATAAATGGCTTGAGGCAGCGAAAGTAGGGAAGAATTTTGATAAATTACAGGACTTGATGGTGATGGATAAAGTCATATCCACCGTTCCTACTCCCTTTGCTAAGTTCCTTCAACAAGCAGACATTGAATCTATCGAACAACTTGAAAAACGAGATTCTGCTTATTTTTCCTCCAACAGGGATGTATTTAAAACATCGATACATGATACTGAGATTACTGCCTTTGTCAAAAACATACCAAGCAGGTCTTACAAGCAAAAAGAGTATCAGAAGAAAGATAAACCGTATCAGAAGCCACCACAGTGTGGATACTGCAAATTGTTCCATCCGCAGTACTCCATGTGTGATAAGAGTCCTTCTTATCCTACTCATCTAGAAATGATGATGAAGAAGCAGGAAGACAAACGAAACTCTTATAAACGTGCTGTTAAATGCTTCTTTTGTTCAAGTTATGGCCATTATAGTTCTAAGTGTTTGGGCAGGCAAAGAATGAAGGCAAACAATGCCTTGCTCATCGACACGTCATCTGACGATGAAAGTGTGGTTGATTCTGAACTTGAAAATGTATTATCATCCAGTGAGTGTGAGAGTGTGAGTGCAGCCATTGATATATTAGACTTTAATAAGTGTGACACGTGTCACCAGTTTCACACGGACTGCAAACTGAAATGTGGGCACTTTGTACCATGTTCCAACGAAGATGCCAATGCAGCTTTAGCCTCCAGAGGCAATTTAAAGTTCCACGATGCACTGGTCAATGAACAACCATGCCAATGTTTACTTGATAGCGGAAGCACTCTACTTGGGGTCAAAAGACACCTAGTTAAGCCAGAAGTTATACAGGTGAGTTTGTCAAATGCCGCACTTTCTCTGGAAACAGAGAGAAATACCCGCTGGCAAAAGTACGCATAAACACCCCGTTTCTTGCCGGCACATATACGTGCGCGATCCTGAAAAATCCCTGTACTGATTTGATTTTGGGGTGCTTGCCATCATTAAAACAGTGTACTGATGAAGAAATATTAGCCTGGAAACAAACAAACACGGCTAATGCTGTAACGAGGTCAGATACTGAAACACATTACATTGACCTTCGAAACGAAATGTTACAGTTGTTAACACCCACCGGTGCTAGTAACAGTGCTACTCGACAAGAATTTATCGAGGCACAGCGCAACGATCAAACTATCGCACCTTATTGTAAATTGTTAGGTGAGCGAGCGAAAGTTACTAAGAATGCATCTTGGTATTTTAAAGTGCATAACGGAATTCTCATGCGTTATTATACAACAAATAACCATGAAATTCAGCAGACGGTGTTACCTGTAAAACACCGACAAAATGTGCTAAACATTGCACATGAGTCACCGTTTGCTGGACATTTAGCCTATGACAAAACGAGAGCCAGAAATTTGGCACATTTCTACTGGCCTAAATTTTGTAACAACATTAAATTGTTCTGTCGATCATGTACTATTTGTCAACATTTAGTAAGAAAGGGAAAGCATTTAACAGCCGAGGTCCAGCGTTCCATTTTGGCTTCTAGACCATTCAAAAGTGTAGTGGTAGATATTGTTGGACCCCTGAATCAGGTGTCGAACAAAGGAAACCGTTTTATACTAACTCTCATGGATCTCTGTACAAGGTGGATCGAAGCGGTACCACTAAAATACATTACCTCCAAAGATGTGGCAAATGTGTTTTTACATCTATTTTGTCGATTTGGCTTTCCTCGTACCATTTTGAGCGACAGAGGAACCCAATTCATTTCGGCTGCTATGCAAGCCCTAACAAAATTGCTAGGAATAGAACAGCATTTCTGTACACCGTATCACCCTGCGAGTAATGGGATTATAGAAAAAATTAACGGGGATCTAAAGCACATGCTGGCGAAAGTAACAGCTGAGAACCCATCTGATTGGGACACCCTACTACCAGCAGTGCTATTTGCCCATCGAGAAATTCCGCACTCAAGTACAGGTTTCTCACCTTTCGAATTAGTTTATGGGTCGAACCCTCGTGGACCCCTAACAATCTACCATCAGCTAATCACTAGCTCAGTAGAGAATCCAACAGCAGTAACACCCTATGAGATGGTAACGGAGACACATGATAAAATTATAAAGGCGTGTCAAATAGCCAAATCATCTTTGGAGAAAAAAGGCCAGATGTACCGCGAATATGCAAACAAGGATGCCAAAACCCTACACCTTGAACCAAATCAAAAGGTGCTACTTTTACTACCAGATAAACGTAATTTGTTACTAATTAATCTTCTAATAACATTTGTGAATTGTCTACACCACTACCACTTATATAACCCTTGAGTGGATCAAAATTTGAGACTTGAACCTACACCAACCAGTAGCATACCTTTAGTATGAACATTACCCAGGACGGGAGCTTAAATCAGACTTTGTCTACCTGAACGTTGTTTTCGAGGACATTCTACAGAGGACACGGCTCGAACATCACACCTGGATGTAATTAGTTAGTGTAGTTAGTTAAAAATTATTTGTGATATGTATATAATATGTTTTTATAAACAGTCGCGTATAACTTCATATTTTGTGGAAATATTAGAAATATTTATTTAGATGTACCATATAACTTTATTTAGGACATTTCAGAGTTATAATTTACCTATAGTTAGTTAAGAACCTAGTTAAGTTAACATCGACATCATATTACTTTAATTTATCACCATTTAAACTTATTTAGTTAGATAAGTTAGTTAAAACATCACTTACAAATTAACACCATCATTTAATAATTTATAGCATTTTAGTCATTAAAACACTTTAAGGTAAATAACCCATTTTTATTAAATTAAATTAATTAGTTAGATTATTTCCCTTTGATAAATTTAGATCAGTGCACCAACTCATAATAGATTAGTTAGATCAGTCTTTACCATAGGATTGGTAGCGAACAATCCATTTCAATCACGTATATTTTTGTATATAATTGACAAGTGCATAAAGACAGCACAGTCATGTTGCTTGAATACGCATGTAAATTCAGCCAAACCATTTAATGTACATAATTTTGGGTCATCCATGCATTATTTTTTGAACCATATTCTAATGACGACCCAATATTTTAAAACCACTTTTGAATGAAAGGTTAACGAGAGATGTGTGAATTATAGAGAGAGGAGAACGAAAGATGCGTGAATGATAGACAGAGAGTGAATTAAATTAGGAGAGTGAGAGAGAGAGATATTGCGGTATTTTTTTCACCGCACAAAACGACTTGTTTTGACTTGTCTGTGTCAATCTGTGTAACCAATGTGTTGTCATTTTTTATAAGTGTGTAGTTGCCATACTTTAGTGAAAAACATAGGGAACATATTTTGAGCATCTTAAAACGGCACTGTAGACATAAATTAGCATAACACACTCAATTGTGGCTACAATAAACCGCTTTATGGCGCTCGAAAGAATACACACATGTAAATTAGAAACACTTACACATGTTAGTAAGTTAAATACACTGTAGTTTATTAGAGAACACACAACCAACCAGAAAAACAAACATATAAACTTGCATACACCATTACTTTCAAAGAACCATAACTATTCCAACAGGGGACACAATAATATCTCTAAAAACCTTAATGTAACACTTAAATATTCCTTCACAAGCGGAAGCTAAAAGGTGAAGAGTTGGGGCGATTATTATATGAGAGCATGAACATTTTATTGTCCATGTTTTGCACTCATAATAGAGGCAAGTTGTTTGGGATTGTTAATTTTGGACAATCTGAGGACAGGCCTTATGGCATAGGATCCGGACCTCACAATTCTCATAAATATAATGACAGTTTATAGCCAACTGTACTAGTGTGATGAGCTACTCAATTAGCCAAGTGAAGTAATACAACAGTGTGACGAAGGAAAGGAGAGATATTGTCCTATCCCCATAAGAGAAGTAGAGAACTCACAAAGTCTTTGACAAAATTAGACAGCCAATTTTTGTAAGATTACTTGTGTTAACCCCACAACTTAAAAGTTTGTAACACAACAGGGGAGGAAGGAGAGCCTGTCAAAGACTTAGGAGAAAAGCTCTGAGCTAAGGAGAGCTAAAATAGAGCTTAGTTAGAGGGCAGGTGACGTAATAGGACAGGAGATTAGACAGAAGAGACACAAACGCTATAAATAGCTATAACGGGACACACTTGTGTCAACAAGGAGGGCAACCAGTGCAGATGAGCTGGTGTTACCCAAGAAACGGGGAAACCCAGTTCACGAGGTAAGGACCAAGTAACTGTGGTCAACACAGCCCAGTGCCCAGCACGTAAACCAACTAACGCACGATGAGCTAAATTGCTCGTGGCTGAACACGCCACGCTCAGCGGGCTCAAGAGACCGGGACGGCGTAGGAATCAGACGTGTATCCGCTAGGGATATTTTGTAGTTGTGAAGGACAGTATAATAGTTATAATAGTCTAGCTTAGCTTCAGTAGTTATAATATTTATATCATCTCATTCCATCTTATCGTCAGCACATTCTAAGATGTTTAATACCGTTGTGGTATTCCGCTCGTGGAGCTATTGTATGATCTGCTCCAAATAAAAATGTATCCTTTTGCAAACAAGACGAGTTGTCACTTTCGTTTAGTGCAAAAGAAGGGAATCCTTGTATGCCTGTCGCAAATGGATTGATGACATGTATATTATTTGTTTTTATTATTTAGCGCTAACCGTGTCTTAATTGATATTTATGTTTGTCTGCAGGGGGAATAAAACGCAATTCCATCGCTTCCAGGATTATGACATTTGCCAGGAAGCACAGATGGGCCTTCTTGATCGTTAGTAACATACAGTCGGTTTCGCAAGCTGGCTTAAGTACAACGTTCATCATGATGAGTGTGGTATTCGGCGCGATTTGTGGATTTTTGACAACGAGATGCAAATGCACATTTGATTGTTTTAGTTAATTCTTTGGCGAGCATATGTGTCACAGTCCTGCACTCAGGCAAACCTTAAATTAATTAATTAATATTTGTCGTTGGATATCTGAAATGTAGGATCATACCATTTACTGTGGATATCTGAAATGTAGGATCATATTGTTGGCTGCAACGTTCATTTTGTTGCTTCTGATAGTGCTTTAGTTAAACTTACCGATTCTACTTCTCGTTGTGTGTGTGAGCGAGAGATAAAGATGGAAAGAGAGATTCGACTCTTGTTTAGAGAAAGGTGATGATTACAGTGTCCCATAAGGCTTGGAATAGCTTAAGGTACATAGCTCTTGCCATGTAAATTATGTCAGTTTCTATCATCGTTCCGAAAACAGAAATACTGTTTCTGGTTATGTCATCTACTAAGACTAACGCATTTATATGAGAAACATAATACATATTCCTTGAGTTATGACACGATACTTATCTGTCTGTCTGTTTATCCAATCTATTACTGATACCATGAAAATGTCTGTGAAGTGAATGTGGCCGGAGCAATAGCGTTTAAGGAGGCCCACTTGCCATAAGGCAAGCTGACACCCTAGTCATCCCGCCACTAGTTAACACTAGATGTGCGAGACAGGGTTTGGGACTTACCTTATATAACTGCACAGGCGATGCTGTGGATCTGATCAATCTCAGGTATATAGTGATGCTATCCAGATGTCTTAACAGTCCTTGAAGAGTACGTTTTATATGGTTGTCTTGTCTTTACAAAATTGGGTCTTTCACAATTTGTTGAATAGCTAATATGATTGACAGATGAAACCGCAGCAATGTAACCCTTTATTAAAATGTCTATTTTCTACAAAACAAAATATTATTGGTAGTTAAAGTTTGTTAGTAGAGAGAGAAAGCCGCGGTATCGTTGTTGTGGACGCTCGCTTGCCAGTTCGGTGGTCTTCGAATCGGTCCGTATCGGGAGGGATTCGAATTTTGAAAATTGACCTTCCAGGTTGACCCAGTCTAAACATGGATACCAGAAAATGGTTTGGGAAGTAAAAGCGGTCAACACGATACCGACCACATCACAAACCCAGTGCTGACTGGTCTATGAAATGTGGGTCTAGAGCCAAATGCCCGAAAGGCGTGTTAAAGAGTCTCTTTTGTTTTGTTTGTTTTTTTAGTAGAAGGATGAAAAAACGCTATAAAATTTACTTGTTCAACTAAATGGGTTTTAATTACACAGTCTTTCAAATTAAAGCAACAATTAAATTTGTTTTAATTACACAGCCTATGACAGTAAAGTGAATGGCCTTTTCCCATTCCTTAAGACGTAGTGCGTATAGTATAGTTTATATAGTTTCATAGACCAATCTGCACACTATGACAGATGTGATCAAAAACACCTGGCCTGTCTTTACTTCACATTATTTTTACGGTACCAAATTTAAGCTGCGATGACCCTGCAGCTCAGGTCAACTTAATACAATGCGTGTCGATAGAGATTCGAACAAACAGCCACCATGTCAGTAGGCATACAACGTTTACCGACATGATATTGACCACATCATCCGTTGAGTGCCGAGCAGTCTAAAACAGGCTAGGAAAACAGTGTTTACACTAGAATAATTACTAAGAAAGCACTTTACAATACAATCTTCCTACCAACTCTGTGCTACCAATGCCAAACCAGGACAATGACAGAAAAAGAGAAAAGAAAAACCACAACAACAGAAATGAGGTTCCTGAGAAGAATACTCAACGTATCAAGAAGAAATAAGATCAGAAATGAAGAAATCAGGACTAAAGTGGGGGTTATAGCAGCACTAGATTTTATTAGAAAGCAGCAAGTCAAATGGTTTTGCCATGCAAGTAGGTTACCAGTCAACAGCATACCACAACAAGCAATGATGTACAGACCAGATGGAAACAGAGGAAGAAGCCGACAACCTAAACGTTGGACGGACGGAATAGCAGAGTCCATGGGAATATCTATATATGAAGCCCATAAACGCTGTGCCGCCAGCGTCTGCAGCCTACCTTGTGCCAGACGTATTGGTTACCCATTTCCTCTGGAATACACAAGAATAGGCCGAGAGAGAGAGAGAGAGAAAGAGAGAAGTGTCGTTTGGGCATCACACTTTTCTCTGAAGCTCTGCCCAGGCATTGTGATGGAATTTTGGCCAAATTCCAACTCACATACTTTGGTCTGTCAAGTCTGCAAGGTGCCAAATCGGGCACTCTCCCGCTGTTTATACTTCACCTCGACACCGCACAGTACAAGAGGAACATGATGAGATGAGAATGTTTGAAGGTTCTTAGAAGAGGGTCAGGGGTCAACCAGGACTTTGAATAACGAAGACACAAACGATACATTGCACGATTTATTGCCTGGCATATTTCGCTGCATCTCGTCAGGTACATACTGCAGAAACCACACAACTTACGTGAATTAATTAGATAAATCCTTCAAACTGAAATATACACATGTTCGCACAGTAATGTCGATTATCTACCACGGTAATTTTAAACTGACTAACATGTCTTTCTGCTTGCACAAGGACGGCTTACGAAGGTTGATTGCGAGACAGCCTGGGTATGAACATGCGCGAGTCAGGAGATCTGGCAAACCCGAAGACAGCCTGGGTATGAATTTGCGCGAGTCAGGAGATCTGGCAAACGATCACGAATCTGTCCTGCTGGCCGTGACGAGAACAACGTTTAGCATAGGACCTGCTACACCATGATCATGATGATGTAGTTGAAGTGCAGATCGCCTTTTCATGAGGCGATTGAGGTGTATTATACTACATTCATTTATCATGTGCCATGCCGATATGCGTGGGTGGTCATGTTTCTCCATCTCACACAATCACCAGAGACGTGGATCAGATCTGTGTTTTTGCCTCGACCATACAACGTGGCCAAGCCCAACCAGATATTTACTTCTCCCCTTGTTCTTTTCCCCTCAATCTTGCCAGTTGTCACCCAGTTCTCTAGTTTATTTCTTCTTGTAACGGGTCCAAAAAATATTTGACAGTCTACGTCTAATTTCTCTAATCAGTTTAAGGTTTCTTGAAGGACTTACCCTGTGGCTCGTCTGCCTGGTCATTGGACACACAGGACTACCGACGTTTCGATTCTCAGAATCTTTGACAAGGACACCACAGATAGCTAACACAACGAAATACAGCAAACAGAGAGGAAAAAAAAACACGAACTACCTATGCCATGTGGGGCAGAAAAGGTGCCTTGGCCAGCTGCGAAGGCGCTCGTTAATGTTAATACATTAGGGTACGGCAACTGTGCAATGTCGGAGCTGAATGCATCACTTCACATGCGCTCGGAATCGTACTTCTTTTCCCGACAACTCAGATCTTGTATCCGAACCTTGGCATTCCAACCATCAAAGCTGGATTATTTATTTGTCAGTACTGACTTCAACCTAATTCTAACAGAGCATTCCAACCATCAAAGCTGGATTATTCAGTTGTCAGTACTGACTTCAGCGTAATTCTATAAGGGCATTCTTTCCCTCAGCTCGATTCACTGACCCTTCGATACAGTGCCAAGAAAGGCTCAGTCTGTACACCTACAGAAGTCACAAGCCGTTGTTCATTTTAGTAATACCACAAAACAGGAAATGACGCAGCACACAAGATGAGAAAAGAAATAAGAAAACTCAGGATGATGACAGGAGAAAGAAGAAGAGGCTAGAGGTGACACTATTAAACCTTTGTATTGAATTGATGGGCTGTTAAGAAGGGGGAATTGCTAAAGGAAGAGATCGCATTTTAAGCCCAGAGATTGTAATCGCGAGTCCCGGAGGACATAGAAAGCCAGTTCTGAAATCGTTTTATGACGTCTGTAATCTTCGTTAAAATATGTACACAGGTATGAGGGCTGGCTGGGTGTCACGGTGTTGTCGGTTGTTTGTAGGCTTGAAATACACGGCAAACTCACACATCTCTCTCCTCTCTCTCTCTCTCTCTCTCTCTCTCTCTCTCTCTCTCTCTCTCTCTCTCTCTCTCTCTCTCTCTCTCTCTCTCTCTCTCTCCCTCTCTCCCTCCCTCTCTCTCTCTCTCACTCACTCACTCACTGATATTTCGATGTTGACAAGAGCCAGATGAGGAAATTAGAACTGGAGTTGGCCAGATGAACAATTTGTGTGTCCTGGACATGTGTAGACTTGGTTCATGTTTCTCGTGAGAAGTTGACATGGTTATTAAGTGCATGTATAAATATTTTGTGTGGAAGAGAAAGTAGATATCTGTGCGACAGTGGAAGAGAAAGTAGATATATATGCCACAGTGGAAGAGAAATTAGATATATGTGCCACAGTGGAAGAGAAAGTAGATATCTGTGCCACAGTGGAAGAGAAAGTAGATATCTGTGCCACAGTGGAAGAGAAAGTAGATATCTGTGCCACAGTGGAAGAGAAAGTATATATCTGTTAGTTAGTTAGTCGACAGATCATCCTCATTGCACATCGAACCATTCAGTCCATAAGTGCTCGGATCCCCTCTTCAGCAAATCCCACAACGTGTAGCAGCTAACGACACCAGTTCTGTGTTAGTTTATCAATTTTCTTTGGCTTCTTGCGTAGTGTTCTTATTTGGCCACCCCTCTTTTAATTTGCTGTTCTCGCAGTTCGGCCATGGTTGCAGATTCACAGTCATCACTTGGTTCTCGCAAAAGTCTTCTCGTAGAGCATTCAGAATGTCAACCTGGTCCATGGAGCGTCCGCCCTCCACAGTAGCCTTACCTGCGAGCTTGTCAGCCCGCTCAATTCCTTGTACCCCCGCATGCCCTTGCACGAAGATGAAACTAATCTTTGCCACCCGAGACCCCTCCAGAGACAGCAACCATTCTCTTCGGATCCACCCCACCTCTATCCCCTTGAGCGTGCTCATTGAGTCGCTAAGGAAACATGCTCTAGTGAATGTCTGTGTCTCAAGCCATGCTATTTGCTTTACTTACTGCCATGACTTCCATAGTCAGGCTACTTGTAGTCTCAACAAAAGCACCAGCTCCCTCCGGCCCGA
>JACEFZ010021143.1:0-7500 GCA_014155875.1 Cepaea nemoralis | reverse complement strand
TTGGAATATAAAAGAGATCTCAATAACATTTTTGTGGATTTTAAACAGGCTTATGATAGTGTCAATAGGAATAGTCTATGGAATACTATGCAGGAATTTGGAATACCAAGGAAGTTAATCAACATGACCAGACTATGCATGGAAGATTCTTATAATATAGTAACATATAAAGGCAGGAAATCAGACCCTTTCCAAATAACATCTGGTTTGAAACAAGGTGATGCACTATCGCCGCTACTCTTCAATCTGGCTCTAGAGAAAGTTGTAAGGAAGGCAAAGGAGGAATGTGATATTGGAGGAACATCCAAGCTGCTTGGTTATGCAGATGATATAGATATTATAGGGCAAAGTGAACAAAAGACATTGGAAATATTGACTCACTTAAAGGAAAAAGCCCAACAGATGGGGCTGGTTATCAACCAAGATAAGACAGAATATATGGTAATTTCAAAAGAAGGAATCTCTAAAACCTCTGGCCACATACAAATAGATAATATGACCATTAAAAGAACGGAAACATACAAATACCTGGGTACAATCTTCAACTGCTCCAACATCATAAGGGAAGAAATACAAACTAGAATCAATTCTGGAAATAAGATATACTATTCACTACAACATCTACTAAAATCAAATGCGTTATCTCGTAACACCAAAATCACAATATACAAAACAATGATCAGACCAGTTGTGCTGTATGGCTCTGAAACCTGGAGTACAACGAAAGGAGACGAAGCCATATTACAAACCTTTGAGAACAAAGTTTTAAGACGCCTCTTTGGTCCCATTAGGGATACACAAAGTAGAGAGTGGAAAAGAAGAAGTAACAAAGACATTTACGATTTGTTTAAGTCCCCGCTAATCACTGGTATCATGAAGGCTAATAGGCTACAATGGCTGGGGCATATAGAAAGAATGGAAGATAATAGGGAAACAAAACTCGCTTACACTCAGGAAATAAATGACCGTAGACCCCGAGGTAGACCAAGAAGATGGTGGAGAGATAATACATGTACAGACCTACAAGCACTTGGAATCAACGACTGGCAAGACACCCGTGTGTTGCCGGGGCCCATACGGAGGAGCAAAGAATAGTAACATTGTTGCCTACCATGCACGTCGTAAGAGGCGACTAAGGAGGATATGGTTCCGTCGCCCTGCTACTGAGTAAGTGCGTGGCGCGACACTGAGCTGTGAATTTCGCGTGGAATACTTTTGCATCTGTCCGCGATTGTTTTTTCGCGTGAACTGCATGTTCGGAACGACGACGGCCGGTTGTTGCTGGATTGACTGGTTTGCTTTTTCGGTTCATTAGTGCATTTTCAGGAGACTCCTAGGAGTCGTCGCTGTAGCTATGGAGTTTGTGCTTTGTGCGGCGCTTTCGGTGGGTCGCCCTGCAGCAAGAAACCGAACCATATGGGATAAAACCCCGGTCAATGAAGTCTTTCTGGTGACTGCCATTTTCATCGACGGTGAACTGTATTTTTCGTGGACTTTTGTGTTGGCATTCTGGCGGCGGCATGCTTGCTTGCTTGTGTTCGTTGGCTTGAGCTCCAACGCGAAGTCCTGTATGTCGGATGAAGGCATCTTGTTGTCCAACATCAGTGTGATGTCATACAGGACCTGAGGCTTGCGTGAGTATCCGTTGTCCCATGTCTGGCTTATTGGTGTGCAGACTGGTGGTTCCTCGCCGTACAGGCAGACACTCTCCGACTTCGGAGGAATCGGCGATCCTACTGACTTTAGCCAGGACCCCGAAGGGACCTGCTGCCCAGGACGCTCGACGAGGACGCGTCAATAGGTCTTGGCCAGTATATAACACGGCCCTGGTGCCTTGGAAACACCTCTGCGTCCCTGGCGGCGGCATTATGCACAGTGCACCTGTGCGGGCTGTTGGCTTGCCGACACTCCTGTCTATTCCATTGTTCACATGGGGCAGTGAGGAGCATTTTATGATATTCACTGGCACAGGAACGGAGCAATATGGGAACGACCCGTTGCCGTGAAGTTAGAACCGCGACTAACTAACTAACTAACTAACTAAC
Organism: Cepaea nemoralis; assembly: GCA_014155875.1. NCBI lineage: Eukaryota > Metazoa > Mollusca > Gastropoda > Stylommatophora > Helicidae > Cepaea > Cepaea nemoralis. The sequence continues at coordinate 5,455 of JACEFZ010021143.1, read as the reverse complement.
TAACTAACTAACTAACTAACTAACTAACTAACTACACATTGGCACCTTGCCGTCTTGACAGACGATAGTTAATAATAACTTTTAACTATGGCGGTAGCGAGTGTGACTGATAAGGCCAATTTGCGCTGTAAATGTCCGTTCACAGTGGGTGCATGTGAACACGTGGTCATTTCCACCATCATGCACCATCTTACGTCTCAAACGCTTGGTGTGTGACTTTTCTGCAATAATTTTCTCCTTTGACTTTATTCCATTTCTGATATTTGCCCTCCATGCAACACGTTCAGCGGCGACTTGCTCCCAATGTGCATTATCAATGCCTGTATCAATCATGTCCCGCTTACACACATCTTTGTATCGTAGTAGAGGCCGACCCTGAGATCTCTTACCCATCTGTAATTCACCAAAAAAGATATCCTTTGGTATTCTACCATCATCCATCCTCCTAACGTGTCCTATCCATCTAAGTCTACGAAGACTGAGCATGGAATAAACTGTCACACAACCTGATCTTTCCAATACTTCAGTATTTGTGATTTTGTCTTGCCACTTAATACCAAGAATTCTTCGCAGACACCGCATATGACTAACTAACTAACTAACTGACTTGCAAGAGAAGGTCAACTAGAGAGACGAATGGAGATGGATTGTATCTGCAGCAAAGAACCTCAATGGCTTGGAACACTGAAGAAAAAGAAGAATCTTAGTTCAAGTAGTATTAGTTCAAGCCATAAACTGTGACCAGATTCTCAGTTCAAATTCTAGTCCAAACTACAAACTGTGACGAAATTCTCAGTTCAGCTTCTAGTCCAAGCCACGACTTGTGACAAGATTTTCAGTTCAGGAACTGTTAGTTGTGTCAGACTTCCGAGTTTTAACTATCATCACGACCACCATGTGCGCTGTCAAATGGCATAGGTGTTCATGTCTCTCTCCACAGCTCTTGGTCCCCGGTTTTCTGGATCCATTTTTTATTAATATTTCTCCACTCCACCATCGTTAATCATTTGTCTCAGTCTGTCCCCTTCTCCTCTTCTGTTGACCTTAACAATCATCACAATGTTTTCCAATGCTTTTCTTCTCATTACGTGACCAAAGGATGCTGTTTGTCATTTTTACATTTGCGCAGAATTGACCGTCCGTCCGTCCAATTTGGAAAAAAAAAAAACTTTCCACCTTGTTTCAACCAGCCCGTGCGGCATCGGTTATAATAGCGGTGGTTCATGGTGCGTGGATTCTTACTTTCTCTGCGTGCCATTAGAAGCTGGCTTATCTGTTGTGCAGGTTGTGTCTGTGACGTCAGCAAGGGGGATTCGTTGGCCGGCAAGTTTTCCTTTTGTGTGTTTTTAGGCAGTTTCTTCTATCAGTGTTGGCTTCTGGCTCGTCTGCTGTGCTAGGATGCTGTCATCATATTGGCTTCTTGTGAGGTTATTGGTTAGTCTTCCTCTTCCACTGAGCTGGAGCTGTTGGTGGACCATGCATCTTCTTGTTTTTGTCGTTCTTCTCTCATTTTCTGTCTGAGGCGATTCATTCCCCTTTTATATTCTTTGAACCATGTGGGGCTGTCTAAAGGCTCCTTCATTGCTGCTCTGACTTTTGGTTCGTTCCGTCTTTCGACAATCTTCCACACCTTGTTATGTTCAGCCTCTGATGCTCCTTTCTTGTGTATGCCCCAGTCTTCTTCCGGTTTTTTTCTTTGTACTTTCTTGTTTCCCCTGACTCTTTTTGGGCATCATGGCTGGGCTGGTGTCCTTAGTTTGCTGTTTTTGCTTGGGCATGGTGTTGGCTTCATTTTGTGTCTTCTTGTCTTCTTTCTTGTGGATTGTCGTCATTAGTTTGTCGATGTTTTTCAGTTGAGTTTCATCTGGCGGTGTCTCTGCGTTCTTTTTAATGGGTTCATCTGGCTTGTTTTGCATTAGTTCCATTTCAGCTCTGTGCAATTCTCTTTCGGTCTTGATAATTTGTAAGATTTCTTCGTTCTCCTTCTTCAACTCGGCCATGCGCTCCATCTCTTGTTTGATGCTTTGCTGTATCTCCTTCATTTCCGCAAGCAGTTTTTCGTTGTCGCTGGTTTGTGACGGTGTTAGGAGCAGCTTGATTTGTCTTTTTAATTCGTCAATCTGGCTTTGCAACATTGATTTTTCCGCTTGCAGAATTGATTTTAAATCATTCATTCATTCATTCATTCATTCATTTATTCATTCATTCATTCATTCATTCAGTAGCATGTCCTTTGCAGAACCTCGCTCCCATAACAACCTTCTGGAAAACTTCTCGATCATAAGCAAGATGTCCTGTGTCCGATACACCCATCTGGAGATCATCCGCCACATTCTGCACCCAGCTTCTCATTGGCCTTCCTCTTCCTCTCTTCCCAGATTATCCAAGCTATTAGGTGTGCCTGGACTATCAATGTAATCCAAAAGCTGTGCCACAACTTTCTGTTAAACCCAAAGCTTTTAGTTCTTTCAGGAATATAAGTTTAACCCTTCCTATCGGCTGTGTAAGGACTACCAGTTTTAACTCTAAGCTATCAGCTCAGGACTATCAGTTTAACTCTAAACTATTGACTATGTAAAGACTATCAGTTTAACTCTAAACTATCGGCTGTGTCAGGACTATCAGTTTAACTCTAAACTATCGGCTGTGTCAGGACTATCAGTTTAACCCCAAGCTCCAGAACTTATCACCATTATTGTTTTAACTCACCACCATCATTGTTTTAACCAAAGCTGTGCCAAAAAGACAAGATTTGTGAAAATAATGGAACCGTAAAAGAACTGTCTGCTGCACCTATAGATCTATGACCTATCCCCAGATGGACAATGGCTTGCAGCCCACATTTGTCATTTAACACCCTTGTATTTGAAAATTTCAATCTGCAGCCAAAAGACTGTGTTGCTAACTGGGTACATTAACAAAAACATGGTGTCAGTGAAGAGAATTTCTGTTATCCAAATTCTCCTGGTAGTTTTATTACAAACTTCACATGATATGACTTCCATAAATGTCAATGATAAAGTAACATAATACATGTGGCAATATACACACAACTTTTGTTTGAAAATGGAAAATACACAAAGGTTGTGAAAATAAACATGAAGTGATAATGAGCAGTCTACAACAATGAAGACAAACAGATCAAGAATGTAATGCCTAAACTTAAATCTCTTGGCATGAACTATCCATCTTAGTTACAGATACTGTAATGTGTGGACTTGAAATCACATGCTATGCTTCGAAAGGACATTGTCTATGAGTTCACCAAAGCCACATTTATATGAAGTGTGATTACTGTTGACAGATGCTTATTTGCCTGTCTAAAACAATGAAGGAAGAGGAAACAGGGGAATGAGGAAACAGAAGAGGAAGGAAAAGGAAGAAGAAGAGAAGAAGGTGGGTTCAAGAAAATACAAACTCAAACATGGTGAATGTTACTTGAAGTTAGCAACAGCAAAAGTAAATAATGAAAATAGACATAAACCGCCTGTCCTGCACTATGAAAGTTTCATGTTTGGACTCGATCATTTGTTACATGAGTGCTCTGTGGAAAGAAGATTTAGCCATTTGGGATAGTGCCCAGTGCAATGCAGCCATGCTGCAGCTCAACTCACAAGACAGACTGAAGCCACACCCTACGTCACAACCAACATACTGTACACACAACATTCATCTCTCAACAAGCATGTGCGTGTGTGTGAAACCACAAATCATTCAACGTGCTGAAAGAATTAGAATAGGTGAGAACAGGAAATAGCGAAGTATCACATTTCAAAGTGCCCTCACTAGCATATCTATGAATCACAGCGGCTGCCCGTTCATCTCCCTGTCATCAATGCCCTATGCGAAGACAAGCAACAACTAAAGTAAGACCTGGCTTTTCTACCACCTGGTTCAATGAGAAAAGGGTAACGATCTGTCACCTGCAGATTGACCCATGTCCATAAATGACAACATATTTGATCCAGCTGCGGCCTGACATTTTGAGCTCAAAGTGTAGACTAAACCAAACAATTTTCCCCCAGTACATGCTGGTGTGGTGGGAAACGAGCAGGTGGACAACGAGCAGGTGGACAGATTGGCTGGATCTGCACTGCTCGGTGGGGTACTGGTGCATGATAAGGCAGACCTGGTCGGGGACCTTCGGGATCGTGTATATATTGCAGAAGAACAGAGAGCTTATCACAGACTGGAGAGAATGGTGCTGCAGGGAGTGACCAGAGGATCCACACCAGGAGCTGGGCAATGCCGGGCCGGGTCAGACAGACAGACAGACAGACAGACAGACAGACAGACAGACAGACAGACAGACAGACAGACAGACAGACAGACAGACAGACAGACAGTCGGTAACGGGAACGGGAACTTATATGACTACTTATATGAATTAAATGAGATGCTCCCCACCAAGGACTGGGCGAAGCCGGGCCGGGTCAGACAGACAGACAGACAGACAGACAGACAGACAGACAGACAGACAGACAGACAGACAGTCGGTAACGGAAACGGGAACTTATATGACTACTTATATGAATTAAATGAGATGCTCCCCACCAGGGACTGGGCGAAACCGGGCAGGGTCAGGCAGACAGATAGACAAACAGATAGACAGCCAGATAGACAGTCGGGAACGGGAACTTATATGACTACTTATATGAATTAAATGAGATGCTCCACACCAGGAGCTGGGCAATGCCGGGCCGGGTCAGACAGACAGACAGACAGACAGACAGACAGACAGACAGACAGACAGACAGACAGACAGTCGGTAACGGGAACGGGAACTTATATGACTACTTATATGAATTAAATGAGATGCTCCCCACCAAAGGCTGGGCGAAGCCGGGCCGGGTCAGCTAGTGTATCATATTTAGCTTGTTGTCTAGTTAGTTCAACTGTACACATAATGTATCATATTTAGCTTGTTGTCTAGTTAGTTCAACTGTACACATAATGTATCATATTTAGCTTGTTGTCTAGTTAGTTCAACTGTACACATAATGTATCATATTTAGCTTGTTGTCTAGTTAGTTCAACTGTACACATAATGTATCATATTTAGCTTGTTGTCTAGTTAGTTCAACTGTACACATAATGTATCATATTTAGCTTGTTGTCTAGTTAGTTCAACTGTACACATAATGTATCATATTTAGCTTGTTGTCTAGTTAGTTCAACTGTACACATAATGTATCATATTTAGCTTGTTGTCTAGTTAGTTCAACTGTTTTTTGACATAAGGTTTTTTTTTTTTTTTTTTTTTTTTTTTTTTTTTTTTTTTTTTTTTTTTTTTTTTTTTTTTTTTTTTCATATTTACTTGTTGTCTTTTGTTTTTTTTGTTTTCAAAATTTTTTTTTTTAAAACAAATTTCATATTTAGCTTGTTGTCTTTTGTTTTTAAAAATTCAATTGTTTTTGACATTTAAAATGTTTTTTTTTTCATTTTTTTTTAAAAA
>JACEFZ010021142.1:0-29537 GCA_014155875.1 Cepaea nemoralis | reverse complement strand
CAGGGAGCAGACGCTGTGACATGTTACTTCCCGCAATTCGATTGCGAATATAATTTTCACTATTCGCAATTCTATTGCGAATATATTTTTTTTCTATTCGCAGTTCCATTGCGAATAGAGCCTCCCATAGTATATTGGCAGTAAATGACAGACAGTTTTTGTACGCTATCCATATTGATATTCTGTCAAACCATCATTATCATAAGCGCTCTCCCCTTTTCACTTCCTCAATTTCTTTCTCGGCCTGTTGGCAAAGATCAAAGTGTAGTATCTTGAAAGGGGCCGGGATGATCACCCAACACACAGGGACGTGGGGACCTAATGAATGGGGCGGCTCTGAGAACCGGAGTCCGCGAGCCCTCTAAATAAAATTCTTCAAGATAATGACATTTGTGCACGTTAGCTTCAGCACATTTCTCGGTAGTATAGTGGTAAGTATCCCCGCCTGTCACGCGGGAGACTGGGGTTTGATTACCCGCCGCGGAGGAATATATTTCTTTCTGCGGAGACCGCCCTGAATGGCATAATTTGGTAGAAAGTGTGAACCAGAGGTCAGCGAAGTTTCAAATCTACGGACTGCGTCGTTTTTGGTCTCCGAAAGTGTAGACTGGTGAATGGGAGGCTCAGTATACGAAATGAGGTTACGCAACAATGTGCATGACGTGACAATTCCTTGGGTGAATCCAATACCGTGGCATCGTGTATCAGCTATATACTTATGGAAGCCTCCTAGGATCGCGGGGAATGATCATGGTCTGCTCCTGCTTTCCAATGAAGTATGCTGTCCATTACCCCATGTGGGCAGCAATCACCTTCGGATTGACAGGACTGTGAGGGTAAAACCATATCCAGCTGCTTTGGTGGCTGTCTAGTCACAGGACTATCATTCTGAGCCGGTGATGGACCCTACTAACTACTATGACTTCTCCTTGAGGTTGAACGGGGTAGGGGTAATGGTGAAATCGAATTTAATTAAATGAGGGATGACCGGCTTGCATGCGGTTGTTTTGGAAGGGCCTGTTGTTGAAAACGCCTTTAGATGGAGTGACGATTATGATGACGCACATATGAGACCGGAACGTCCTACGAAACACTCGGAGCGTAAATAAATGCCCGAAGATGTCGAATGTGTCGGCTCATCATCTCATCTTGTTCCTTTTGTACCTTGCGGTGTCAAGGTGAAGCATAAACACCGGGAGAGTGCCCGTTTATGAGCCTTATGTATCGAGATTCCAATGGACTGGTATTACCTTTGCCTATCGTTTACGTCGCTCGGCCCCTTCTTCTGCTTCCATTTGGTCTGTACATCAGTTACTTTTTTCCCGCGTTTCCATCCTGTTTCAGGATATTGCGGTCAACATCAGCATCTTTCAGCTGTATGTTGATTCCTAGGCTAGATTACGCTCATCAGCCCACGACTTTCTGAGCGACCGGCTCCATACTCTCACAACTCACTGGCGCGACTCGAACCGCTTCCAATTCTCGTGCGATCACGTCAACCACGAGAGTATTCGGGGTTACGGAGAAAGCTGCTAACACCTCGGCCAGGGAGCCGGCGTACACCATAGCTTGTTGTGGTAAATTGTTAGTTGGTAATTTAGTTATATTACCTAACCCTTAACTTACTGTTTTCTCATGAAGCAAGTTAAATGGTCGGCTGAAAGGTAGCAAATAATTGCAGCTCTGTTGTAAACAGGCACAACGCAATTTCTTCCTGTGCAAGAAAAGTTGTTCGATCGAAGAAGATGAAATCTACTTTTTCCCTCTTGTTCTCTTGCCCTTGAGACTTCCATTGGTGTATACTCCCCCGACCACACAAGCCTAAATCTGTGTAGGCCAGTTCATGATTGGTTGGATGTTATCTGATTCTTTTCTACTGTGTGGAAAAAAAAAAAAAAACAAGGCGGCCAGAGGAAACGCTTTAAAGACACTCTGAAAATCTCACTGAATGCTTTTGGAATTCATCATGACACCCGGGAGACTGCAGCCAGACACCGAAATTCGTGGCGTGCATCATTACGCAAGGGTGCAGTCACTTGTGAGGCAACTAGGACTGCAAGAGTTGTGAAGAAAAGACAGAACAGAAAAACCACTGAAGAAAATCCTCCTCCAGAAACGTCAAGCAATCTTTGTCCACATTGTCGAAGAACATTTCGAGCCAAAATAGGCCTTATCAGCCATCTTAGAACTCACGGCTCCATACTTTCAACCCCACTGGATGAAATGAATGATCATCATCATTCTTGATGGACAAACAACAACAACACTGTGTGAAATAGCCAGTCTCAGACCAACCATCTTTAGTCGTCTTTTACAACATGCACCGGAGGTCCATAGTCCTACTCTTCTTCTTCTTCTTCTTCGTTCATCCGGAGTTTTTTTTTCGGATGTGATTGCGTTGTGCCTGTTTACAGCAGAGCTGCGTTCTTGCGCCGTTAGGCCGACACATCCGACTTCTGCGGGCATTTGTTGACCGGGTTAACCGCCCCGGGGGTTTCTAAGGACGTTTGACTCTCACTGTTGTGGTGTTATCCCCCATCCCAGCTGGTCCATATAGAACAGCCAAAGATCCTGGTCAGCCCTCAAGGGAAGGCAGGGGCAGACCATGGGCATTCCCCGCCATCCAAGGAGGCTTCCATACTTGCAGAGCCGATACATAGCGCTCTTTTACTGGGCTCACCCAAGGAATCGTCACGTCCTGCACATGGCTGCTTAGCCTCACTTCCGTATATTGGGCCTTCCGTTCACCACAGGCTGTTCTTCCGGAAACCAGAAGTATGCAGTCTGCAGATGACATCCACACAGTGAGCTTTCGATTCGGACTTTCCATGTAATGGATTTGCTATCCAAGCAATATTCCATTTCGTGCCACTAGGACACTTTTCCACCTTTTATGAAGCCCACACAGTGGGCTTTTGATTCAGACTTTCTACGTAATGGATTTGCTATCCAAGCAATATTCCATTTTGTGCCACTAGGACACTTTTCCACCTTTTATGAAGCCCACACAGTGGGCTTTTGATTCGGGCTTTCCACGTAATGGATTTGCTATCCAAGCAATATTCCATTTCATGCCACTAGGACACTTTTCCACCTTTTATGAAGCCCACACAGCGAGCTTTCGATTTGGACTTTCCACATAATGGATTTGCTATCCAAGCAATATTCCATTTCATGCCTCTGGGTCTTCATGCACCTTTAAATGTCAACCTGTATGTAGTTAAAGTAAGCTGCGGTCAACTTTAGCTTGTTGATATCTCCATAGAGCTTGTCCTCAAATGAAGCAGGTGTGGGCCAAAATATCTTTCTCTGTTCTGCATACGTTGGGCAATCCTGCAGCAAATGTTTTGCTGTCATTTTTCCAGTTCTACAATTACATTCATCGGTATCTCCTATCTTTAGTTTATTGAACAAGTGGTATTTCAGCCTGTTATGTCCTGTGCGGAGTCTGAAGATTGCTACTTGTTCTCTTCGGTCGAGTTTGTAATATGCATCATCCTTCTGATGGCCTGGATGCTCTGATTCCCATTTGGTTCTATAAGTGCTTTTTATCAACCTCTTTGCCTCATTATAGGTTATGTCTATGTCAGGCTGTGGTAGTCGTCCGCCCTCTTTTGCCAGTCTGTCAGCCTCTTCGTTTCCAGGTATACTGCAATGTGATGGGATCCACTGTATTATAACTTTTTTGGATTTCTGGCATAGACTATGGAGTGCTGCTCTTAGGTCAGTTAGTTATGTGCTGTTATTGCTCTTAAATATTGAGACAGCTGACTTTGCATCTGTGAAGATAGCTATTTGCTTCTTTTTATTTTCCTCCATCAGGAGCATTTCTGCTGCAGTTTTCAGAGCCTCTACCTCCGCTTTGAAGTTACTTGAAAATTTTCCAGTTGCCATTGAACGTGTTTTTTTCACTCCATTTTTTAAATTTAGGAGAATTCCTCCTCCTCCATTCTCTATTGAATTTTTAGCTGATCCATCTGTATATGCATGGGTCCAATTCCTGCTTGGGTAATGTTCTTTTATGTAGTTTAGGGTTATTTCTCTTCTTTCGGTTTCATGCTGAGTGTTCTTTTTCTCAATACCAGGAATGTTTTCTATCATCTCAGGCAGTTGCTGCTGTCTCCAAGCTGGGAACTTGTGTGCATTGTGTATGGGCTTGACTGTTGATATGTTAAGTATAGGATCTGCCCTAATCCTTCGTTTTGCAGTTTCTACAAAGTTGCTACGCTTCAGTCATCCCTTTCCAAAACCATTAAATCTGTTGTACATAGGGTGGTCTGTCAATCTTCTAAATTTTTCTGCTTGTTGCTGGGCTCTGCTATCTCTTCTATCCTGCATTGGTTGTAAACAAGTGATCTTTTCTAGTTCATTAATAGGCGTTGTCTTCAGGCTTCCAGTTATGATTCGCATTCCTTGGTTTTGGACTCTACTTATTTTGTTAAAGTTTGACTTAGCTGCTGTTGCCCAAGCTGCAATGCCATATTCCAGTACTGGCCTCACCCGTCCAGTATATAACTTCTTGAGAACTTTCTCATCTGCTCCCCACATTGTACCAGCAAGCTTTTTCATGATTGCTATTCTCTGCCTTGCTCTTGTTCGATTTTTCTCAACCTGTGTCTTCCATGTCAGGCGACGATCAAAGGTGACTCCTAGATAGTTTGGATTTTCTTCATGGCGCAATATTTTTCCATTCAATACCAGCTTAGGTTGCTGAGTTTTATTTGAGAGGGAGAACACTGTGCATGTTGTTTTCTCCTCACTTATCTTCACTAGCCATGATTTTGACCAGTCCTCTAGTGCTAATAAGGCTTGCTGTATTCTGCTGTTAGCTGTACTAATATATTCTTCAGATGTCCATATGGCTAGGTCATCTGCAAAGGATGATGTGTGTACTCTGGCTGGAAAATTTTCTGTGATGTCGTTTATATATGCTAGGAATAATGTTGGTGAAAGAACTCCTCCTTGGGGGACACCTTGCTCCAACAGCATCATTTTGCTGGTTTGTCCTTGTACTTTTGTCCTGGCAGTTCTGTTCTCAAGGTAGTGGCTGATCCATTTGTACATTTTCCCACAAACATGCATTTTTTGCAGTTTTACTTTCAGTCCTTCCTTCCATACTTTATCAAATGCTTTTTCTAAATCTATCCAGACTGCTAGTGTGTGCTTTTTCTCTTGGAAGGCATCCTCTATTTCCTGAGCTATATAGGTTATTTGATCTTCAGTGGATCTGTACTTTCTGAATCCTGCTTGGTGTGGTGTTAAGAGTTTGTTTTCTTCCAGATGCCATGTTAGCCTGCCATTGATAATGCGTTCCATTAATTTTCCTACACAGCTAAGTAGACTGATAGGTCGATAGCCATTTGGTTCTTCCAGGTCTTTTCCTTTCTTTGGGATTGGTATTAGTATAGCTTCCTTCCATGCCTGTGGGACTATTCCCCTCTTCCAGCTGTAATTTAGGACTGCTAGTAGTTTCTTTTTTGCCTTAGTGCCTAGTCCTATTAGCATTTCATTTGTGATTCCATCCTTTCCTGGTGATTTCTTCTTTTTTAGGGTATTCATTGCCTGTTCCATTTCTTCCATTGTTAGATTTGCCATCATATATTCTGCTGCTGTCTCTGTATTTGTATGATGTATCTGTTTGTCTTTGATTGCTTTCTTCTGTTCGGTTGTAATATCAATGTGGTTTGCATTTGCATAGTGTTCCATTAGTGCATTTGCAGCCTTTTTTCCTGTAAGCAAGGCATTTCCTTGTTTAATTGTTATTTGTTTGTTGCTAGGTCCTTCATTGTTCATGGCTTTCACTAGTTTCCATAGTTTGTTTCCATCCCTGTCAAAATTCAGGTTTTCTGTTTTTTCCCTCCAACAATCTCTTGTTGTTTGATTTACTGTTCTTTTATATTTTGCTGAGATGGCTTTGAGAGAGATATTCGCTTCAATTGTTTGTTCTCTCTCTGCTGTCTTCCTGGCATCTTCAACTTTGTCCTCCAAACTTTGTAGTTCTTCAGTCCAGTATGGTTTGTAATTTTTCCTCGCTCCTCTAGGAATGGACTCATTGGCTGCCTGTATTATCGCTCTGTTTAGACTTTCCACCATTTGCTTTATGTTGCCATATCGTGTATTTATGTTTTCACAATATTTGTCTGCTAGTATGGCAAATCTGTCCCAATCTGCTCGTTGTAATTCCAGCGGGGCAAGGGCTTTTGCTCCTGTGGAACATACTCCATATTCATTACAAGCTTGATTGGTCTGTGGTCACTACCTGCTAATTGGTCCATCACATAGCGATCGATTTTGTGGAGGATGTCTCCTGTGCAGAAAGCTAAGTCTGGAGTAGAAGTGGTAAGCCATCTTCTGGAGTAGAAGCTCGATGTGTCATCCGCTTTGTTGAGTAGATGGAGATTTGAGTCTATTTCCCAGTCCTCCAATTCATCTCCTCTTTTGTCAGTATCTGGGTATCCCCATCTTTCTGAACGGCTATTAAAGTCTCCGACAATAATGCAGTTTGTGTCAGTTATTTTCATGTTTGAGAGTCTAAGGTTCTTATCTGCTGGGCTATACAGATTGTAGATTCTTATTTTCACGTCCTTTATCATTATATCAACACCTATAATTTCCGCTTGGTTGTCAGAGATCACAGATACTTCGCTGCAAGGTATTGTATTTCGTGTAAGTATTAGAACTCCTCCTTTGTGTCCTTCGCGGTCGAAACGTGTGGCCTGATATCCTCTGACTGAGAATTTGTGATTGGCGTTGAGGTATGTCTCTTGAATGCATGCCACATCTATTCTATCTTATGAAGACGCTGTGTTAGGGAGTCTTTCTTCTTGTAAACTCCTTCGGCATTCCACTGTAGTATGTTGAGTGTCCGGGGTATTTGGTCAATAGCTCTTAACCTACTCCTCTGTGCCTTGACTCCACAGCACAGGGGAAGGTGACCACCTGTAGTCATGGGTGGACCCCCTCGAGGCAGGGGGCCCGGCACTATCGCCGCCTGATGGGACTTCACGGGATTAGCACCATAACGATTAATTTTGATTTGTGACATCATGAATTAAGTTACGTTGCACTGCTTTGTCAAGCCTGTGGCTCAGTACATCCGATTTTGACAAGCATGTATTCAGGGTGCTTTCCCTAGCCTTTAAACTAATTAAAGTGCCTGCTCCATGGCCGAGGCGTTAGCAGATTTCTCCGCTAGCCCCGAATACTCTCGTCACGTGATGCGACGAGAATTGGCAGTGGTTCGAATCGCAAAGTGCTTTCCCTAGCCTTTGACTGTCCCCAGTCTACCTACAAGGCAGCAGATTTGTGTGTCTCTTCGTCTGGTCCCTCTCCCTTGACCTGTCCGACATGGGTGGCCCTACCAGTAGCTGTGCTACCGTCGGCATAGCTCTTGGGGTCATTGGGACGCACAAGCCCCTCTACCTCGTCACGGTGGACACACAGCAGAGGGGAGTCCTACTCTATTCTTTACTTCTCCTTTGAATAACACAAAGCACTTCAGCATCTCTTTATGCTTAATTGTTCATGGTTTGCATGTTATTATATATAATAATTGTATTAATTGTCTGTGTCTTGTTCTTGAGAAAGGTTATTATAACAGAAACGTCGGACATGTTTGGAGTGTTTGTGCGTATTTATTATTACTTGCTTAATCGTTTTAATATTAGTTGTTTTCGCTTCAATTCCCCACTGTAGTTTCTGTTGAGGATGTCATGCTGGGCACATTTAAAATCCCTCGGAGGTTGCAAATCGAAAAGAACAGGCCAAATACGCCACTACACATGCTTCAAAATTAGAAAGCCTAGCCACACAAGAAAAAGACAATCAATGTTTATTGGTCACGTAATATTAAAAGAGCCGGACTCTCTGGCTGTGGGGTTACAAACACTTTCTCCGTAATCCCGTTTGTCACGCAGTCTCGTTGCGGGAGCGAGCTGGGAGCGGTTCGTTCCCCACTGGTGACTTGCGGGACACTGAGCCGGCCGCTCAGAAACAATGGCAAACTAATGAGCGTAATCTTGCCAAGAAATCAACATACAGCTGAAAGATGCTGGTGTTGACAGCGAGGTCCTGTGAAAGGATATGCTTTAAAAAAAAATATTAAGAGGTATTAGAAAACATCGTGACAATTGGACAGATTGGGGGTAGAAGAGGTAGACGGAGAGAAACGTTACTGGTGACGTATGACGGGGGATTTGAAAAAAGAGGGACGGGACTTGTGTGAATATGTCTCGAGTAAAGTGATGTCGATTCTAAAATTCAATATGCATGAGGTATAGCGGTGCATGCAGAAATATCATAAACAATTTTTTTTTATATCCGCGGCGCAGTGGATTCATTCCGCATGATGGTCAGCTAGACTTAAATGTTGAATTCTCGTCCTTGACGTGGGGACGTAAATTACAAGTACCTCTGTAGTTGGAGAAGAGTTTGCGGGTGGCAATGGACATCTTTCGCTTGGTAGTGAACGCGTTTCACTGCCGTTTCGTATTCCCTCGACATCCCGAGTCGACGGTTCGAAATCATCGACGGACGATTTAGAAGCAGACCGTCTTGCGTTGATTTCGATAGTTTTGGCGTCGGCCGTTCAGAAACAAATGGCAAACTACTGAACGTAAACATTGTCTACTATATAACAAACAGCAAGAATGTTGGGGTTAACCGCGACGTCATGTAAAGGACATTCCACTAACTTTTCGGCGAGTGAGAGAGAGGTATCAATTAGTCGCAGCAGTACAGTCCTTTTGTAGCGCCGAACCGGTAGTAAAATGGCGAATGTCCCAGAGAGATCTGGCGTTGTACGGGATGAACAGACCGGTATATTTATATTTAAGTGTTAAATGTTGCCTCATGTTTCAGAGTGTCGTTTTAAATATTGTTAGGATCTATTCATTAGTGCACCAGGCAAATACTGGCACAGGTGTAGTGCCCTCAGGTATCGACACACCACGTACATCCTTAATCAGTTTATTTAAAAAGTGAAATTTTAATTTTGAAAACAATTATTATTAAACGTGAGTTAATCGTGATTAACAAATTACAAATAGAAAAACAAATCAATAAATAATTCTGTATATAAAGGTATGGTAATAACAAGAAACTTATATTACATGCTATATATATAATATATATAATATAATATATATAATAATAATATAGCATGCCCCATCATATTTGAAATTTGAGTATTTACTAATGAGACCACCACCGAAAGATAGGCCTTGAGAAACCGAATCTAACGGTACCAAGATGATGCATGTATGTCAATTAGAAGCAAAGATATGCATCTTTTCTTTGAGTGTCCTGATCGTAAACACTACAACACAGTGACAGAAAGACAAAAGATCTCTTTTGGGCATCTTTTTTTCGTGTCCGAGTCAAGGTCATAGCAGAAGTTATCAAAATTTATGTTTTTATAAGTGTAGCTTGTTTATTTTTAAACGAACATTCTAGCAACCATACATCATTGCGATCGGTGTATCGAAGCCTAACTGTTCATGTCATCTATTTTTACATATGATGTAATGTTATCTAATTAGCTTACAAAAATGGCTACCAATTAGTTGTTATTTTTATTAATTACCATGTGCATTCTTTATATTAGCTTTAAACCCTGGCAAGTTGTATCTTGTATTATGCGGAATGATGATATACTCTTAACGGATATCCTCCTGTTTAGATAGTATGCAACATAATCTAATTGGCATATAAAAATGGCTGTCAATTAGTTATTATTAGGGGTGTAACGGATTTCGGCTCCGGCTCCGGCAAATCCGGAATCCGGCCATTTTTACAAATCCGGCTTCGGCTCCGGCTCCGGCCTGATCTCACTTCATAAATCCGGCCAAATCCGGCTCCGGCCGGATTTTAAAAAATTGAATCCGGTACAGCCCTAGTGAAAACACTCATGGCTTTCCTCCAGAAAGAAGGTAGTGATGCTGGGATCAAAACTATGAAAGCAGCCCTGCTTGAAGCTGTTAGCAGCAGATTTGCGGACATTGAATCCAACAGTATTTACACCTGTGCCACACTACTGGATCCTCGATTCAAGCTGTGCTTCTTCTCCGAACGTGGTAGAAGTGATGTACGAGCCCATCTGCTGTTAGCAGCTAACTCCATTATTGGTTCAGCAAACAGTCAGTCCACAGGATCTATCAGCTACTAGTAGTAGTAGTAGTAGTACTAGTGTTTTGACTTCTGTGAGCACTGCCACACAGTACGAGTCCAGCCTATGGAGCTATTTTGACACAATTGTCGAGGAAAATCCCACCACAGATCGTTCTGCAAGTGCCGAAGGCAACAGCATTAACACTGAGGTGACACAGTACCTGTCAGAGCCACTTCAAACTCGACATTTCTTGCACCACCACCTACAAGTGTGCCATCGGAAAGGCTGTTCAGTACTGCAGGAGACATTATCACTGACCACCGTAGTAGCCTTTTACCACAAAATGCGGAGACGTTGATTTTCCTGAAATACAACTCGTCCCTTCTTGACTCTGAGAGTTCAACTTCACAGCCATAATGAAGACTGACTGACTGAAATAGTGAAATTACTGAATGAATGTATTTCAATACATTCAGTCTGTTCAATGTACTGTTGTTGTGAGTTGTAACTGAGCTGCCAATTTGCCAACTGAAAACAATGTGAAAACTAAAAACTGAAACTGAAAACTAAAAATTAAAATTACTAAATTAGCATTATGTGCTTATGTATTATGTTTCAACTTGAACTTATGGAACTTAATATTACTTAATTACTTATTCTAATGTAAATGTAATTATTTTACATTTAAATGATTTAATATGAGTATATGTTATCATTGTCATGTCTATAGTAATGAACTGCAGTAATGAACAGTCGAGTGACTCCACTCACCTAAGTCAAGTGATGTAGTACGTTATTTTATTTTTTTTTTTTATTTGTAAATCCGGCTCCGGCCGGATCTCACTTCATAAATCCGGCCAAATCCGGCTCCGGCCGGATCTCACTTCATAAATCCGGCCAAATCCGGCTCTGGCCGGATTTAAAAAATTTGAATCCGGTACAGCCCTAGTTATTATATTAATTAATTACCTTTATATTAGCTTTAAACCCTGGCAAGTAATATCTTGGATTATGCAGAATGATGCTACAAGTTAACGGGTTAAATCCTGTTTACATATCATGCAACGTTATCTAATTAGTAAATTTAGAAAATTATTGCTGTGATGTATGGTTGCTATTAGATTCATTTTAAATAATAATAAACGTTTCTTTTGCAGAATGGAAAATCTCGAACAGTAAAAACAGTTAATTTGTACACATATGCGTGCTGACATTTTGGATTTCCAAACGCAAAGAGGAATTTAATATGCCCGCAAAAATATTTTTTCTACTAGAAGTTGAGCGAGTATTTCAATTAAACTTTCCAAATATACTTAGAATTGGATGCAGAATTTGAAAATCCAACTAAAATTAATGCCTGTCTATTACTTGCACTAAAATAATTGATAATTACTTACGGTATGCCAAATAGTGAAATTATGTCAAAGACAAAGGTAAATCTAACCACCGGCTGTGTGCACAATGATAGACTGACCATTTTTCTGGAAGCTGAGATGGTCAATCGTTATTGTCACGAGTTATTTGAATATATCCAATCAGATACACAAAGGGTATGTTAATAGTCCATGGCTTGGCGACACGACGGAAACCCTTCTGCGCAAGCGCGGAAAATGGTTTCCGGTTAAAGTATGCTTACATCAGTGATAGGCCTTTCTAATATATATATATATATATATATATATATATATATATATATATATATATATATATAGCATATATATATAGACACTATTTAAAAGTTGTGGTTTTATACATATGAAACAATGACATTTGGATACAGCTCGACAAGACGAATCCAACAGTATCTCAATGAAGACTGTATGTTAATTCTAAGCGGAGTTATTAATTTGTGTGTGTCGTAATCTATAACCAAGAAGTGTAAAGAAATCTTAGTAAATTGAACACAGCTGATCACGGCCCAATAAATTTGGTGCTGATAATTTCTGCCTTCTATTACTGTGGCTTGTTTATTTTTAAACGGACAACATAGTACCGTATATCACTGCATCCAGGGTGGTGAGGTCTAACTTGACGTATTATCTATTTTTTGATAGGATGTGCTGTGACCTAATTAACAATTAAAAATGACAGCCAATTGTTTATTATTCATTAGACTGTTGCATCGCTAACAATCCTGACAGGATGTATACTTTATTGTGCATTTTGGTAACAGGAAAGTAAAGTTACATTTCTCTTAGAATGTCGACAGGATCAAGATGATCAACTTAATTGCATCGGGTTTTATCCCATATGGCTCGATCTCTTTCCGCAGGGCGGCCTGCCGAAAGCATCGCACAAAGCACGAGAGTCTCCGAGAAAAATCCACTTGACTTTTAAGACTTTTCGACAGGATGTGCTGTGACCCAATTAACAGTTATAAATAGCTGCCTTTTATATTAAATAAATATCATGTGAAATATTCGTCGTTATTGAAAGAACAATTCATAAAAATGTACTCACATTGTCTTAATGTAACTACTGCATTGCAACATCTTTCTTTTGCTGATTAAATATCTTGCATTATTCATTATTTTAAGTAAATAAGTTTGTAACTGCTGCATACATTAAGCAGTCACTTTCGCTAATAATTAATTTCTACTTCTGCTCTATAATGACACTGTTTTTAGTTTAGAAACTAACCTGTTCTGTATCTAAAAGAGAGCAATTAATAATTAAATACTAACGTTTTAAAAAAGACATAACTTATTTTACAGTATTTAAATTTAAATAATAATGTACTGCTGCGCCACTTAGAAAAAAAAAAATACTCCATACACTACTTACAGGTTTACAGATGGGTCTAAAAACTGGCTTTCAAAATTATTTTCAGTCATGTCAAATGCTGAAAAATTATACAAGTACACAGATAAATTACTGCCGGCTCCATGGCCGAGGGGTTAGCAGCTTTCTCCGCTAACCCCGAATACTCTCGTCACGTGACGCGACGAGAATTAGCAGTGGTTCGAATTGCAAAAGTGACTTATGAGAGTATGGAGCCGGTCGCTCAGAAAGTCGTGGCGTGCTGATGAGCGTAATCTAGCCTAGGAATCAACATACAGCTGAAAGATGCTGGTGTTGACCGCAATATCCTGAAACAGGATGGAAACGCGGGAAAAAAAAAAAAAAAAAAAAAAAAAAAGCATCCCTTTATGAGGCTATTTCTGCCCACAGTCCAAGTGTGTCAGAGGTCTGTGTCCACTGCATATGATGAAGTATTCTCCACTGGAAATTGATGTGGGTGAGAGTAGCTGCATCTTCTACAAACATTTTAGCAAGATCCAATATACAGAGCTTCATTGGTTGTAGACATTCACTTCCACTAAGACATGACATGGACTGCAACACTCGAACGTTATCCAGCAAACGTAAACGCAGCTGTGTCAACAGCTCTATTAAAAACTATGCACCTTCCACAAATTCTTTTCTCATAGATTATGTCTATGTCAGGCTGTGGTAGTCTATCAGCCTCTTCATTTCCAGGTATACTGCAATGTGATGGGATCCACTTTTATTACAACTTTTTTGGATTTCTGACATAGACCATGGAGTACTGCTCTTAGGTCTTCTAGTTATGTGCTATGTTTGCTTTTCAGTATTGAGACAGCTGACTTTGCATCTATGAAGATAGCTATTTGCTTCTCTTTATTTTCCTCCATCAAGAGCATTTCTGCTGCAGTTTTCAAAGCCTCTACCTCTGCTTTAAAGTTACTTGAGAAATTTCCAGTTGCCACAGACTGTGTTTTTTCACTAAATTTTTAAAATTTAGAATTCCTCCTCATTCATTTTCTATTGATTTTTTGGCTGATCCATCTGTATATGCATGGGTCCAATTTCTGCTTGGGTAATGTTCTTTTATGTAGTATAGGGCTATTTTTCTTCTTTCTGTTTCATGCTGAGTGTTCTTTTTCTCAATACCAGGAATGTTTTCTATCATCTTAGGCAGTTGCTGCTGTCTCCAAGCTGGGAAGTTGTGTGCATTGTAAATGGTTTGACTGCTGATATGTTAAGTATGGGATCTGCCCTAATCTTTCGTTTTGCAGTTTCTACAAAGTTGCTACGCTTCAGTCTTCCCTTTCCAAAACCACTAAACCTTTTATACATGGGATGGTCTGTCAGTCTTCTAGATTTTTCTGCTTGTTGCTGGACTCTACTATCTCTTCTATCCTGCATTGGTTGTAAACAAATGATCTTTTCTAGTTCGTTAATATGTGTTCTCTTCAGGCTTCCCATTATGATCCATATTGCTTGATTTTGGACACTACTTATTTTGTTGAAGTTTGACTTAGCTGCTGTTGCTCAAGCTGTGGTGCTATATTCCAGTACTGGCCTCACCCACCCAGTATATAGCTTCTTGAGAACTTTGCTCTTGTTCGATTTTTCTCAGCCTGCTTCCATGTCAGGTGACGATCAAAGGTAACTCCTAGATAGTTTGGATTTTCTTCATGGCGCAATATTTTTCCATTCAATACCAGCTTAGGGTGCAGAGTTTCTTCTTCTTCTTTGCATTCATCCGGAGTGTGTTTTTTTTCTCAGATGTTCTTCTTCTGCGTTCATCCGGAGTTTTATTTTCGGACGTGATTGCGTCGTGCCTGTTTACAGCAGAGCTGCGTTCTTGCACCGTTAGGCAGACACATCCGAATTCTGCAGGCATTTGTTGACCGGGTTAACCTTCCCAGGGGTTTTTCAGATGTGATTGCGGTGTGTCTCGTTAGGCACCCTTGGGTCAAAACCCTTAGGTCAACACATCCGGCTTTTAGTGTGCATTTTTGACCAGGTTTGCATTCCTGGGAGACTCACTTTTGTGGTACCGTCCACCTCCCAGCTGGTCAAGCTGGAACAGTCGAAGACAACGGTCATCCCTCAAAAGAAGGCAGGGACATTCCATAGTATTTTCCGCCATCCTGAGTGGCTTCCATAATTGCAGAGCCGACACATAGCGCTCTGGTGCTGGGCTCACAGAGGGAGTCATCACGTCCTGCTCATGGCTGCTTTAATTCTTCACTTCAACATATTGGGCATTTCGTTCGCCCCGGGCCATTCCCGCAAAAACCAGACAGGTCTGCAGACGGTATCCACGCAGCGAGTTTTTGACACGGACATGTGCTTGTCGTTGTGCCTGTCAGAGCTGTTCCAGGCACGACGGACATTTGGAAAACTACCTAGTCAGAGCTGTTCCAAACAAGAGCGGCATTCGGAAACTAGGTAGTCAGAGCTGTTCCTAGCACGAGAGACATTCGGACAAGACATTTCACTCGGACGTAAATGGTTTATTTTGCCACCCGTAGGACGGCACTTCCGGCTTCGGCGGGCATTTTTTAATGAGGTTAGCCTTCCTCGGGTTTCGAGGCATGTTACTTATTGGTGTGATGTCACCCACATCTCAGCTGGTCAAGATAGAACGTCAACGACATCACGGTCAGCCCTCAAGGGATGGCAGGGGCAGACCGTGGGCATTCCCTCACTATCCAAGGAGGCTTCCATAATTGCAGAGCCGGCACATATTGCTCTGAGACTGGGCTCACCCGAGGAGTTGCCACGTCCTGCTCATAGCTGCTTTAGTTTCTCACTTCCATGTCTTGGGCATCTCTCTTGCCACTGGTCGCTCAAGCACACACCAGGAACGGTCAGTCTGCGGTCGACATCCACTTCGGTAAGCTTTTGCTTTTGACTTCGGATCACGCAATGGACTCGCTAGCCTTGCGTTCCATTTCATGTTATTAAGACGTTTTTCCACTTTTGTCTGCACTCTCTATGAGTTAGATGCAGACAGTTTTCGTAACCATTTCATTCGACTGGGGCACTTTTTCTACCTTATAGTACTCGTTCACGAGGCAGGCTACATGTGCTGCCGGCTCAGCACCTTACCTCCGTGCAGCAGTGAACGAGAAACGGCCAGGCCCTCTCATCCGGGGATCCCTCATATCCCCCAGCTGAAAGCCTTCGGACAAGTATCAGAACTGGGCATGTAGCGTGCTCAGTATCTCACCTCTATTTTTCTGTAGGTGGGTATCGGCCCGGCTCTCACATCCGAGGGTTTATGGCTTAGAGGCGTTCAGCCTCAACCCTCGACAGTGAGCCTTAGAGTATGTGTCCGGACCAAGAACTTCTGCCTTGGTGCGCCTAATTTAAACTTTTGACTGCTATCCTCAGTCTACCTGTTTGGTCTTAGCGCCTTCAGTTGGCATATATAGTACTCGCAGAAAAGGACCTTCCTTTCTCAGTAGTCTACCAAAAAGGATCTTCCTTCTGGTGCAGCCTTTGTAGGTCTAGCTATTCTATAAATAGCTTGTCATATCAGTGCCACCTAGTGGACCCTATTATTGTGGTTACACCCATTTCTGTCCACTTGGCACGGTTACATAAATATGCATAGCCTTTATCTGTCTGCTGTACCACTTTGCATGTATGGACTAAGCAAATAAACTGCTGAACATGTCCTGCAGGTTTGTTCTCTACACAGCAAGTTTCTTGGTTTATAAGAAACGACATGAAAGCGTGAAGGACAAACAGACACTCTGTCTCCCACAGCAAGTGTAAGGCATAGATGCTGCTTCACTAACACTTGGTTTTAGACAAGCTGGATTCATCGCTAAGCATATGTTGTTTCATCTATTATTGTATCTTCAACTAGCAGTTGTTCGTAGACAGTCTTTATAATGTCTACCTTGCTCATCATGAGTGTTCCAACTGTTGGCGCTCTTGAAGTCAACAGATCCGCTCGCTCATTACCTTACACTCAAGCATGACCCGGACAGTATATCCATTAAGTGTTTGTCCAGTGAGTTAAGGAGGTTATACTGGCCCAAATGTATCAGTATGAAACTCCAGGCTGTAGGTCAGCATGGCCAAATGGATGAGAACACGTGTTCTTAAACATTCGGTGTGCTGATGCTGAGGTAAGAGGTTCAACCCCTACACCGGACAGTTGGACTAAAATATTGACCTAATGTCCTTGACTTGGGGACATAAATTACAAGTACCTCTGAAGTTGGAGTGGGTTGACCTGATAGTGAGGGACACTGTTGATAGGGAAAGCTAATCCACATGCAAAGTTCAGTTCAGCACTACTAAAGATAGTGTGTATGGGCTATACTTCAGTTCAAAGAGAGCGAGTGCAAAAAAAAAAAAATGCAGGCTGTATGAAACTAAATAGGAACTCCAAAATAAGGTCATATTCATCATGGGATGTAATTATAAAAGATGCAATTGCATGAAGGAGAACAATTTAAAAAGTTAGATGAATTTTCTAATGGCTAGTAATAAAAAATGAGGTGGCAAATATAAAGGGATGAAAATAGTTCTTGGTTGCACAAGAGATTAACTCAGTGAGGTTTAGGACAATGAAGTTTATGCTTAGACTTCTGTCGCGTGGTGCAGATATGTACTCACTCAAATTCAAGCCTAGGTACATGAATTACCAGTGAACAAAAATATCCCTTATATTTGCACCTAGATTGTATCAAGGCATTCAGAATACAGAGAACAGTGTTATGGCTGGCACCCACAGAGAAAATGATTGAACAAGTTACCCAATTGAAATATGTGCATAGAGGAGAAGAATTGAATAGTATCGACCATAGCAGAAAAATTGTTTTGTACCCATTTGTATGAGGCTGGGTCGACCCCAGAGCTGTACTGTTCAGAAAACTCATCTTCCTTCTTTTATCATCCATAGTACTGATAGGTAATGATGCTGTACCATAATATTACAACTGCAAACCTGGTTAAAAGAAGCAAACACAGGTGCATGCAAATATGATAACATCCCTTTAATTTCTTATATTAGTTAGTTGCATGTCCTTTTACAGGACATTATTATTAACCCCAGCATCCTAAACATCCGGTATGCTGATGCCGAAGTCACTAACAATCAACCCTTGCACCACTCAGTTGGACTAAAATGTTGACTTATCAACCTTGTAAATTACAAAGTACCTCTTCAGAATGGGTTCGCCCGATGGCAAGGGACACTGGTAATAGGGAAAGCTAATCCACACGCAAATATCAGTCCAATGCACAATAAGCACATGATGGACTACACTTGAGTTCAAAGCGAGCAAGCACTTACACAAAATCTGTTCTTATGCACACGTTTGACTTGACTATATTTTAGGGGAATTGATACTGCCAGCCACACAGAGACCAGACGGATCATGGAGGAAACCAAGAAGGGTTAGAGATGGCTACATTCCTCAAGAAGAAGTTCCAGCGTATGTATTTAGAAGCAAAATATTATAGTGTACTATGCTGTTTGCTGACATTTTGTCATCTTAAACAGCTGTTTGTACTAGATGTTAATTTGTGTGCCTAGCAACTTGTACAGCAAAGCCAGAATTTGTAGTTTTTATTCCTATTTTTACCTGTGCAAGTGCATACAAGCAGTTTGTATAATATTTTTTCAAGCTTTTATTTTTTAACAAAATTCCTCCAATATCTTTAAAATGTGTTCTCATTAAAACAAAAACCCAGCTATTGTCAAGCTCATCCTGAACATGATTTTAAAGTATAAACTGATAATAAATATTTGGTTGTTTCGGGATTTGAAATTTAAATATTGAGCACAACCCTCTACTGGCAACGCCGATCGTATTCTGGTATGAACAAAAGGCCTATCCACGTCAATATCGAAGCACTATACTCGAGTTTCGCTCTCGTTTGAGCTCGTCAGTAGTGCATATCCCTGACCGGATCCGGAAACAAGCCCCGGATCACTGGCGTGTGAAGCGAGTGTGTAACCATGCGGCACACACTGACAGGCCAAATTATCGTAGCAGAATATTACAACATTACCCATCGTAGGCCATGCTCAAGATTGCCCAATCGCAGCGACTGACGTCCGTCAATCGATGTGGACCCGAACGATCAGGACTTCTCACTGGCAAGGAACACCAGGCCTATAAATATGTTTTATAAAGATTGTATAGATTTTAGTTTGATGAATCAAGCAATGGATCTGTACCTGACAGTTAGTGATTGTCATTATAGTAAACAAATGACAGTACAATTGTGTACATATGCTTATGTCGTTGTTGACTTGGGAAAGTATGGTGTAAGTAAGCATAGTATGTAAAGGACACTTGTACACGCCAGCAGGTGCATTGGGAATATGGTGCCAGATCCATCTTTTTATAGACCAATCAGCACTTGGCGGGTAATGTGGTTAGTACCATGTCCGCCATCTTGACATCCCGAGACATTTCCTGGAACCTATTTTAGCTAGGTCGACCTTGGAGCCCAGATCAGTTTAAAAAATGTGAATCCAGCCCGTTGCGGTTTGAATCTATGAATACCGAGCTGACAGGTGATGTGATGTACAAGTGTTGTTATATCATGAGGTTTAGAGGTATGCCATTGAATTTTTTTTTGTGGCTCTCGCTCGCTCTTAACTCAAGAGTAGTCCATACACACTGTTTATAGTAGTGATGGACTGAATTTTGTGCATGGATGAACTTTCCTTATTAACAGTGTCCCTCACCATCAGGCAAACCCACTCCGACTTCAGAAGTACTTGTAATTTGTCCCCATGTAAAGGACGACAGGTCAACATTTTAGTCCGGTGTAGGGGTTGAACTGCTAACCTTGGCATCAGCACAACGGATGTTTAAGAACACACGTTCTTACCCATTTGGGCATGCGGACTTGTATTGAATATTGTAATGGTTGTTCTCTGTGGCGAAGGGGTTCCGGACGCAGTTAGTAATCCTGCATACCCTTTACGGAACACAGCTGCGAGCGATTTGGCAGCAGACCGCATTGCGTTGGTTTTTTATGAAGATGGTATGGGTGCTGGTCATTCAGAAAGCAACTGCAAACTATTGAACATAAACTTGCCAAGAAATCACAAACAGCCAAAAAATGCTGGGGTTGACTGTGACGTCCTGTAAAGGATATGCAACTAACATTTGGTTAGTTGTGAATCTTCTAGAAGACTAAGGTTTTACTTAAGTCCGATGCATTGGCATTTAGGTTGTGTAAGGTCTGAGAGGATTTGCATCTATTAGAGCAGTGGTTCTCAACCGGTGGGGAATTCCCCCCCAGGGGGGAATTTTAGGGTTTCCAGGTAGGGAATTAAGATTATTTCTAGATTGTGTTAATACAAGAACCGATTACTTGATATTGTTTTTCCCTTCATACTTTACGGTTCTGTACATATTACCCTTCTGAAATTCATTTTATAACGTAAGTAGATCCACAAATCACTTTTTATGTAGATGTCTAGACATGTTTTAATATGTGCAATTAAATTTAGTTTCAGTTATTACGTATACTATATAGGGGCAGGGGGAAATTTTTAGGGAGAAAATACGAAAGGGGGGAATGACGTTCTAAAAATATGGTGAGGGAGGGAATGACGTCCTAAAAATATGGTGAAGGGAGGAACAGGCCAAAAAAGGTTGAAAACCACTGTATTAGAGTGAGGTTGGTGTAGAGTTCTGTTACCCCTCTCCAAGCCCAGACACCAGCATGATGTGCTGGAATTTCACGTCTGCTGAGAGGCATATTAAGCTGTAACCAGTTCATAATTCAGCACACAGAGTAATGCAGTTTTACAAAACATAGTTACAGAAAACAAAGGATGTTCCTGCGACCAGCCTTAATACAAGAAAACACAACATATAAACATGGGATAGACACTATGGTGACTACATTAAGGCATAATAACTGAATGAGAAGAATGGAAAGATGAAAAAATGAGAACAGTGTTTGCTTATGAAGATTCAAGTTTTGTTGCCGCAGCGTCATTTATTTTCTGTAATTGTGTTCTATATAGCTGCATGAATCTGTGCTCTTTTATATTGTTTACATTTGCATAGCTTTACCGCAGTTCCACTAATTTTATTCATGATTCAGCACAGCACATGGGCTGAGACTAGGCCTGTGTCGATGTTTCCTCCACAGGGTTTTAGTTATTTCATTGTCAACAAACTCCAACCCTATGATGGTCGGGTATATTTGAGCAGTAAACATACTATTTCATTCTAATGAAACAAGTTGCCCTTACAATTTGAAACAGTAAAAGCACAAACTTTATAAGCTCTTTGTGTTGAATAACAGTTATATATACATAGCTCCTTCAGAATGTTTTACATAGTAATAATGACACAAGATTGTAGATTTGTATATTTTCTGTTTTGATTCCAAAGTGAAATATGTATGCCCACCTTGCTCCTATTTGTGATAGAATACAGGGGATTATTGTGTTTTAATGGTTTGTAGAAAACATCAATGCTTCATTTCAGTAATGAATGATGTTATAGAGTTGCAAATATGTGCACATATAAATGATGTTTCATGATCCTTCATCTTCATCATTGAGTTGATGTTGTAGTCATCTGATCATGTCACTCCACTATCGCCTATTCTCAGCAGTTCTCTGAGCCCTGCGTGAGTCTGAACCCCAGTGTTCTTTCATGCCTGTGTGAGGTAGTTGTTTCTTGGACATCACGATTAATTCCCTCGAGTATTTTCAGTAGTAGACTTCCATGTCTCGCTGTAAAGTACTCTTGTTTACATCTGGAGAAGTGCTGGGCTTATGGTCATCATCATGTGCCATGCCGATAAGCATGGGTGGTCATGTTTCGCCATCTCACTCGATCACCAGAGTCGTGGATCAGCTCTGTGTTCTTGTCTCGACCATGCCATGTGGCCAAGCCATCCAGGTATTTACTTCTCGGTCTTCCCCTTGTTCTCTTCCCGTCGATCTTGCCAGTTGTAACAAAGTTCTCTAAGGGCTTATGGTGCTAGCCTCTTATTTGTATAAACCAATCAGCACTCCCCCGGGAAGGTTAACCCGGTCAACAAATGCCCGCAGAAGTCAGATGTGTCGGCCTAATGGCGCAAGAACGCAGCTCTGCTGTAAACAGGCACAATGCAATCAAGTCCACACAAAAAAACTCTGGATGAACGAAGAAGAAGAATCAGCACTCAGTGAATGGTGTGATCTGTATCACACCAACTACGTTTACTTCCCCAAACATTTTCTGGTACCCATTTTAGGCTGGGTCAGCTTGGAAGCCCAGATCAATTTTAAAAAGTTCCCTAGATGGGGGATTTAAACACATAACCACCAGGCTGGCAGGCAAGCTTGCTAGCCACTACACTAACATGGCTCCCCAAACCAAGATAGCCAATGCAAAAAGCATAGTTTCTCTTATCTTTATAATGTTCACATTTGATTATATGGTACCAGAGACAAACAGGGTATATATTTAATTACTGCAGTGTTTGAAAAGATTGCCGGTCCAAGTGTTGTTTTTACCTATTATGTTGCATGAACTTTACAGTGTAAATACAAAACTTGGACCGGCATTATTTTCAAACACTGCACATTAAAAATACACCCTATATGTAATGCATGGCAGAAGTATAATTATAATTGTTTATATTTGCAGGTATGAAACAAAAGGAACACAGTGGGTTAAAAACAAACCAGACTACCCTATTGGTCTTAACCCAGAAGACATTCAGAGAATGAAACAGGCTAAAAGTGCAGCCCAAGTGGAAGCCCCAGCTTCATTGTCCAAAGCTGCCAAAAAGAATGCCAAACGAAAAGAAAAGAGAAAGCAACATAACACAAGTGAAGTGTCTAACATTGACATAGCAACGCAAGCTGTGTCCAGCGTAAGGATTTCAGAGAAAGTTAACACAGCAACAGAGTCTAATTCCACACAAGAGGAAATTATGAAAAAAGTTAAGAATCTTAAGAAAAAACTACGCCAGATTGAGGATTTAGAAGCTAAAATTAATTCAGGAGAGTTGAAGAATCCAGAGAAAGAGCAGCTGGAAAAAGTGAAAAAGAAGCAGGATATTATTGATGAAATTGAAAACTTAGAACTTGATCTTTCTGACTGATGATGTTTGAAATACTGCAAGTGTTACACAAAGAACATGTAAATGTACCAGTGGATAAGAATTAATTTAGAAGTGAGTTGGTTGATGTATGTAACATGAATTATTGTAAATTGAATATGATTATGTGATCCATATGCATGTTTTATGCTCACCATTTTATGTATGCATTTTTATCATTCATGTATATTTGTGATAAAACTAAAAGAGTGGTTTTATAAATGTGCGGTAAATACAAAGTAAACAATGCTGGTTGCGGCAGTGTTTTATTTTAAGATGATATAGCTTAACCCATTCTGTCTGTATCAGGTATCAGGTGTCTTAAATGTTGATCAGTTACTTCTTCTGCTGCTTCTGCTGTTCATCTCCCAATAGAACATAGGCCTCCCACTAACTCAAGCCAAGCCTTTATAGACTTGTTCATGATACAGGATGAGACAGCCAGTCTTATGCCAACCCTCCTTAGTCACCTCTTATCACATGCATTGTAGGTTTGTGTCACTATTCTTTACTTCCCAAATGGGCCCAGGTAACGAACATTTGAGTTACTCTTTAGTCATTAAATATTTTGTTTGCTTTACTCCATCAAGATTGGTTAACTTTGACCTTGTAGTAATGTAGTATTTTAAGCATTTTACTATTTTAAATGTTTCAGTTCTAGTGTTGGCTTTAACACTATCAATCTCCAGCAGTTATCACCTTAGTTCTATCTCTTCTTCTTCTTTTGTCCTTCTGCTTTTGTTGTCACAGAGAAGAGGTAGATGTAGTTTTATTTTTTTCGCTTGTCTTGTTGCTTGTGCTAATGTCATATTTGATTTCTTTGTCTCTTTTACTCAATCTAACCAACTCTTCCTGGGTCATCCTCTCACCTTGTCTCCTGATGTGGAACACTCAAGACGCTATTTGATCTTGTTCCATTCCAGCTAAATTTCATAATCATTTAATTCTCTGTTGTTCTAAACAGTCAGTAATCAGTGTTCTTAGCTTCTCATTTCTCTTTTCAGGTTTTCCAGCTGCCTTTCTTATGCACCACATCTCACATGATGTCTTCTTCTTCTGCGTTCATCCGGATTTTTTTTTGCAGAGGTGATGCGTTGTGCCTGTTTACAGCAGAGCTGCATTCTTGCGCCGTTAGGCTAATACATCCGAATTCTGCCGGTCACATGATGTGATTTTACACCTGTTTGTTTCTAGGACTATCATGTCAGACATTGGTAACAAAGCATTGGGACAAATAAAGCATCCATCATCTATTTTTGGGTCTGCATGTCGATACTTGGATTAATTCTATCTGTCCCATTGTTTTTATTTTAAAAATAACTGCATGAGTGGAACAAAAAGACAGTTGTTACTTTAACTCTGCGACCACCAGTGTCATTAAACAAAAAAATAGCTACTTGGGTGAGCCAGACGGAGTAAATATAGTATTCTGCATCTGTATTCCCAGTTACATGTAACAAATAGAGCAGGCTGAGATCTCTCAGAGAAACAATAAATACAGACTTTGCATACATAACCTCACAGAAAAGATGTTGGCATATGATTCAATTGAGGTTACAAAGCAATCAAATGAGATATAGCATAACAAGTTTGCTTTCATTGTTTATCTGCAGGATCTCTGCCTACCATGTTTGTGTTATGTCACAGTGCCACATCTTGCTGTAGTCGGTCACTATGTTTCTAATTTACAATATTTTAAATTTACATTTATCAACAAAAAAGCCTTTTACACACCACGTGGTATATTGGGTATATAAGCAAGTAAAGGCACCTTGTTTTTTACCCCGTAAATACTGAACCGAATTTAGCACACCTTAAGACACATTGAACATATCTTGTTAAACCCCTATGTTTAAAGACCAATCGGCACTCAGTGGGTAATGTGGGTAGTATCAAGCTGGCCTTAACTTCTCATGACACTTCCTGATATCAATTTAGGCTGGGTGTGCCAGAGAGGCCAGATAATTTTTTTAGAAATCTGCCTCTGAGGATTCAAGCATAACCACTGGGCCAGCAGGCAAGGCCAACATTGATAATACAAGTATGCATGGATCTGTCAGTGCAAACACACATTGAGTCAACGAGAGGGGCTCAAGACGGACAACTGGGGAATGAAATGATCAGGAAGCTTCACGACCAGCCCGGTGGCTGAAATGATCATGACTACAACTAGTGGGTGCCTTGGTGTAGCGTTTAAGACATTAGGCTGGCAATAGCATGAATGTGTCGGACAAGGGTTCGGTGCCAGTTCTCATCATTCCCTACTGGAGGGATTGAGTGCATGCCTGTTCCTCCGTGCACTCAGGCCTAGAACAAATATATTCCTAACATTTTGCCTACACTCAGCAAGTTCTTGATGCGGAACTATTTTTGGGGGAGCGTTAGCCCGCTTCGAACTCAAGCATAGCCCATAAATGTGCTACTATTTTTTTGTGTTCTGGACTGATTTTTGTGTATGGATCAGCTTTCCCTGTTATCAGTGTCCCTTGTCATCAGACAAACCCACTCTGACTTCTAAGGTACTTGTAATTTAAGTCTGCAAGTCAACAAGTTAATATGACGACCTGTATAGGGATTGGACAGCTACCTTGGCATCAACACATCGGAAGTTTAAAAGCTAATGCTCTTATCCATTCGGTCAAGCTATTTGTTTTAGAGAGCTGCTATAGGGTAGTGGCTAGACACTGACCTTCTGACTCATTGGCCGTGGGTCAATCGGCATCGGGGCTGTTTTGAATTTTTTAAATTGATAAAAATTACCCGGGTTCAGGGGGGGGGGGGGGGGGGGGGGGGGGGGGGAGGGGGGGGTGTGTGGCGGGGGGGGGGGTCTACTATAAAATTGGGTACCAAGAAATGTCTTTGGAAGTGAAGACGGCCGTGTGGTACTGACCACATCACCCACTGATCGCTGAGTAGTCATAAAAATATGGGCCCAGCACCTTCAGGTGAGTAAAAGGGTCCAACATGGAGGATAGGCAGTTGAGATGTTAAGTCCTCTGGAGTATTTATGCTAGTGGCTACGGTTTGTTTCACATTTTCCCTCATGTTGGACTGGTAGTGCATGGTTCCGGCGTCCAGCTACTGAACTAAGTGTGATGAAAAGCACATTTTCCTCATGATTTCCCAAAGTTTCTGATGTTGTACACAGTCAAATGCCTTTGAATACATGAGAATAGGTTTACATTAAATTCTCTGCACTTCTCTATTATTAAATGTATGTTAAGTATATGATCCCTTGTTCCTCTTCCTTGTCTAAATCCAGCTTCAACCACTTAAATTTTTTCTTACATTTTCTCATGAAGACTTCCCATTATGATTTTTAGAATAATTTGTTCAAGTTGAGTTGAGTTAAGAACCAACATCACTGCACTAAGGACATTCCCATACGTGCTCTGTCCCCTCATTCAACAGCCAGCGAAGAGTCATACTACTAATCATTCCTACCGCTATCTGATTAAAAGTCCTCCTAGTCTTCCCTCTCAGTTTTGAGATTCTGCCAGAACCCCTGCAATCTCATTCTTTCCACATATGGGTTCTCAGTCTGTTCCTCCACCTGGTCCCACAAGCGCACGACCACCTCCTCCTAGTCCATAGGCAAACTACCACTAAGAGGTGCATTCCCTGCTAGCCTATCAGCCTGTTCATTCCCCTGTACACCCGCATGGCCAGGGCAAAATATCCATACAATTCTCACAATCTGTGACCTCTGAAGCGACAAGAGCAGGTTCAAATCCTCTGTAAGGTGTGGGATTTTTTTCTGTCGGGGCAAAAAGAAAATCCTAATCTGCACAGTTTGCGGCAACTGCACTAGCCAGGCGGCCTTAATTCCTCAAGCTCAAAGACCCCCCTGCCATACACTGCAAGGTACTATAATGACAGTTATGATGATTGATCAGGGCAACAGTTCTGTAGTTGGTGCATAATTTCAAGTTGCCCTATTTTAGTATTGGAATGAAGATAGTTTTCTTCCAATTTTTTTTGGCAATATTCCATATATCCTAAACTTTTTACATATTGTGTGATAAATTTGTATGCTTTCTTCTCCTCCCACTGTAATTAGTTCAGCTAGTATCTCCTCAGGTTCTTTATTGTCCATACAATTTCATCTATTGAGGGTTCAGGTTCTGTCTCTGCTGTCATTGGTTCATGTATCTCATTCATATCCTCACAGTCATTCATATCATACATTCCAAAGTAGTATTCCTTCCATCTTTCTAGAATTTTTCTAGATTCAGTTAGGGCATTTTCCAATTGATTGATTGATTTAGGAACCGACATCACAGCATTCGGGACATTCCAATAAGCGCTCCGTCCCCATCCTCAGCAGCCAGCGAAGAGTTCCAACACTAATATTTTCCAATTTTGCACAGATAACTGTGTGTTGATTAGCTTTCCCTATTACCCATGTCCCTGACCATCAGGCTTCGACTTCTGAGGTAGCTTAATGTTATTATGAGAGGAGGGAATTTTAAAACATTGTTTTATGGTCCCCATTAAACATATTATCATTATAAGTTATTTTAAGTATGTTTTAGCATAATATGTTTAAAATTAGATATTTGCTTTTTTTTTTTTTAATTGTGGACATAGTGCATATTTTGCTTTTTTGTATCTTCTATGACCAAATGTGGTGTTTCTAGTTACAGATGCATCTCCTTAAACAGTGAAGGAGCAAAGGTTTGAATGATTATTCGAAGATGGCACATCTAACTTGCATTGCAGTGTTTGTGAAGACATTCGTGGGAACTATCCTGATGTAGACAAGCTAATTTCTTCTTATTCTTCTTCTTCTCCTGCATTCATCTGGAGTGTTTTTTTGTGTGGCCGTAGTTGCGTTGTGCCTGTTTACAGCAAAGGTACAATACTTGCACCTTTCAGCTGACACATCCGACTTTGCGGGCATTTGTTGATCAGGTTAACCTTCCCGGGAGCAAATTTTAAATGTGAAGAGTAATCAATTCATCAAGTGCAAAATGTACGAGTGCAGAAAATCAAAGAAATCACTACAGAACCCGTCCTCGCATGCTGGGAAACTTAGCTCTAATGAGCATTTTAGTACTGCATCAACTACACTGAAATTGAGAAAGTTAGTAGTTGGTAGTTCGAGCAATGACAAAGCTTCCTTGATCAAAGTTTTCAAGTAATACTTTGTCTGGAAACCTCACCCATTTCAAGTCTGACAACTTCAGCATCCTAGCAACAATAATCACTGAACTTGAAAACTTAACTCTGTCAAGGTCTTGAACTTGTGGAATATGTTTAGAGTAAGTTAAATGTATCCCATGGCAGGGTGGGTGATAATGTGTTTGTAAAACTACAAAGTTTACTCTGTCCAGATGAAGAATATTCGACAATGCTGCGTGGAATTATTCTTGTGAAAAATGATTATATATATACACAATTTTAAGTTTCTCCAGACTCAGGTTTGAGTTAGGAGAAGAATGGAGCACTTATGGGTTACACCAGTGTGCCGTGATGTTGATCCATCGACTAAATTAAACTAAACTAAGTCTTAAAAGTGATGAATGTAATCAGACACAATGAGAGAAATAATGAGGAATGCATACATTTGTGTCACTTATTTACAGATTACCACAGAAAAGTTTTGGAAAGTACAAGATAATTATGACATATATACTATGGAAAACTAAAACTAGTGAATAAATTTGTAAAATTTTCTTTCAATAAAGTAATATAAGCTCAATCTTATTACAGCTGTATCTGAATAAGTTGACACGTATAGTACATCTGACTACAGCAGTGCCTAACTGCATGTAAAAATGGGGTGTTAGTAAAAATAATTATGCTATATATTTTTTTATATGATCTGTGTACACATTGAAAACCTCATCTCCTTTTACATACACATTCAGACACATAATTGAATACAATTAAATAAGTGGTTAAGACAGTGGTTGTTTACATTTCCATAGGTTTGGTCTTCAAGAAGAGAGACTGTCAGGACGTCCTCGAATGCAAATGAATGCACTTTCACTCTTTTACACTCCTTTGGGGCTTAGGTCTTCACCCAACCCATGCCAAGCTGTCTTATCATTTGCTATCTCAGTGATATATGAATCTGTTATATCTTATACCAAGTCAGAACCAGGAAGGTTAACCCGGTCAACAAATGCCCGCAGAAGTCGAATGTGTCAGCCTAACGGCGCAAGAACGCAGCTCTGCTGTAAACAGGCACAACACAATCACATCCAAAAAACAACAAAAAAACTCCTGATGAACGCAGAAGAAGAAGGAGAAGAACAAGAAGAAGAATACCAAGTCAGAAGCACTTTGAAGTTGGTAATACACAATATCTTTCTGATCTTGGGTGCTGGTGATTTCCACTTATTTCTGTAGCTGTCCCTCATAAAGTACAAACTGAAAGCTCGCTGTGTGAATGTCATTTGCAGACTGCATTCTTCTGGTTTCCAGAGGAACAACCTAAGGTGAATGGGAGGCACAATATACGGAAGTGAGAGCAGCCATGTGCAGGATGTGACGATTCCTTGGGTGCGCCCATACCAGAGCGCAATGGTTTGGGTCTGCAATTATAGAAGCCTCATTTGGGGGGGTGCCGGGG
>JACEFZ010021141.1:0-29559 GCA_014155875.1 Cepaea nemoralis | reverse complement strand
TTTCTGATATTTGCCCTCCATGCAACACGTTCAGCGGCGACTTGCTCCCAATGTGCATTATCAATGCCTGTATCAATCATGTCCCGCTTACACACATCTTTGTATCGTAGTAGAGGCCGACCCTGAGATCTCTTACCCATCTGTAATTCACCAAAAAAGATATCCTTTGGTATTCTACCATCATCCATCCTCCTAAGATGTCCTATCCATCTAAGTCTACGAAGACTGAGCATGGAATAAACTGTCACACAACCTGATCTTTCCAATACTTCAGTATTTGTGATTTTGTCTTGCCACTTAATACCAAGAATTCTTCGCAGACACCGCATATGAAAGCTGTTTAAATTGTTCTCTTGGTGTGAGTAAGTTGTCCAGGTTTCACTGCCATAGAGAAGAGTACTAAGGACACAGGCTTGATAGACAAGGACTTTTGTTTTGGCAGTAAGCTTCCTGTTCTCCCAGACTCTTTTTCTTAACCTGTTCATTGTTGTTGCTGCCTTACCAATCCGGATGTTGATTTCCTGATCTAGGGATAATTTGCTATTTACCACTGATCCTAGATATGTAAAATGGTCTACTATCTCTAGTTCGGCGTCGTCAATAAAGATTGATGGTACCCCATGTGCACCTTGTGACATAATCTGTGTCTTCTTTTTGCTAATTGTTAAACCAAATTCAGAACAAGCATTGGAGAATGCAGATAGTAGACATTGCAATTCTTCCTCAGAGTGGGTCGTAACTGCAGCATCATCTGCAAAAAGCAACTCTCTGATCAGTACCCTCCTAATTTTGGTCTTAGCCTTCAATCTCTGAGCATTGTAGAGGCCGCCATCTGAGCGTGAGTGAATGTATATACCACCATCCTGATCACGAAATGCATATTTCAGTAGAAGTGAAAAGTATATTCCAAAGAGGGTGGGAGCTAGTACACAACCTTGCTTAACTCCACTCTTGATTTCAAATTCTTCAGAAGTTGCACCATCAAACTTGATTATACCCTTCATGCCTGTGTGGAACGATTCCACAATGGACAGAAGAGTTGGTGGGCAGCCAATCTTCTTTAGTGCCTTGAACAGACCCTCACGACTGACCAAATCAAATGCCTTTGTGAGGTCGATGAAGGCAATAAACAGTGGTTGATTCTGTTCACGGCATTTTTCTTGCATTTGTCGCAATGAGAATATCATATCAGTGGTAGACCGGTTCTGTCGAAAGCCACACTGTGATTCGGGGTAGACTTGATCTCCTAGGACTTGAAGTCTGCGCAGAACAATTCTGGCAAATACTTTTCCAACAATACACAGAAGTGAGATACCCCTATAGTTGTTGCAGTCGCTCCGATCGCCCTTGTTCTTGTACAGTGTTATGATGCTTGAATCTTTGAAATCCTGTGGGACTTGTCCTTCACGCCAGCATAGCTCTATTAGCTGGTGGATCTGTATAGTGAGTGTGTCTTGCCCACTCCTGATAACCTCTATTGGAATCCCATCCTTACCTGGAGCCTTGCCAGATGCAAGTTCATTTATAGCACACTTAACTTCTGTTATGGTGGGAAGTGTGTCCAGGTGGTCAAGAGTTGGTAGAGCCTCTATGGCGTTGAGGGCATCATCCGCTAGTTTGGTCTCACTTGAGTAAAGCTCCAAATAGTGCTCTACCCATCTGTCCATCTGCTGTTTCTTATCAGTGATGACTTCTCCAGTCAAGGTTTTCAATGGTGCACTTCTTTTGATCACTGGACCACAGGCTTTCTTTATTCCTTCATACATGCTTCTTATGTCTCCCTTATCACTTGCGATTTGAATGGACTCACATAACTTGATCCAATAATCATTTGCACACTGCCTGGCAGCCTTTTGCACATCCTTCCTAGCTTGCCTTAGCTCACTCAGAGTGTTACGCGTTGGTCTTTCCTTGTTTCTTAAGAGAGCTTTCTTCTTCTTATCAATCAAGGGCTGCAGAGTCTCGCTGTTGGCCGCAAACCAGTCCTGCCTCTTATGATCCACAGTGCCGTAAACCCCTACGGCAGTTTTATAAAGAGTTTCCTTAATTTGACCCCACTTTTCATTTACTGTACAATTTTCTGGTGTATCAGTGAAAGCGTCTTCAAGTTGCTGTTGAAACTGAAAGCACTTTTCAGGATCATGAGTGTTAATAATATTAATCCTGGGGCTAGATTTGTGTTTAGCTGTGTAGATTCTCTTTGGTCTCAGTCTAACTCTTGCAACAACCAAAGAATGATCTGTATCACAGTCAGCACTGTGGTAACTACGAGTCAATGATATATGGTTCAGATGTTGTCTCCGTGTGATGATGAAGTCCAGCTGGTGCCAATGGCCGGATCTTGGATGTTTCCATGTGACCTTATGCATCTCTTTTGTTTTAAAAAAAGAGTTTGTAATACATAGGTCATTACTGGTGCAATGCTCCAGCAGCCTTTGCCCATTTTCATTCATGCGACCGATGTTGTATTTTCCAAGGGAGACTGGCCATGAACTCGAGTCCTTGCCCACACGACCATTGAAATCACCGAGCATATAAATGTAGTCAGATTTTGGAACTGCCTTGATCACGGAGTCTAACTCCTCATAGAACAAATCCTTCACATCATCAGAGGAATCGAGTGTCGGTGCATATGCAGTAATAATGGTGGCAAACCCACAAGAGGTTGCCAAGCGCAGGGATAATAGTCTTTCATTTCCTCCTGCTGGAATTTCAATCATTCCCAGTAGCGAATTCTTCACTGCAAAGCCCACACCGTGTTGCCTTTTTTCTGCCTGCCCTCTACCCTTCCAGAAAAAGGTGTAGTTGTTTTCCCTGAGTGACCCTTCCTCAGCGAGGCGAGTCTCCTGCAGGCCAGCAATATCAATGTTAAGACGATTGAGTTCGGCATCAATCACAGCCGTTTTTCTCACATCGTCAATATTGGTCAAGTCAGTGGAAAATCCTGGACACATGGTTCTCACATTCCAGGTTGCAAGCCGTAGCTTGAGGTTTCTATTTTTATTTTTGTTTGTACCTGGTGCATTGGTTTTACAGCCTGCGATTCAGATTTTGTCCTAGCCCCAAGCACCCATTGAAGCAGGCAGGCTGTGGCGGATCAGCACCCAATTGGCTGGGGGCTGCCCAGCTTGAGGCGGGCGGTAGCTGATCAGTGACACCTATAGGTGTCTCCCACCGTCAGAGGCAACGCGTGGCGCCCCATGTCTACGCCAACTGACAAGGACTTATAACCCGTAACAGTTGCCTCTCGCTTTGATTCCGAGA
The DNA here is from genome assembly GCA_014155875.1 of Cepaea nemoralis. NCBI lineage: Eukaryota > Metazoa > Mollusca > Gastropoda > Stylommatophora > Helicidae > Cepaea > Cepaea nemoralis. The sequence continues at coordinate 26,295 of JACEFZ010021141.1, read as the reverse complement.
CCAGTTAAGACCAGGGATGGAGTTATTGCCTCTCCATAGCACAAAGCCTGGGCTAAAATATAGAGATCATGTGTTGCCCATGCAGCATGATCCCTCTCTCGGCCTGCCTAGTTCACTCCAGAGGAAAGGTAACACCCCTACATCTGGAACAAGACAAGCTGCAGAAGCTGCCGGATCAGCAAAGCAATGCTCTAACTGTCCGCCTGTCGGAGCTTCGATCCTAGACCAGTCGCCAACCAAGGCTTAGGGCCTGGTCTGCCCTGCCATGACAATTTTGTCTTTAGCTTGCATTTCCTCGCACCAGGGTAAGGCTTGTACCCTCCCAATTGCGCTCTTCCGCCCGAAGCCGTTGGCACAATGTGGGGTGTCGGGTTTGGTAAGCGCCGCCCAACGTTCGGCGCTAACAGAAACCAGGTAGTACCGTCTACTGTTATACGGTAGCTCAGTCATATCTGACTAAGACCTGACAACATATATATATACTCTAGCTGACCCGGCCCGGCTTCGCCCAGTCCCTGGTGGGGAGCATCTCATTTAATTCATATAAGTAGTCATATAAGTTCTCGTTCCCGTTACCGACTATCTGTCTGTCTGTCTGTCTGTCTGTCTGTCTGTCTGTGTCTGTCTGTCTGTCTGTTTGTCTATCTATCTATCTCTGTCTGTCTGTCTGTCTAATAGACCCCATCCCTCTGTCTCTCCCTCCGTCTATCCCTCCCTCCCTCCCTGTCTGTTTGTCTATCTATCTATCTATCTATCTATCTATCTATCTATCTATCTATCTATCTATCTATCTATCTATCTGTCTGTCTGTCTGTCTGTCTGTCTGTCTGTCTGTCTGTCTGTCTGTCTGACCCGGCCCGGCTTCGCCCAGTCCCTGGTGGGGAGCATCTCATTTACTTCATATAAGTAGTCATATAAGTTCTCATTCCCGTTACCGACTATCTGTCTGTCTGTCTGTCTGTCTGTCTGTCTGTCTGTGTCTGTCAGTCTGTTTGTCTATCTATCTATCTATCTCTGTCTGTCTGTCTGTCTGTCTGTCTGTCTGTCTGTCTAATAGACCCATCCCTCTGTCTCTCCCTCCGTCTATCCCTCCCTCCCTCCCTGTCTGTTTATCTATCTATCTATCTATCTATCTATCTATCTATCTATCTATCTATCTATCTATCTATCTATCTGTCTGTCTGTCTGTCTGTCTGTCTGTCTGTCTGACCCGGCCCGGGTTCGCCCAGTCACTGGTGTGGAACATCTCATTTAATTCTGAGTAGGTAAGAATCCGCTCTGTCTTCAAAATGTTGACGTGAAGAATTTCTTCCTGCAGCTGCTTCTGTATTTGTTCATCAGTAAGCTCCATTTTTAGCCGCTTGACCACCCATCTGACTGTGTTTGAATCAGTGTTTCTGATTCTGGTGTCTTGGTCCTACTTCCTCTCACAAGATTTTGTGTTCGTCTGTGGGTAGTCGTCGCTCTTCTTATTGGTAGTTTCAATGACTGTAGGTTCAGATACTTTATTACAGCTTGCATGCAGACTCTCCAAAGGCAGGTTCGTCTTTTTGATAGTCTGGTCGGTTTTCTCACTATGCATCTTGGAAGCTGCTTGTTTCTGTGTGCTATTACGACGTGCCATTTCCCCCCCGTATCAGGCTGCTTGAAATGTGTAAGGCGTCTTGGCTTCATAGCGCTGAGAAGTGCTGTCAAGCGAATCGTGCCGATATGATAGCGGAAAACATTAAAGATGCGATGATATTGTTCAACATCTTTAAGATAATTTCTTAAGCATAGAAAGATGAGTTACAATGTTATGCATTATGCATTATTTTTATGTAAACTTTGAAATTGCCTTAAAGATTGTATCATTATTTATTATAACTCATATGCCGGTACATAACAATAGACAAAGAGTTTATAAATCTTTGAAAACGATACAACAATATGACTATAAGTTATACAACAATGTTATTAAAAGTTATGCCCCTTGAAATAACTTTTTCTAGAGTTAAGTCCCTTAGCTATATATAAATTTTAATGAAAAATGAAATAATACTGAGTAAGCAGGCGATTTCACACTAACAAAATATCACAGTTGGCAGCTCTGAAATGAAAGGAAGACGTGTAGAAAATTTCATCTCAATCGGATGGGCCGTTAGCGAAAAAATAAAGGACATACATATATATTTACATACATACACTTTGTTTTATATATATAGCAAGTGCGTCTCAGACGGGACAACACAGCTCCAACTCTATCCCACCCCGTCTTGTCGGCTAGACCACATTTTAAGGCGGTCAGAGGGGAATTTCCGAGTAAAAGAGTTGGGACGGTCGTCTGGTTCTTGATGTTATATTTCGGGATTGGCAGGAATTTCACGGGTCCCGAGAAACATAACGCTACTCTTTGAGTTTGCTTTGATCTTTTCTGTTGTAAATCGCACACTCTGCTAAAACTCGGGGAATGCTGGGTTGCCTTCACTTTCGTGAGGTAATACTTGGATGTTGTCGGCAGACTTGGGAGAGGGTGTTCTTCGGGAGTTGACACGAATAGACATTCGGTAGACAGTCATCAAGAGGGGAGGCCGCTTCTATGGCCAGCTGTGTAATTTGCATCACGCGGAGCCGGAGAATCTTCTACAGTGAAGATTGTTGTTGAAGCTATCCTTTCACGGCCATGTCCGCCAGCTATAATCTATTCAATTCATATGAAATAATTAATAGAGTGATCTACAGTGGTGACATTGTTGTCCTTGAGACGAGAGGCCGTGTCTTTGATCAGCTGTATCATGATATATCTTTTGTGGCTCCAGAGGTGACCTACAGCCCAGAGCTTGATGAATCTATCGGGTCAATGTCTGTTGCATAGTTGTTCCTAAACTTTAAAGGTAACACTCTGTATACTTGGCGTCGCTTAACTATAGTTGGTATTTCAGTGGTGAGTCAATTCTTGACCAGGTCGGCCAGTTGCGCCGTATCCTGTGCTCTGACCGATATTTACACGTTGACCTAGCGTCAGCGGACACCAGCTGTTAGTTAAACAGGCATGCTAGCTGTGTAGCAGGCCTGTGTGTGTACTATGACCTAGATTGAGTGTTCAACAGACATGGCAGAATGTATTTTGTTGGCCAGCTCAGTGGATCGGTCTGGTTGAAACAAATTGACAATGCATTCGATGCCCTATCTCAATAATGGAGTACCTGAGGGAATTATGATTCTGACAGAAGAATTTCTCTTGAACAGAGCTTTAATTTGATTCCCTTAATGAATATGTTGACATTGGTATGTTTCGATCATCATCATGTGGCGTGGTTGAAACTAGTTCTTGTCAAGGACTCAGGTGACGAGCGAGAACCACATACGTTTCTCATTACGGTGAAACCCAAATATGCAGGAGGCTATAAGCTAGGTTATTATCGCCCATAGGCCTGTTGTTATTTAACTGGGCTTAGTCAGAGGGGGGAAAGATATCTTCACACCTACCAGGGATTGAACCGTGGGCCAGTATAGCGGTGGCGAAACACCCACTCACGTATCGCGTGGATATTTCATCAGTGTTGTGTGACTCTACAGTTCCCTTACTGAGAAGGGAATACTTTGTCATGCGGGTCTATCTTTCTGTTGTCTCTATACTTTCGTCGGAACCAGATTGTTGAGATTTTTGATTCGACACAATTCCTAGGCAGACAAAGGAATTTATTCCGGTGATGTGTGTCTATATATTCATACACCCACGCATAACAGAAATCCAGTTATCCGATGCAGAAGGGTGGAAAAGGACAAACACAAGAACACCAAACTCTTCTGTTGTTTGTCTGGTCTTTAATTCAGTATTTCAGGTTAGTTATCAATGTGGCTTGAGTATCTTCCATTAACTTTGGAGGTGTAATGGAGTACTGACCTGAGGTATCCTGATAGGCTTATCTACTTTCCTGATGGGACAAAATGGTGATTGGAAAGGATAGTCCAGGCCATAACACTTAATGATCTCTGTGGGAGGTATTGAAATTTGCCATCCCTATGAATGGACCTGTCACTATATCTATTATCCATTAGATCTTAGATGGTAGGGAATGTGTCATCCTATTTACTATTTACTAGGGATGAGACGCGTGGCTGAAAAGCTACTGACTTACGATGAGATTACCAGGAGTCGTAACTTAACCCGTCGGTGAGACATGTCTGGAAAGTCAGACTATTGTGGTCTGAGCTGGAGGAACTGACCACAGTTAAATTTAATGTTAGTGTGGTGGCATGTTGATGTAGTGTGTGTTATGCAAGGGTGTGATGGATGGGTACATCTGGCCTGTTCTTGCTTTACAGGAACCCCTTAGATGTTGCTGTGGGCGAGTGTCCTTTATTGTTACTGGTTGATGTTCCTGTGGCTAAGTGCCTATTTGCCGTGGCCTGTGTGCTGTTGACACATTGAACTTGTTTGCCTATTTGTTGTGACCTGTGTGCAGTGACCTTCGATGGTGTTAAAAGCCAAGTGGCTAGTGGATGTTGAACATTAAGTGGTCCAAATTCGAGACTCCAGGAGGCATCATACAGGATAAGGTGATTGTGTCTTACCACCCAATCAATACTATACTGGCATATCTATGTGGGATGATGAGAAGTTCAAGTAGACTACTCTCACCCAATTGACTGTTCATTGCTATATGTCTGTCCGTCTGTTTGTTCATTTGTGTGTTAAAGACAGAATCTCCAATAAAGATTCTAGATTTACCTTTTAAAATGTTGTTCTATTATAGTCAGTTAGGTGTCTTCTTGTGTCCACAGTTGTTATAGGGGTAGTGTCATCCGTGAACCGTCCTGGGGACGATCCAGTAAAAGGGAAGGTAGAAAGTAATTCGAACCCAAATAAATATATGGGCAACCACCGAGAACCAGGCCGGTGTTGCACACGTGACAATATATATATATATATATATATATATATGTGTGTGTGTGTGTGTGTGTGTATTATCTGCAAGTAGTGTAGAAACCATTATATAACTTAAGGTATAACCACAAACAAACCTCTCAAAACTTCGTGTCTCAAGAAAATTGGCCCCATTAAATGTTAGAGTCTTGTGAAGAACAGAGATAGAAGGCAAGGGTCAACAGGCACGAAGATGGACACAGGAAACTGAAGACACCTTCGGCATGAGAGTACATGAGCAGGGGACAATGTCAGAGATTGAGAGGGTTTCAACAGAGTTATAGTCGAATATGGCAAGCAAACACTGCATCCTACTAAAGGAAGAACGGTTTATGCATTATGTCCTTGTCATTTGAGAAATAATTCTTGCATCTTACATAGAACCAATTCTAAAAAAGCTGATCAACTTCATGGGGAATATCAAAAGAAGGCGAAAAATTAATCTCTTGTGGGCAAATACTAGGCGACAGGTGTATATGGATAGCTCTAAAAGCTGAGCAACGACTAATCTTGTAAAGTCGACACTTTCCAGCTTTAAGTTTTTGTTGATTTATTTATTCAAAGGTATATGCTAGAATGGCCAACTATGCACTTGGATTAAGTATGGCTATGTGTGTATAGTCAAGTAATTAACACATACCGAAATGGATCAACAGGATTAATTACAAACATTGGTAGCATAGCAAAATCTACACACCAAACATTGCCTGCATCATTAATAGCACACCATATTTGATAGTTTGTTTAACACACAAAATAATTTAATGTTAAACATGGTGAAGGCCATTGCTATTTATATTCAAAAGACAACTTTGTACAAATAGAAAGGCTTGATGGTTCCTTGGGAGTAAACTAGACAGGCCTAAGAGGGAACATGCTGCGTGGGCAACACGTGATCTCTAAATTCAGCCCAGGCTTTGTGCTAAGGAGAGTAACTCCATTTTACAAACTATCGTCTGTCAAGACGGCCAGGTGTCAATCAGCACTGGGATGTGATCGTCAAGTCTAGCCAAGTCAAGTGAAGATTTGACATCTCTACATTTATTCTCTATCTTATTTTCTCTCTCTCTCTCTCTCTCTCTCTCTCTCTCTCTCTCTCTCTCTCTCTCTCTCTCTCTCTCTCTCTCTCTCTCTCTCTCTCTCTCTCTCTCTCTCTCTCTCTCCATCAATCTCGATCTATGTATATATGTCTCATCTCTGTCTATCTCTCTCTCCCCACTCTCTCTCTCTCTCTTCCATCTGTCTATCTGTCTCACCCCTCTATCTTCCTATGTCTCTCGCGATTAGCCTGTCTTAACCACTGACGTGGCAGCCAACAGTTGATGTTTCCGGACATACCTTCCGTCACACGGTGACGTGGGTATCACTTCAAACTTGTCTTCCTGGCCTCTCGTTGGCCTCGCTCATTATCATTTATCAGCAGAGAGATGTAAGATCCCAGTGACAATCCTCGTCCTTGACCTACTCCTGAACACAATTGCCCACTTTAATTCCCTGCCAGTTTAGAAACTGTCAAGAGTCCGTCCCTGGCACGGGAAGGCCATGTCAAGTATTCAGTTCAAGTATCTCACACAGTGAGCCCAGCCATTGGTTAGTTCTACACCGGGCAAGTGTGACTACACAGGCGGATGTCCGCCTGTAGCTACACTTGTATGTAAGATCCGCGTACACCATGAAGTGTCATCTGCTATTGGTCAGTCCAACATCCTCAAGTATGTATACAAATACCAGTGTCCGCCAGCAGCCGCACTATTGTGTCAGATCTACAGACTGCATGTTGTGTCGTCTGTTTACTGACAAACAAGGACATGTCACTCCAGACCTGCAGTTTGATTATGTGTGTGTTCCTGGCACAGATGGCAGCTGGTACAGGTTGGTCATACCTGATTGGTCATGTGACTGGAATATTTGATATTTATCGTTGGTCCGCGAGCCAGGGTGGTCCAGTGGCTAGCACGCTGGCATCTTGGCCCGACGGTCATGTGTTCGAATTCCCTCCAGTGTGGGATTGTTCTTCCTTGACTTCGGAATGTTGATCGACAGGGTACTACGACATTTCCTGGGAAGTAAAGGCAGTGGATGTGTCTTCTTCTTCTTCTTCTTCTTCTTCTTCTTCTTCTTCTTCTTCTTCTTCTTCTTCTTCTTCTTCTTCTTCTTCTTCTACTTCTTCTTCTTCCTCTTCCTCTTCTTCTTCTTCTTCTTCTTCTTCTTCTTCTTCTTCTTCTTCTTCTTCTTCTTCTTCTTCTTCTTCTTCTTCTTCTTCTTCTTCTTCTTCTTCTTCTTCTTCTTCCTTTTCTTCTTCTTCTTCTTCTTCTTCTTCTTCTTCTTCTTCTTCTTCTTCTTCTTCTTCTTCTTCTTCTTCTTCTTCTTCTTCTTCTTCTTCTTCTTCTTCTTCTTCTTCTTCTTCTTCCTTTTCTTCTTCTTCTTCTTCTTCTTCTTCTTCTTCTTCTTCTTCCTTCTTCTTCTTCTTCTTCTTCTTCTTCTTCTTCTTCTTCTTCTTCTTCTTCTTCTTCTTCTTCTTCTTCTTCTTCTTCTTCTTCTTCTTCTTCTTCTTCTTCTTCTTCTTCTTCTTCTTCTTCTTCTTCTTCTTCTTTTTCGTTCCTCTATTTCGGAGAGTGCGTCACACCAGGTCATGCATCTCAAACATCAGTGTGTCCGACCTCGACATTCGTCGGTGCCAGGTGTTTTTGTGATCTTGACCTCATAAGCCAGTGAGTGCTGATTGGTTGAACAATAGCACCATATACCGAAAGAGAATGGAAGAGTGACCAGGGGTGGTTTACTTTACCCAGATGCAGTGTACAGTTGTTGTGTAAGAGGAAGACACTTGCAGTTTTAACCCCGCGCTATGGGTTGAGGTGACCAATGATGAAGATGATCAGTGCCAGACAGTCAAACACGACCAGCACTAGATGTTGATGGGGGATTCAGTGGCGTAGTGGCTAGACACTCGGTCCTGTTGTTGTGGGTTTGATTCCACACCGGAGCCAACATGTAAAAGCGACCTGTACTCCCAGGTCGACCCAGGCTACAATGGCTACCAGGACAGGTTTAGGGAAGTAAAGGCAGCCGCCGTCATACTGACCACATCACCATGTGTAGGGAAGTAAAGGCGGCCGCCGTCATACTGACCACATCACCATGTGTAGGGAAGTAAAGGCGGCCGCCGTCATACTGATCACATCACCATGTGTAGGGAAGTAAAGGCGGCCGCCGTCATACTGACCACATCACCATGTGTAGGGAAGTAAAGGCGGCCGCCGTCATACTGACCACATCACCATGTGTAGGGAAGTAAAGGCGGCCGCCGTCATACTGACCACATCACCATGTGTAGGGAAGTAAAGGCGGCCGCCGTCATACTGACCACATCACCATGTGTAGGGAAGTAAAGGCGGCCGCCGTCATACTGACCACATCACCATGTGTAGGGAAGTAAAGGCGGCCGCCGTCATACTGACCACATCACCATGTGTAGGGAAGTAAAGGCGGCCGCCGTCATACTGACCACATCACCATGTGTAGGGAAGTAAAGGCGGCCGCCGTCATACTGACCACATCACCATGTGTTTGTGTTGGTTGCCTTTGTACTCTAGCCTAGTCCACACACGTGCTGCTACTACTACTGAGGGCACTCGACTTATTTTGCTTTTGTGTTTGCTGTCCCTATGACCAGTGTCCCTCGCCGTCAGGCGAACCTGTCTCCCATTTCAGATGTACTTGTGATTTACCTCCCCAAGTCAAGGACGAAAATTCAACACTTTAGTCATGCTGGCCCGGCGTGGTGAAAGCTTAATCGCTTTAAACCGCTCACCTGCGCCAATTTCCAGTATGTCCCGACTCTATGCACGCTTGACATTGAGTTCTTCTCACCTACACTGTGTGGCTTCATAATTCATTTCTTTGTGTTATTCTGGGTCTGTGCATATTGATTTGGTATCTCTCTATAACCACTGATGTCTGATTGGGAGGCAAGACCCTGTGACAGACTCTTTGACAACTATCAACCGCACTGACTCATTAGAAATACGAACGCACAAACAACTGGCCATTCAACTCTCTCTCTCTCTCTCTCTCTCTCTCTCTCTCTCTCTCTCTCTCTCTCTCTCTCTCTCTCTCTCTCTCTCTCTCTCTCTCTCTCCCCGAACTATTTGTTCTTCTTACTTTTAAACTATCGGTTTCAAAATGTTAAATATATGATTCCACCAATCACTGACCGAATCTAAAAGTCTAACAATATGATTCCACTAATCACTGACGGACCTAAACGTCTAACAATTGTATTCCCCCAATCACTAACCGATCTACAATTCTAACAATGAAATTCCACCAATCATCATAATGCATACCTACATGCACACATTAATACATACATATATACGAGGGTAAGTTAATAAGTAAGTCACAAATGGCTGTAGAAAAATAACTACACATGATAACAAATTGAAACCAGTTTATATTTATACATAAATTATCACTTTATTTCTCAGCATAATTTCCACCAACATTGATGCACTTATACCATCATTTTGTCAGTCCTCCTAAACCGGTTGTATAGAACTGCGTGCTCTGTTTTCTAAACCACGTTTTCAGTTCACCTTCGACTTCGGCGTCATTCGCGAAATGTCTCCCGACAAGGTGTGTTGTCAGTCTTTATGCTGACAAACCTTTGTCCCGAAAAGCGGTGCATAGCTGGGTAGAAAAAGTTACAAGGACTAGTCAATAAGTAAGGCACACAGTACTCAGGATGGCAGGTAAATGAAAACAAAGCAGGCAGTTCTACGCAGCCTGTTTGGCAGGACTGATATAACGATCGGATAAGTGCATCAATGCTTGTGGAAATTATGTTGAGAAATAAAGGGACAATGTATGTATAAAACTAAACTGATATCAAGTTGTTATCATGTGTAGTTATTCTTCTACAGCCACGTGCGACCTACTCATTAACTTACCCTTGTAATTTGCACAATCTTTCATAGGCATACATCCATTCTAAAACACACGCGATCATTGCCTCACACACACATACCCACTTACAGTCACAAACACACTATCAGCATTAACTCGTACATGAATATATTCTCTCTCTCTCTGTCTGTCTCTCTCTGTGTGGATCATCGCTCGAACTCCGCATGGGCACGTTACCTATCGTTAATGTGACTGAACATAAACCACTAGGGCTTTTAATAGACAGCCATTTGAACTGGAGCTCTCATGTTCACGCTCTTACCAAGAAAATAGCACAAAAAGTTTACCAACTTGCTAAAATTCAGCACTTCCTGGACGAAAGCACACGAAAAATATTCTATACATGCTATATCCAATCACATCTCGATTACTGTTCCACAGTTTGGGATGGTTGCCCTAAATCTAATTTAAAACGACTATGTTCTCTACAAAACCGCGCTATTCGTCTGGTTTCTGACATAAAGCACGTTGAAAGTAATAATTTGTACAGTCATCTAAGACTTCTACCACTACAAAAGCGCTTCCTTTTCAACAAGCCAAATTAGTGAATAAAATTATATCTCAAAATACCCCAGAGTATCTTCTGCCGCTGATTCAATCTAATGCAATGAACAGCAAGCGCCTAAATTTGTTACATGTCTCAAAGCCTAGATTGGACCTATACAAAACATGTTTCGCCTATTCTGGTGCTCACTTATGGAATGATCTGCCTCCAGATCTGAAAACTCCAATGAGTCCCTACACATTTAACCGAAAACTCTTTCAATACTTAATCCATACCGACTATATGCCACCATAATTCATTTACTGGTATAATTGTTCAGTATAATTGTTCATTATAATTGTTTAACTATAATTGTTCACTATATATGTGTGTGCGTGTGGGAGCGAGAGAGAGAGAGAGAGAGAGAGAGAGAGAGAGAGAGAGAGAGAGAGAGAGAGAAAGTGGGTGTCAGTGAGAGGGAGAGAGTGAATGCGTGTGTGCGCACGTGCATGCGTGTGTGTGGAGAGAGTGATTGAGCGAGAAATGGTGGGGGAATGTGTCAGTGCATTCATTCGTACGTGTATGTGTGAGAGTGAGTGAGGGAGTGTATGCGTGCGTGTATGCGTTCATGTGTATGTGTATGTGTGAGAGAGTGTGATTGAGAGAGTGAGTGTGTGTGTGAAGGATTGTGTGTTAGAGAGTGAGACAGTGGGAGAGTTGATGTGTTAGTGTGTGTGTGTGAGCGCGCGCATGCGTGTGAGTGTGTGTATATGAAAGAAGACAGAGAGAGAGAGAGAGAGAGAGAGAGAGGAGAGAGAGAGAGAGAGAGAGAGAGAGAGAACTGAGCAGATGCATGTCATGTAACACGCATGTTATGTAACACGCGAATCCATATGTTTGTGTATTCTCATCTGTCATATTATCAGTTAAATACCATTTGATTTTATCATGCATAATATAAACTCATGTTCATTACTATAGTTTGAGTGAGTGAGTCAGTGAGTGTGAATGAGAGACAGAACGAGTGATCGTGAGAGTGAATGAGTGAGCGGGAGAGTGAATGAGTGAGCGGGAGAGTGAATGAGTGAACGGGAAAGTGAATGAGTGAGCGGGACAGTGAATGAGTGAGCGTGAGAGTGAATGAGCGGGAGAGTGAATGCGTGAGAGTGAATGAATGAGCGGAAGAGTGAATGTGTGAGCGTGAGAGTGAATGTGTGTGTGTGTGTGTGAGAGAGAGAGAGAGAGAGAGAGAGAGAGAGAGAGAGAGAGAGGAGAGAGAGAGAGAGAGAGCATCACTATGTTTACGTCACATACATTTTATGTACACATTTTTCTCCATGTTTAAAATTTTTATGAGACTGCTCATGACAAGTGTCAGTGTATGTGTGTGAGTAAAGTGTGGGAGTTTGTTCATACTAGTTTCAATACTAACGTGAGACATTTTGTATGTGTCTAGATGTGAGGAAGTGTGAGTGTATGTGGAGGATGTGTGTGAGTGTGGGGATATGTGTGGGTGGGGTGTGTGGGTGGGGGTATGCATTTTGATGGGTTGGGGTGTGTGGGTTTTGGTGGGTAGTGGTATTTGTGGGTGTTGGTGGGATGTGTGGATGGATGTGTGGGAGTGAAAGTACGGGTGTTGGAATGGGTGTGGGGGATGTGTGTATGGGTGGAAGATATGTGTATGGGACGGATGCAGGGGATGTGTGCTTATGTGGGTGGAGATGTGTGGATGGTTTGAGGAAGTATGTGTGGGAGGCGGGGTTGTGTGGGTAGGGGATTGTGTTGGGTGGATTTGGGATGGAAGGGCGGGTGGGGAGAAGTGTATGGTGTGTGGGTTTGAGATATGTGTGCGGTGTGTTGGTGGGGGATGTGTGAATGATGTGTGGGTGGAGGGTATGTTTGTGGTGGTATGGGTGGAGGATAGTGTGTGATGTGGGGGATGTGTGTGATAGGTGTGGGGAATGTGCGTATGGGTGAGGTATATGTGTGGGTGAGCAGGGGATTGTGGTGGTTGGGGGAAGTATGTGGGGGAGTGTGGGTGGGAGATGTGTGTATGTGGATGGGGAATGTGTGGGTGGGGGTGTGTGAGTGGCTTAGGGATGTGTAGGTGGGTGAGGGAGTTGTATGTGTCGGGGTGGGATGTGTGAGTGGGTGGAGGATGTGTGTGGGGGTAGGGTATTGTGATCGAGAGATGTTTGGTTGGGAGTGGGTTGGTGGGGGTGTGTGGGTGTGTAGTGGAGGATGTGTGAGTGAGTGTGTGTTGGTGGACGGGTAGGGAATGCGTGTGTGGGTGGGGAGAGGTGTGTGGTGTGTTGGTTGGTGATATTGTGTGGGTGAGGTATGTGTGTGTGGGTGGGGGATTTTTGTGGTGTGTGAGTGGGGGTATGTGGGGTGGATGGGTAAGGGTATATGTGTGGGTGTGGGTGGGAATATTTTGTGGTATGTGGGTGGGGGATATGTGTGTGGTGTGTAAGTGGGGATGTGTTGGTGAGGGATATGTGTGTGTGTGGTGCGTGGGTTGGGAATAGTGCGTGGTAGGGGGTGTATGTGATGTGCGGGTGGGGGATTGTGTGATGGGGGATTAGGTTAAGGCATGTGTGGGTATGTGGAAGTTGTATGTGTGGGTGGTGGTGTGTGTGTGAGTGGATTGGGGATGTATGGGTGGTTAGGGAGATGTGTGTGTGTGGGGGGGGGGGGGGGTAGGGACATGTCAGTTCGTGGGGATGTGTGTGTATGGTTTGGGGATGTGTGAGTGGATGTGCGATGTGTGGGTTGGTGGGGGATTGTGTGTGTGGGTGGGGAATATGTTGTCGATGGAGATGTGGCTGGGGGAAGGGTGGTTTGAGGTGTGGGTGGGGAGAGGATGTGTGGGGTAGAATGTGGATGGGCGTGGGATGTGTGGGTTGGTGGGGGAATGTTTGTGGGTGGCGAGTGTGTTTTGGTTGGGGGATCAGGTGAGGGCAGTGTGTGTGGGTGGGGGATGTGCGGGAGGGGGATGGGTCGGTTGGTGGGGTATGTATGTGTCCCTTGGTGTGCGTGTATGTCGGTAGGTGGGGGTGTGTATGTGTCCCTTGGTGCGCATGTGTGTGGGTAGGTGGGGGTGTTGTGTGGGTGGGGTGATGTATGGATAGGTGGGAGATGGGCTTCATACCATGGTAATTAGCCTTGTTTATGTTTACAACATTCATTTCACAATGTTTATTTTTCTTCCTATGCAAATGTATAATGCTCTTGATGAACGAAAGACGAGTGATTGGAAGGGCCGAATGTAAGACGGGCCTGCGCGCCCAATTTGTGACCCTAATAAAGTTGATTTGATTTGATTTGTCTCTTTCTCTCTCTCTCTATGTCTCTCTCTCTGTGTCTCTCACTCTCTCTCTGTCTCTCTGTCTCTCTATCTTTGTCTCTCTCTCTGTGTCTCTCACTCTCTCTGTATGTGCGTGTGTGTGTGTGTCTCTCTGTCTCTGTCTCTCACCCTCTCCCTCTCTCTCTCTCTCTATGTCAGTGTCTCTTTCTCTCTCTCTGTCTCTGTCTCTCACTCTCTCTCTGGCTCTCTCTCTGTGTCTCTCTCTCACTCACTCTCTATCTCTCTCTCTGTCTCTCACTCTCTCTCTCCGTCTCTCTCTCTCTCTGTGTCTCTCTCTGTCTCTCTCTCTGTGTCTCTCTCACTCTCTCTCTGTCTGTCTCTCTCTGGGTCTCTCTCTCTGTCTGTCTCTCTCTCTCGGTGTCTCTCTCTCCCTCTCTCTCTATGTCAGTGTCTCTTTGTCTCTGTTTCTCACTCTCTCTCCCTCTCTCTCTATGTCAATGTCTCTTTGTCTCTGTCTCTCACTCTCTCTATCGCTCTCTCTATCTCTCTCTCTCCCTCTCTCTCTCTCTATGTCAATGTCTCTCTGTCTCTGTCTCTGTCTCACTCTCTCTCTATCTTTATCTCTCTCTGTGTCTCTCTCACTCTCTCTCTGTCTGTCTCTCTCTGTCTCTCTGTGTCTCTCTCTCCCTCTCTCTCTATGTCAATGTCTCTTTGTCTCTGTCTCTCACTCTCTCTCTCCCTCTCTCTCTGTCTCCCTCTCTGTCTCTGTCTCTGTCTCTGTGTCTCTGTCTCTCCCTCCCTCTCTCTCTCTCCCTCTCCCTTTCTCTCTCTCTCTCTCTTTGTCTCTGTCTCTCTGTCTCTGTCTCTCATGAAGATAACACATCAATACAGTGACATGCTCTAGAGCCATGCAGATTTCACAACACTGACCACTCGTTCCAGGTGTCCAGTTTGTGATGGAAAGACATCCGGACAACTACTTCTGCGGACATCTTCAGTGTCTTGCTGACTTCACCCACACTGCCCATGACGTGGCCTCGTTAGTAGAAATGACCATCTATGACATCACGCGGGTCAACTCGGAGCTAAGACTAGCCTCTGTGTCCACATTTGATCCAGACTTGTACGTGGACACGACAAAAAGCAGCTCTATGGGTTGTATCGGCACCATCTCTAGACTGAAGGCAAACCTGACTCTACAGTTACGTCATGACATCGACTGTCTGTATGGAGTTTACAAGTGTCAGCTGGGCTTTGTCACTGTGAGGGGGGAACATTCAGAGGTGCTCACAGAAATCGTCACACCGGAATACAACAACAACTACTCCAGAATAGGTAAGTGCTCACGGAAATCGTCACACCTGAATACAACCACAACTACTCCAGAATAGGTAAGTGTTCACAGAAATCGTCACACCGGAATACAACAACAACTACTCCAGAATAGGTAAGTGCTCACGGAAATCGTCACACCTGAATACAACCACAACTACTCCAGAATAGGTAAGTGTTCACAGAAATCGTCACACCTCAATACAACTACAACTACTCCAGAATTGGTAAGTGCTCACAGAAATCGCCACACATGAATACAACTACAGTTACTTCAGAATAGGTAAGTGCTCATAAAACTTGTCCAACCAGAACACAATCACATCTACTCTAGAATCGGTAAGTTACTTCGTAGCTCCATCCAAAAATGCCCTACCAGTCCAACATAAGGAAAATGCGAATGCAAACCGTAGTCACAAGCGTAAATATTCCAGAGCCCTTAACGGATGAATGCCTATCCGCCATATCGGGGACCGGAGAGCGTGTTACTTGTTCTAGTATCACCTTGTTTATTCTTATGTTCATTGATGACCTCTCCTTTCCATTGGTGATTATCATAGTTTTCGTTTTTTTTTTTGTTCTTTCTTCCTTCACTGGTAAGTTGGGTTTTGCAATGCGAATGCTAGTTTTTACACATTCCTATTTTGTATTAATTTTCTCCTCAGGATTGTCTCGTCGATATTGTTCCATGCTTTCAAAGATTAGCCTATCATAGTTATTTATTGCTTCATCTAGGTATAGTTGACTTATAGTTATATCTTGTTGTTTCAATGCTGCTATATCAATCTGAGGCGATCTCGATGTCCTTTTACATGTTTTGTTAAGTTTTATTAGTAATTTTAAAATATAGGTTTGTGGTCAGTGCTGATATCAGCACCAGGGTATGTTTTGGCATTTTTAACATTGTTTTTACATCTATTTCTAATCATAATGTAGTCAGTTTGGTTTCTCCACGGCCTTTCCACACATACAGCTTCTTATGGTTATGTTGGGGAAATGTGTTACAAATAATAAGATGGTTTTCTTCACAAAACTATCATCCGATCTCCTCTGATGTGTCTGGTTCCTATAACATGTTTCCATACTATCTGCTTATTTTTAATTATATCCAACCTTTTCGTTCATGTCTCCCATGACAATTAGAAATGTAGATGATTATAAGACTTTCAGTGTTTGTTACAGGGCATCATAATATTCTTCTAGCTGTTCATCACTATAATCAGTTGTTGGAGCATACATCTGTAGAATTACCATGTCGTTAGGTCTTAACTTAATTTTGAGCAGTATCAGTCTATCTTTCTGAGACCATAATCCACTTATATTTATCTTTTAATTTCAGTTTGCTAAAACTCATACTCCTCTCTCATGATCATCCCCTCCCGTGTTAATGAATAAATAATCGTCTCTCATTATATAACTGTTATTCTATTATCACTATTATTATTATTACATTATAGTATTATATTCTAGTATTATCTGTTTTAGCATTTGTTTGCATCTCTAGAGTTAGTCAGTCTGGTTTCTGTGGACACTAAATATAACAGAACAAATAAATATGATGAGAGACAACTTTAAGAATATATGGTATCTTGTTTTTTTTTTTGTTTTTTTTTTAACAGCTGAGGTACTGAGTCATTTTGACAGACTGACAGAACTGCTAAACAGCTTCACAATTCGAATGTCAGCCCAGATAAACAAATTAACAAGCCAGTCAGACGATCAGACAGCCAAACTTGTGAACCAAACAACACTGCTAAACAGATTAGCAAGCCAGTCAGACTATCAGACAGTCAAGATAGACAGATTAGCAAACCTGTCAGACTATCAGACAGTCAAGATAGACAGATTAGCTAGCCAGTCAGACTATCAGACAGTCAAGATAGACAGATTAGCAAACCTGTCAGACCAACTGGTGGACCAGACAGCTCAACTGGTGGACCAAACAGCCCACTTACACAATATTTCTCAACGATGTGATCAGGACCAGGCCGATCAAAAACACCGCCTAGAAGCAGCTGAGAACAGGCTGATGCTCCCTCAAGAAAAACTGGACAAAGTTGAAGAACTGTCAAATCTGAGCATAGAACCAGTTCCGGACCTGGTGAGTGAGCTGTAGTGACCTGTATTACTGTGTGCGAAAGTGGTGACACATCTTTGTGTACGTTTGATTACGTTGTTCGGCAAGGATGTGTAAGTCTTCAGAAGGTTCAGTCGTTTCAGTCATAGACACTCTATCTGGATACATGAAAGTGACTGAGGGACATCTAACTTAACATACCCAGGCGATGGCAGGTCTCTTCTGTCAATTACTTTGGAAAACATGGGTGCTTTTGTTTTGTTTGTTTTTTACTCCATGAAAAACAAACAAACCACACCAAACAAGCAAACTGAAAATCCATCAGGAGACACAAAATGACATCACAGTTAAAGATAAGGCGAACCCACTCCGATTTCTGAGGTACTTGTAATTTATGTCACCTTGACACCAACGCACTGGAAGCTGATGAGTGAGAGCTCATATTCAAACCTTATGTTATGCGGAATGAAGTTCCAACATGAACAAATGTTCTAGTTCTAATGGAATGCTTTTATTGGGCTCTAGAATCCTCCAAGAGATCAAAGAAGGAGATTCCAGTACAGTTCCCCAATGATATCACACCTGTAGATTATCTCCATGTACATCTCATAGTCACGAATGTATCACGTGTGTGAGTAGCTGTTCTAATAAGTATGAGAGTAGAGTAGCGTACACCTGGAGCAGTGTTGTACGAGAGTAGAGTAGCGAACGCTTGTACACGACTGGAGCAGTGTTGTTCGAGAGTAGAGTAGGGACCGTACTAATCTCCGTTTGTACTGGACAGGTGTGAAAGTCTGGAAATTTAAGTATTGGCCAGTCCATGTATCTTTGCGGTACACCGATCTTGATCGTTGATATACACCCACGACACACTTACAGAGGAATTTGAAACTCTGAAGAATGCCTTAGACCTGAATGGGTACTCCAGGGGATTTATAAAGCGCCTACTGCCAACAGCCCAAACAAAAACCAGACGAAACCATAGTCCCTAAACTTAAGGTATTTATCCTTTAACCTTTCGAGGGGATGGCGTAATGCAACGTCTACTAAGACCGGCTCATCACAGCAGTCGGCCGAACATTCTGTGTTGCAACTCTAGTTATTAGGTACAGAATCACACCTATTCCCACCCAGCAGTTAAAGAACCTATCGCTTTGTACGCCAAATCTAATAGTATTTACCCATTTACATGCAGATGCGAGTCTACCTACATCGGCAGAACAAAGTGACAGTTAGACAACAGGGTTGCTGAACACAATCCTAACTGGATTAACAAGATACTACACACAGGCGATGCGAGCCTAGGTAGGCCGACACACCGGAATATTCCCGCTTCATCGATTGCTAGGCATGTGCTGGAAACTGGCCATGTGATTGAGAGAGACAGTGTCTTCCGTGTGTTGTTCACCACACAAAATAGTCGCTTGTTAATGTTTGCAGAAGCCATAATGATTAACCTACATTAGCCAGCTATGTGCAAACAGGAAGACATGTTAGTCAGTTTAAAATTACCGTGGTAGTCAATTGACATTACAGTGCGAACATGTGTATATTTCAGCTTGAAGGATTTATCTAGTTATTTTACTTTATGTTGTGTGAATTCTGCAGTATGTACCTGACGAGATGCAGCGAAATATGCCAGGCAATAAATAGTGCAATCTATTGTTTGTATCTTCGTTATTCAAATTCACTACGGCAAAACATTGTTTTTGATATTCGCAAAGTGCATGTACAGAGAAGAAGAGAGAAGGAGGAGGAAAAGAAGAACACGAATAAGAAAACTTGATAAATATTTCTTGAAAAGTTACATCGATTTTATGTAATCTCAATTTTATATTCAAGGGAGCATGCAGAAAGGAAAACGTTGGGAAAATAGCAGAGAGAAGATTGTTCTGTGGGGGAACATCACAGCCTTGTGCGACACAACAACTGATGACGGAGGCTGGGTAATTATACAGGTATTGCTTCCACGTCTCGACCATCCATCCATACATCAAACAGCTGACTCATTCATCGATGTGTGCATTAAATCATATATTTGAAACGCTCATCGTACAATTTCACACATATGTGTTCCACAAATAGTATGCCCATATGAGCCAGTGTTATCTCCGCCGTGTAATCATCCACACAATAGGCCAAATGTACACATAGAGAAAATAAGATGACACGGTATTCGCATAGCACATACCACTGTTGGGGTGACAGTATTATATATTTTAAGCCACGCCGTATGGGTTGCGGTGATCAGCTCTCTTCCTTGTCAGTTTACCTTCTTGGGACATTAGCAGAACATTGTAACAATTTTCCAGTTCCCATGTTAAGGAGACTGGATCGACCCCACAGCTATGACAGTGGGCAAACAATTATTTTGCCTCTACTGGAGATAGAACCTACACCACTGTCATGGCAGACACGTGACCCTTTTCACATCGTGCCACTCCTCGGGTATATGGTACCAGCCCCATACTTGTAAAGACAGGCTCTCGTAGGGTGATCAGTATCACATCTGCAGCGTTGTTTCCCTAAATATTTTCTGGGGTCTTTTTTACGACTGTGTCCTTCCTGGGAGCCAGGTATTTGTTTATGTTTCGGGGGGGGGGGGGGGGGGGGGAAGGGGGGGATTCGAACACATGACCCACAAGGCTAACCACTCGACCACCGCGGCTGCAGAAAAGTCTTGCGTAGAACACAAGGATGATGTCATCGCATACGTTTGTGTCAGATAATGTGCTTGTCTATTTGTTTTTGCTCATTTTTGTTCTTCTTTTACCGCACAGGACAAACAAATAGATGTAGGACATGGCTGTGGAATATGGCGCATACACGACAAAAATAGGTCTGTAATGTTTACTGACAACATCAACAGGTGTTCCATGTTTACTGGCAACATCAACAGGTGTGCCATGTTTACTGACAACAGCAACAGGTCTTCCATGTTTACTGACAACATCAACAGGTGTTCCATGTTTACTGGCAACATCAACATGTGTTCCATGTTTACTGACAGCAACAACAGGTGTGCCATGTTTACTGACAACAACAGGTCTTCCATGTTTACTGACAACATCAACAGGTGTGTCATGTTTACTGACAACAACAGGGGTTCCACTTTTACTGACAGCAACAACAGGTGTTCCATGTTTACTGACAGCAACAACAGGTGTGCCATGTTTTCTGACAACATCAACAGGTGTTCCATGTTTACTGACAGCAACAACAGGTGTGCCATGTTTACTGACAACAACAACAGGTCTTCCATGTTTACTGACAACATCAACAGGTGTTCCATGTTTACTGAAAGCAACAACAGGTGTGCCATGTTTACTGACAGCAACAACAGGTCTTCCATGTTTACTGACAACATCAACAGGTGTGTCATATTTACTGACAACAACAACAGGTGTGCCATGTTTACTGACAGCAACAACAGGTCTTCCATGTTTACTGACAGCAAAAACAGGTGTGTCATGTTTACTGACAACAACAACAGGTGTGCCATGTTTACTGACAACATCAACAGGTTTTCCATGTTTACTGACAGCAACAACAGGTGTTCCATGTTTACTGACAACATCAACAGGTGTGCCATGTTTACTGACAACATCAACAGGTGTTCCATGTTTACTGACAACATCAACAGGTGTACCATGTTTACTGACAACAACAACAGGTGTTCCATGTTTACTGACAACAAAAGATGTGCCATGTTTAATGACAGCAATAACAGGTGTTCCATGTTTACTGACAACAAAAGATGTGCCATGTTTACTGACAACATCAACAGGTGTGCAATGTTTACTGACAACATCAACAGGTGTTCCATGTTTACTGACAACATCAACAGGTGTTCCATGTTTACTGACAGCACAACCACCATGGTGGACACGAGAAGTGGAGCTATCATGGACAGAAAAGAGAGCGGTCATAAAGAACTGGCAGAGGATACGGAGAGCAACCAGTTAAGATGATACACAATTGGAGGAGGCTAAAAGAAAGAAAACAGTAAAGGTGCAGGATCTTAAACCTCAAGTAGAATAGGTCGAAAAGATGAAGTGGGAACAATTTATAAGTGAAGTCGGTGGGGATGTGACATTTTGATCATTTTGGAAACCGCATAGACATTTGAACAAAACAGCGCAGCCCTGTACACACGGACAGTATACGATGACACCAATCGGCCTATTATAACAGACAAGGAAAAAGAAAGGGGGGGAGGGAAGAATTTCTTGCATCATTTCTAAAACAGACTGATCAACAGGACAGGGCTATTAGGGATACAGTCAGTGAGGCCCTGTCACAATCCACTAGAAATGGCGACTAGGAACACATGAAACAGGTAGAGGATATTAGCCATGTTCTGCGGAGAACTAAGGACACAGCAGCAGGCCCGGATGGGGTTAGGTACACCCACATGAAGAACATGAACGAAGTTTACTTGGAGGTGCTGGTTTTTGTTTCAACCTTAACATGAAAACGGCGGAAATACCCCAGGATTGGATGCACAGCTACCTTGTCCCATCCCCAAAGCCAGGCAAGGATCACCCAAAACTAAATGGATACAGAATTATCACCTTGCAAAACACCTTTGGCAAAGTACTCGAGAAGATAGTAGCATGCAAGCTACAGCACCACTTGGAAAGATGCAAACTGTTCCCCAAATGGTTTGGGAGTTACCGGCCTGGGAAGGACACTTGGGCCAATGCGGCAACATTTGCAGTAGATGTCTATGACAGCGTTTAAATTTGTGTCTTTGCTTAATATTTGTCTGAATGCTTTGTCTTGATTCTTGTTCTTAGAGGCGTGTGCGGGGAGATGTCGACTTCTACAGAAACTGGGACGATTACAAGAAAGGGTTTGGAACCCCAGACACCGACTTATGGATTGGAAATGACATTATTCACAATCTCACGTCACAGGTAGTTTGAACATTATAACGCTTCGTTTTCTTTGTCGTTGCAATTTTGTTTGTCATTGATAGGTATGTGATTGTCTCACGACTTTAATCTAACATCACCGTGTGACATACCGATAAGCGTGAGTGGTCATGTTTCACCATCTCACGCGAACACCAGAGTCGTGGATCAGCTCTGTGTTCTTGTCTTGAGCATGCCGTGTGGTCAAGCCATCCAGATATTTAATTAACTGCCTTCCGCTTGTTATTTTCCCTTCAATCTTGCCAGCTGTCACCAAGTTCTCAGGTTTATTTCTGCTCATAACGAGCCATTAAATTTTAACTGACTGCGTCAAATTTGTCAAATCAGTTTGCAGCTTTCATTTGCCTCGTGTAGGATTTGGTTATTAGTTTTTATGTTTGTCTATAGCATTCTTTGCATTTCTTCAGACACCACATTTCCACTGCCATGGGATGTTTTTCAGATTGTCTGCTCATTTTCGACGTTTCACATCCATACCAAAGCATAAGTTGTATGTAGCACTTCAACATGTTTTTGTCGTTGTAAATGACATCTTTCTTCTTGGTCAGTATGTTTTCCATCTTGCCAAAGCCTACGTTCACCATGGTGATTCTTGTTCTAATCTCTCCAAGGCATCTCCCATCCGATGTTATGACTGTTCCGAGATAATTGCACCGATTCAATTGTTCAAGGATGTTCCCATTTACTTGTATATTACTTTGTGGTATGTCACCAGTTAACTGATTCAGTGCCGATGGATAATATCGCGTCACATGTGACCTTCCTTTTCAACAGAAGGACGATATATCGCCATACTAGGTTCATCGTGTTATTTGTTTTGTATTGTGGTATCTTACAAAATTGCAATGCTCAGGAAACGGCAATTTGCATTATAATACCTGTTGATTTGACTGTATACTATGTTTGGTCCAAACATCCATTTTGTTTGGCACAAAATGTTTCCTGAAATGCTTTCAACAGTGACAGAACCGACTGGAGAAGTGTGACATTCTCATTGAGAGTACTATGACTGGGATTAGGATTTCAGACTTCCTGATCAGCAATTGCATTTACCCCAGACTGTTACTTCTTGATGAGACCTCGTATTGCTCGATATTACATTCTCTATAGACATAGAGACCTCGTATTGCGCGATATTATATTCTCTATAGACGTAATCACCGAGCAGAAACTGCTGTTGTGATGTTCAGCGTTGTCCCCCACATATTCCAGACCACTGTATAATGAGGTAGAGGTAGCCAGTTCTGTTGATCGCCGCCTTACCTTCCCAGAAAAATCATGGAGACTCGATTATACAACGCTGGATCAACTAGTGCATTATACAACGCTGGATCAACAAGTGCATCACTGGCACTCATAGAGGTCACCATTATACAACGCTGGATCAACAAGTGCATCACTGGCACTCATAGAGGTCACCATTATACAACGCTGGATCAACAAGTGCATCACTGGCACTCATAGAGGTCACCATTATACAACGCTGGATCAACACGTGCATCACTGACACTCATAGAGGTCACCATTATACAACGCTGGATCAACACGTGCATCACTGGCACTCATAGAGGTCACCATTATACAACGCTGGATCAACAAGTGCATCACTGACACTCTTAGAGGTCTCCATCAAACAACGCTGGATCAACACTAGTATCACCGACACTCATAGAGGTCACCATTATACAACGCTGGATCAACAAGTGCATCACTGGCACTCATAGAGGTCACCATTATACAACGCTGGATCAACAAGTGCATCACTGGCACTCATAGAGGTCACCATTATACAACGCTGGATCAACAAGTGCATCACTGGCACTCATAGAGGTCACCATTATACAACGCTGGATCAACCAGTGCATCACTGGCACTCATAGAGGTCACCATTATACAACGCTGGATCAACCAGTGCATCACTGGCACTCATAGAGGTCACCATTATACAACGCTGGATCAACAAGTGCATCACTGGCACTCATAGAGGTCACCATTATACAACGCTGCATCAACCAGTGCATCACTGGCACTCATAGAGGTCACCATTATACAACGCTGGATCAACCAGTGCATCACTGGCACTCATAGAGGTCACCATTATACAACGCTGGATCAACCAGTGCATCACTGGCACTCATAGAGGTCACCATTATACAACGCTGGATCAACAAGTGCATCACTGGAACTCATAGAGGTCACCATTATGCAACGCTGGATCAACAAGTGCATTACTGACACTCATAGAGGTAACCATTATACAACGATGGATCAACATATGCATTACTGGCACTCATAGAGTTCTGTGTGGCCGAATGGATAAGAGCTTTCGTTCTTAAACATCTGGTGTTCTGATGCCGAGGTAGCGGGTTCAACCCTACACCAGTCAGTTGAACTAAAATGTTGACTTCTCGTCTTTGACTTGCAGTCGTAAATTACAATTTCCTCTAAAGTCGAAGTTTGCTATCGTGATAGCGATGGACACTGGTTATTGGGAAAGCTAATCCATCCATCATGTGCCATGCCGATAAGCGTGGGCGGTCATGTTCTGCCATCTCACTCGATCACCAGAATCGTGGATCAGCTCCGTGTCCCTGTTTCGACCATGCCACGTCGCCATGCCATCCAGCTATTTACTTCTCGGTCTTCCCCTTGGTCTCTTCCTTTCGATCTTGCCTGTCGTCACCAAGTTCTCCACGTCATTTCTTGTCATGACATGCCCAAATAATTTTGACTGTCTACGTATAATGACTCTAATCAGTTTACGATCTTCATTTATTTCTTGAAGGACATGTTCATTGGTTTTTCTGTCTGTCCATGGTATTCTTTGCATTTTCCTCAGAAGTCACATTTCCACAGTCATCAGCTGTGGGAAAGCTAATACACACGCACAAATCAGTCCAGTGCACCAGCACACACACAAGCTTGAAGTCAACGCAAGCCAACGACAAAAAAAAAAGAAAAGAAACACTGCCACTCTATGAACAACATAAATAAACACACATAGTATTGATTGGCACTCACAGGAGGAGAAGAAAGAAATATAGAATAGCTTTCTCATTTTATCTTGTCTAGTGCGTCCTCTAGTCTCTACTTCTTTCTTCTCCTTCTGTGAGCGCCAAACAATACTATGTGTGTTCATTTATGTAACTGTTTCAGTAGCCTCAACTGGTTGCCACGTCGATTTCTTATGAAAACCATATAATTCTACTAGTGTCGGGAATTCACCCTGGATCAGGTTTAGGTAAGCAAATGCACAATTCACTATGTCGTCACCTTTGTACATTCACTGTGGGCAAGTAAACAAAGGGTGCTCACCCTTCCCCAACTTGAGATGTGTTTTGTATATGGTGAAAGCCACATATTTGTTAGACCCAGCAGTGCTCGATGGGTCACGTGGTCAATATCACGCCGGCCTCTACAGGAATAATTATTTCCAGTTAAATGTTCTGGTAACATTTTATTCTGGACTAACCTGGGGAACCTGGTCAACTGAAGAACATCACCGACATTCACTACACCCGCACAGAGCAGCAACTCTGTAGCACCAACGACGATTCTCAGATATCTCAGAAAACATAGCATTCGTTAAGAGATCAAGTATCTCCTCGTGATAAATAAATATTTGTATATCGTTTACAGGACATCGTTGTCAACATCAGCATCTTTCAGCTGATTGTTGATCTCTTTGGCAAGATTACTTTCAGTAGTTTCCATTGCTTTCTGAGCGACCGGCTCATTATCCCGCAAGTCACGAGCGCGGGTAGAACCGCAAACAATTCTTGCTCGCTGCGAGAGCCTGCGTGGATAAACGGAATTACGGAGAAAGTGTTGTAACCCCTCGGCCAGAGAGTCCGTCCTCTTCGTGACAGTTTGTGTTTTTATTCCGACTCCAGTAGTCACTGGATATTAGCTTGACCTCTTATTTTCGATAGTATGCTGGGTTCAATATATTCTGTGATATTTTCAGGGTTACAACGAACTGCGGATTGACTTTGTCTACAACGGAACTAACTATTTCGCTCAATACACGAACTTCAGTGTAGCCGACGAGTCTTCTAATTACCGCATTACCATTAGTGGGTTTTCTGGAAATGTTCACGACAGTATGAAGTATCATAATGACAGAAGTTTCAGCACTCCTGACAGGGACAATGACTGGAGTGACCGGAGATGTTCCGTGTCGTTTCACGGATCTTGGTGGTACAATGCCTGTTTCACCGCCAATTTGAATGGAGCCTGGGCAAAAACAGGCAACACAGGTATTTTTTCTTTTGGTTCTAA
>JACEFZ010021140.1:27500-56148 GCA_014155875.1 Cepaea nemoralis | reverse complement strand
TAGTCAGAATTAATACAAGCGATTCATGCAGTTGGGGGATAAGCAGTTTGACTCTGGTGACGGTGCGTGTCTAAACTCAAAAGCCGTTGGGACAAAGAAGGCACTAGGATCTCAGTCGAAGTAGATACACCAAAGCGACGAAGAAACACGGGCTTGTGGAATCACAAAGTGGTGGATGTTGTGTGTTTGCGTTAAATCTGAGGTAGGCGCGAGCTCTGCAGACTTGTATTCTGTCTTCAATGGTTGAAAATCAAGAAGGAGCGCATCGCCCTGCATGTTGTATCTCTTGTACATCCAAGAATAATGCGCATAGCTTCATTCTGCATCCTTTCCATCCTTTCTGTCTGCTTACAGCTGAGAGTCAGGATTGCCATTGCCTACTCAAAAACAGACATGACCAGCCCTTCGTATAGAAGACATAGATGGCGCTGCTCACAGTTTGCTGCCGTCATCACCCGCATCGCAGCCAACCCCCTCTTGGCTTTTTGTTATGACCTGGTCTATGTGCTGATTATAAGCAAGGCTTCGATCAAACCGTATCCCCAGGTAATTCATTGCCTGCGTTCTTTCCACCGTCTCTGAACACAGATTTACAGTCGGTGTTGGAGTGTTGACAATATGATTATTCAACGAGAACCAAGTCACTGTTGCCTTTGTTGGGTTGACCATTGCCCCAGCCTCAACACACCAAGTACTTATGCGATTGAGTTCGGTTTGTTGTTCCACAGCAACCGGATCTCTATCCTTACCCTGGCGATACACTAAAACATCGTCGGAATATGACAATGTCCTACCAGGTCCAGTGATCTGCTCACTGGTGATTCTCACTGTGTAGGCGTTGAACAGTACCGGAGATAATGGTGATCCCTGTGGTAGGCCAGGATATATTGCTGTTGGTTCCGACGTCCAACTGCCATATCTAAAAACTGCTTTCCTTTGGAAGAGGGCTGCAGCGATCCAACTAAGGAGGAATGGACTTATTTTGAGTTCAAGAAGCTGAAGCATTAAAATATCCAATGGTACTCTGTTGTACGCGTCCTCGAGATCAATCGCTGCAGCAAAGGTTTCAATGCCTGAGTGGAAACCTTCATAGACATCATGGGCAAAAACTGCAGTTTTAAACAGTTAACTAACTTTATAACAGGTAGACTAGTTTTATAAAAGATAGTTAGTTAGTTAGTCGTGGTTCCAACTTCACGGCTTTATAAAAGATAGACTCGCTTTATAACAGGTAGGCTAGTTTAACAACAGTAGACTAGTTTTATAACAGGTAAATTATTTTTATAACAGGTAGACTAGTTTTATAAAAGATAGTTAGTTAGTTAGTCGTGGTTCCAACTTCACGGCTTTATAAAAGATAGACTCGCTTTATAACAGGTAGGCTAGTTTTATAAAAGTTAGTTTGTTAGTCGTGGTTCCAACTTCACGGCTTTATAAAAGATAGACTCGCTTTATAACAGGTAGGCTAGTTTAACAACAGTAGACTAGTTTTATAAAAAAAAAATTTGTTGCGTATCCCTTACGGGACGTTGCAGTCAACACCAGCATTTTCAGCTGCTGTTGATGTACTAGGCAAGTGTTACGTTCAGTAGTTTGCCATTGCTTTCTGAACTTTCTGTTTTATAACAGGTAAATTATTTTTATAACAGGTAGACTAGTTTTATAACAGGTAAATTAGTTGTATAACAGGTAGACTAGTTTTATAACAGACAGACTAGTTTTATAACAGACAGACTAGTTTTATAACAGGTAAATTAGTTGTATAACAGGTAGACTAGTTTTATAACAGACATATCACGCTTACAACAATCAGACCACGTTTACTCGGGAAGGTTAACCCGGTCAACAAATGCCCGCAGAAGTCGGATGTGTCGGCCTAACGGCGCAAGAACGCAGCTCTGATGTAAACAGGCACAAGGCAGTCACATCCGAAAAAAAAAATTCGGATGAACGAAGAAGAAGAAGAAGACCACGTTTATATCAAACAGACCTCTTTTATAATAAAACATACGGCGTCTATAAAAATGCATACGTTGATGACAAGCATACCATGTTTCTTCTTCTTCTTTCTTTTTGTTCGCTCGCTTATACTGAAGCGTAGTCCCTAAACACTGTTTAAAGTAGTAAGGGACTGAATGACTACAGTATGTAAGGACTATGCTTGAGTTTAAGCGACCACGTTTATAAAAAGCAAACCACGTTTATAACAGACACACTATGTTTATAACACGTTGTTAAGATGAGTTTACACACAATGTGGAAATAACACCAAGATAAGCTGGTACATATCACACACAATGTGGAAATAACACCAACATAAGCTGTTACAGTTCACACACAATGTGGAAATAACACCAACATAAGCTGTTACAGTTCACACACAATGTGGAAATAACACCAACATAAGCTTTTATAGTTCACACACAATGTGGAAATAACATCAACATTAGCTGGTACAGTTCACACACAATGTGGAAATAACAACAAAATAAGCGGGTACAGTACACACACAATGTGGAAATAACACCCATATTAGCTTTTACAATTCATACACAATGTATACATAACACCAATATAAGCTGGTACAGTTCACACACACAATATGGAAATAATACCAACATAAACGGGTACAGTACACACACAATTTGGAAATAACACCAACATAGGATGTTACAGTTCACACACACACACACACACACACACACACACACACACACACACACAATGTGGAATTAACACCAGTATAAGCTGTACAGTTCATACACAATGTGTAAATAACCGAAACATAAGTTGGTATATTTCACACATGATATGGAAATAAAACCAATATAAACTGCTACAGCTGAAGCCCAATATAGGGATCACAAACATGGAAATAACACCAATATAAACTGCTACAGCTGAAGCCCAATATAGGGATCACAAACATGGAAATAACACCAATATAAACTGCTACAGCTGAAGCCCAATATAGGGATCACAAACATGGAAATAACACCAATATAAACTGCTATAGCTGAAGCCCAATATAGGGATCACAAACATGGAAATAACACCAATATAAACTGCTACAGCTGAAGCCCAATATAGGGATCACAAACATGGAAATAACACCAATATAAACTGCTACAGCTGAAGCCCAATATAGGGATCACAAACAGATCCCGGCTGGTGTGTTCAGACTGACCGTTCACAGACAGAGGTGTATGTCTTCCTTGCACGAGTCATCGCTTCAGCATGAAGGGCATCGGGTGGTTCATGATGGTGCAGTCCTCCGACTTCATGTAGTCATTTGGCTCTTCAAACGAAAACATATCTGTGAAGTTGCCGTGAAACACCTCCCCGTCGCTCCACACGTAAACTCCCTCTGTGACCATGTCGTTGAGACCGACCCATAGGCCGCCTTTCAAGATATTCCGGAGCAGGTAGAACTTGTCCATGTCTTTCGCCATGTACAGAACAGAGTCCTTGGAAGCACACCTATCTGCGGCGTCCGTGTAGTTGAGGGCCTCTGTCTCGTAGAAGACACACACTCGAGCCTCTCCGAAAGTTTCTAGGGAAAACCCTTCGTAAGACTCACACTGAGGGTTGAGGTAGAGCAGGCCTTCGGCGGCTGACGGGCTGGGCTGCAGGGGATCCAGTTTCTGTCCTGGGGTACATAAGTAAGTCTCCGGGTTGTAGAGGACACTCTGGCACTCGTCCTCGAAGCTGGGGGTATTTTAAATAAGTTTGATTATCTCATGTTTCTCTCAGTCTTATATCTATTAGCATCGTTACATTCTGGCACATGGGAGCAGACTCTATCTCTCTCTCTCTCTCTCTCTCTCTCTCTCTCTCTCTCTCTCTCTCTCTCTCTCTCTCTCTCTCTCTCTCTCTCTCTCTCTCTCTCTCTCTCTCTCTCTCATCTCTCTTTCTCTCTCACTCACACTCTTTCTCTCTCACTCTCTCTCTCACTCTCTCTCACACACATACTGTCTCATCCACGCTCTATCTCTTTCTCTCCCTCACTCCCTCTCTCGCTCCAAGCTACCTTGGCCATTGTTTAAATATAACGCTAGACATAGCGAACGACTAAATATACTTCATGTCCCTTAACCTAGGATAGACTTATATAAAACAAGCTTAGCATACTCTGCTGCTCAGTTGTGGAACAATCTTCCACACGAAATCAAAGACACCACCAATCATTATACATACAGTCGCAACCTGTTTGAACACTACCTCAGTACAGACTACATTCCCCCATAACAAAAACACAAAAAGACAATAATAATGGTAACTTATCTCAAACGACAACTAGTCAAAAAACATTCCCTTATGTATGGCACGTTACACCCTTCTTAGGTAATTGTATGCCCATGTTAAACACTGCCTCAGTGAGTCATTTGTTATTGATTATTTTTCATGCGTTTTAATGCTATGTTCTTTTGTTGTCAAAATTGCTTCATAAGTGATGTTGAATGAAAATGTATGCGAGAAAATCGTTCAGCAGGAAGTGTCAGCGGGCCTGCGTGCCCAATTCAGCCCTTTGAAAATAAGGACTTTCGTTCGTTCGTAGTTCTAAACTCATTTCCCCTCTCTCACACTATTTCTTTCTCTCTCACCTCCTTTCGTTTTCCTTTCCCTCTGTCCACTTACACACAACACCGGACACAGAACCCAAGTTACCAGTAGAACAGCGAGGAGAAGACACGTGTAGCGTCGGGGAAGAGAGAGTTCGATACATAAACAACGTTGACTCTGAAAGGTCCT
Organism: Cepaea nemoralis; assembly: GCA_014155875.1. NCBI lineage: Eukaryota > Metazoa > Mollusca > Gastropoda > Stylommatophora > Helicidae > Cepaea > Cepaea nemoralis. Next base: position 51,396 of record JACEFZ010021140.1, on the reverse strand, counting down.
GAGAAATTAGGGAACTTCCCATGTTGTTGAGTTTTAATATACAGGGTATTCGGAAGGCTGTCGGGCTGGGGGGGGCGGGGGGTTTCTGTGGGGCAGACAGGTAAGGCAGGGCGCGCGCACACACAAAAGCACTCCCCCCAACACGATAAAATACATTCACGGACAGAAAAATGTATGTTTCAGGTTTATCTTTCATCGTTATTTGGTAGATAGTTAAGTATGTAGATGGTTCGGTAGATAGTCATGTGTAGGTAGGTTTTTGTAGACAGGTAATTCTGTAGGTCTCTTTCTGTAGGTAGGCTGTCTGTATTTATATTCAGGTAGATATGTAGTAGATCTGTGTAGGTGTTAGGAGGAGATATTTTGTCCACTGTATGTCTATTCTCCCTATCCCTTTCGCTAGTAGCTACCTTTGGAGTTTTAAAGGTATAAGGTAGGTAGTGAAGACAAATATGTACTTATGCGAATGTGGGTAAGACTTATTAAAATATTGAAATATCCCTGCCTCAATGTAACAGTATCTCAGTATGCAACGGGAGAGTAAATCACAAAACATACATTGTGAACTTTTGAAACACGATTACAAGAAACTACATTGCGGCCAAAGCCTTACACAAAGAACAAACAAACACAAACGCCCAAAACTACAAAAAACCCATGTATGGCAATGTTAAGGGTACTTATCTGGGTTTGTATCCCATGTGGGAACACTGAGGCGCGTTGAGTATTTGTGGATTGGATTTTCATGCCTACTGTCACCGCCTCACCTTTAGATATATTATAAGAGGGCTGCAACTCCAGCCCAAGGGATAGAAGCGAGTCGCTCAGGACCCGAGTAATCTAGAGCCTTCTCGAAGGACTGGTCATGGAGTCCATGGTTCCGTGGACACTGATGTGGCCCGCCTAATGCGGGGCACGAGGAACTCGGACAGAGTTACCACCCCTGTCGGATTGGGAAATGTAGACCGGCAGAGGACAGACGGACTTGAGAGAGGCAACAGGGGCCCGCCTGAGAGGGACTCAATAGATATAATAGATATATTATACATAGGCTAGATAGTTTGCTAGACTGTTGTATGATAACTATGTGTTTGATGTTTACTATCTGTGAATGTAATATAGTTCGGGTCTGTTTACCCACTGCGCCAACGCACTGTATATTGTAATACAATAAAAGTTCGATCTCATAGCGAACGGGGTTATTGTTGCCTGTGTGAACCCGAGCTCAGATAACTAGACATGAGCAAGACGATGACAATGCTATTGTTCTTTGTTGTCAAAATTTGCTTCATAAGTGATGTTGAATGAAAGAATGTATGAGAGGAAATAGAGAAGAAGGGCAGAATGTCAGACGGGCCTGCGTGCCCAATTCTTAACCCTTTGAAAATAAGGACTTTCGTTCGTTCGTTCGTTCTCACTCTGTCACTCACTCTCTCACACTATTTCTATTTCTCTCTCACTCTCTCTTTCTTTCTCTTCCTTTCCCTCTGTCACACACACACACACACACACACACACACACACACACACACACACAGAGAGAGAGAGAGAGAGAGAGAGATGAGAGAGAGAGAGAGAGAGAGAGAGAGAGAGAGAGAGAGATACATAAACAACGTTGACTGCTGAAGGAGGGGACCGAGAAGTTATGGCAATTTCCCATGTTGTTTCTTCATTCCATATACATGGGTATTCACAGGAAGGCAGTCGGGCGGGTGGGCGGGCGGGTGGGTGGGCAGACAGGCAGGCAGGGGCGCGCGCACACACACACACACACACACACACACACACACACACACACATACATACACGGACAGACAGACATGTATGTTTGCAGGTATGTATGTAGGTAGGTATTAGGTAGATAGTTAAGTATGTAGATAGGGATTAGGTAGATAGTAAGTGTGTAGGTAGGTCTTAGGTAGACAGGTAATTATGTAGGTAGGTATTTATGTAGGTAGGCATGTATGTAGGTATAGGTATTTAGGTAGATATGTAGGTAGATATGTAGGTAGGTAGGTAGGTAGGTAGATATGTAGGTAGATATGTAGGTAGATATGTAGGTAGATATGTAGGTAGATATGTAGGTAGATATGTAGGTAGGTAGGTAGGTAGGTAGGTATGTGCATAGATCGATATGTATGTATGCAGGCATGTGGGTAAGTAGCTATTATATAGATATGCAAATGCCATGACCCAATGTAACAGTATCTTAGGTTATGGCACAGGTTAGAGTAAATCACCAAAAACGAGTAGATTGTGAACTTTACTGAAACACGATTACAAGAAACAAATGGACATTGCGGCCAATGCCTTCGTCAGCACAGAACAAACAAACACAAATCGACACAAAACTACATGAAACCCACTGCATGACAATGTTAAGGGTACTTATCTGGGTCTGTATCCTATCTGGGAACGACTGAGGCGCGTTAGACGACTATTAGTGGATTGGACATAAATGCCTACTGTCACCGCCTCACCTTTAGATATATTATTAGAGGGCTGCAACTCCAGCCCAAGGGATAGAAGGGAGTCGCTCAGGACCCGAGTAATCTAGAGCCTTCTCGAAATACTGGTCATCGAGTCCATGGTTCCGTGGACACTGATGTGGCCCGCCTAATGCGGGGTCCACGAGGAACTCGGACAGAGTTACCGCCCGTGTCGGATTGGGACACGGGGAGACCGGCAGAGGACAGACGGACTTGAGAGAGGCAACAAGGCCTGCCTGAGAGGGACTCAATAGATATTCATAGATATATATATACATAGGCTAGATAGTGTGCTAGATTGTTGTATGACAACTATATGGTTGATGATTAACTATCTGTGATATGATGTATTATAGAGTGGGCTGTTAACGCCAACGCAATACAATAAATGTTCTATCTCATAGCGAACGAAGTTATTGTTGCCTGTATGAACCCGAGATACCTAGATAGGAGCAAGATGATGACAGGCTTTTTGGGGGCTAGTTTTCCGGTTTTGGCATAAAATGTTTTGTGAAAGAGCTATTAATTGCCATGTAAAATTACTTAATTAATCATATCAAATTGATTGTTGTACCACAAATTATTATCTTTACAAGTTTAAACATTAGTAGCTATCTAGCGATAAAATAGAATTAATCTGAGTCCCTCAGCAGCGTCAAAGCAGTGCCTCCGCAGTGTGCCTCATTATTGACTAGACGTGTGAATTGAGTCAGACCGGAACCGACCGTTAGAGCGACAAGACCTGTGTGTTTACCCTCGCCAATTGTGTAGTTTAGAGAGGGCATAGTTATACGTAGCGAATACAGAGAATGTATTTGAGTGTTGAATGCCATTTGTGTATGCTCGTAAGACGAGCTATGTAATATAGAATAAAGCGTGATTCTTTGTTTACCATTCACACAAAGACGTGTTTGTAATCATGATGTGTGTATGAAGGAACCAGCATGCTTGTATAAATTCAGGTTGTTGACAATATGTCCATCTACTCGTATATCACATTGTGGTATTTCCTTCTTCCTAGTGACGACCATAATCTGTGTCTTTTTACAATTTAATTCTAACCCTAGTTGCTCATTGTGTGCAACAACCGCATCTACTAAATTTTGCAGGTCTTGTTCATTGTCTGCAATCAAGACTGTATCATCTGCATATCTAATGTTATTGATGTATCGTCCCCCAATGTTGATTCCTTCTATATCTTCTATATTTCTAAATATATATTCACTGTACAGGGAAAAAAGATCTGGAGACATTACACATCCCTGTCTCACACCTCTTTTAATAGGCTGATATTGACCTACATCGTGTTCAATTCTTATGGCAGCTTGTTGTTTCCAATATATGTTTTTTACAAGTCTAAGGTCCTTTCCATCAATTTGTAGATCTTCAAGCACCCTTATCATGTCAACATGTCTCACTTTATCGAAAGCCTTAGCCAGAATTCAGCAAGTAATTATTTAACCATGCGGAGTCATTCACAGCAATATCTCGTGTCCTGCCAACGGTGCCAAGTACAGTCCTGGACTAGTTAACAACCGGAGGACGCATGCATAAGTACAACTATCTGTGTCCGGCAAACATGAATGAACCAACAATAAAACGACCACGGTGACGATTCCTTATAGAAGTCGTACCTTAACAACCAGGAGAGTCCCAATCAAACAGAAATATAAGTGTATGATCGCGATGTGGCATATATGTATGTATCTATGTAAGCATGTGGATAAGTAGATATTATAAAGATATGTAAATGGATGTGTATATAGGTATGTAAGTAGGTAAGTAGGTAGGTAGGTAGGTAGGTGGGTAGGTAGGAAGGTGGGTGGGTAGGTAGGTAGGTAGAATGCTTGAGACCCCGCTACCTGGACCATACAAATAACAGCACCGGTGATCAGTGATGAGAATTCCCGTACCTGGAGATACAGCTGCCAACACAAGAGATCAGGGACGGAGCCAGCCAGACTCCAGGGAGGCGACGGGGCCCGTACGACGGGCTGTCCCTGAGAACAAACTCTCTGCTGCCCGTTTGGTTCAGTGCAGTTATGTCCCGTGTCCATTGGAGTGCTGAAAACATTGATGAGATGGCATTAATAAGATGATATTGATTAGACAACATTGATGAGATGACATTGATGAGACAACATTGATGAGATGACATTGATGAGACAACATTCATGAGACAACATTATTGAGATGACGTTGATGAGACAACATTGATGAGACAACATTGATGAGACAACATTGATGAGACAACATTGATGAGCCACATTGATGAGACAACATTGATGAGACAACATTGATGAGACAACATTGATGAGACGACATTGATGAAACGACATTGATGAGACGACATTGATGAGATGACATTGATGAGACAACATTGATGAGATGACATTGATGATATGACATTGATGAGATAACATTGATGAGACTACATTAATGAGACAACATTGATGAGACGACATTGATGAGATGACATTGATCAGACGACATTGATGAGACAACATTAATGATATGACATTGATGAGACAACATTAAAGAGATGACATTGATGAGACAACATTGATGAGACGACATTGATGAGACAACATTGATGAGATAACATTAAAGAGATAACATTGATGAGACAACATTGATGAGATGACATTGATGAGACGACATTGATGAGATGGCATTCATCAGACGACATTGATGATATGACATTGATGAGACATTGATGAGATGACATTGATGAGACAACATTGATGAGACAATATTGATGAGACAACATTGATGAGTTGACATTGATGAGATAACATTGATGATATGACATTGATGAGATAACATTGATGAGACAACATTGATGAGACAACATTGATGAGACAACATTGATGAGACAACATTGATGATATGACATTGATGAGATAACATTGATGAGACAACATTGATGATATGACATTGATGAGACAACATTGATGATATGACATTGATGAGTTAGCATTGATGAGATAGCATTGATGAGACAACATTGATGAGACAACATTGATGAGACAACATTAATGAGACAACATTGATGAGATGACATTGATGAGGTAACATTGATGAGACAACATTGATGATATGACATTGATGAGACAACATTGATGAGACAACATTGATGAGATGACATTGATGAGACAACATTGATGAGACAACATTGATGAGACATGTCATTGATGAGACAACATTGATGAGACAACATTGATGAGATGACATTGATGAGACAACATTGATGAGACAACATTGATGAGATGACATTGATGAGACAACATTGATGAGACAACATTGATGAGACATGTCATTGATGAGACAACATTGATGAGATGACATTGATGAGACAACATTGATGAGACAACATTGATGAGACAACATTGATGAGATGACATTGATGAGATAACATTGATGAGACAACATTGATGAGATGACATTGATCAGACGACATTGATGATAAGACATTGATGAGACAACATTGATGATATGACATTGATGAGACAACATTGATGAGACAACATTGATGAGATGACATTGATGAGACAACATTAATGAGATGACATTGATGAGACAACATTAAAGAGATGACATTGATGAGACAACATTAATGAGTTGACATTGATGAGACAACATTAAAGAGATGACATTGATGAGACAACATTGATGAGACGACATTGATGAGACGACATTGATTAGATGACATTGATGAGACAACATTGATGAGATGACATTGATGAGATGACACTGATGAGACAACATTGATGAGGTGACATTGATGAGATGACAATGATGAGATGACACTGATGAGACAACATTGATGAGACAGCATAGATGATACAACATTGATGAGATGATAATTATAAGACAACAATAATAAAATAACATTAAAAAGTCAACACAGATGAGTCAACATTGATGAGAATACATGGAAGAGTTAACTCAGTTGAGATAACCCTAACTGTCCATGTTTCGCATCCGTACACAAGTGTAGGTTCTATATAGCACTTCAACACTACTAAATACGCACTGCGTACTTCATCATGTTTATGTCAATTGCAGGATGATATAGATATTTTAGGGGAACATGAACAAAAGACATTGGAAATATTGACTCACTTATAGGAAATAGCCCAACAGACGGGGCTGGTTATCAACCAAGATAAGACAGAATATATGGTAATTTCAAGAGACGGAATGGCTAAAGACTCTGGCCACATACAAATAGATAAATATGACCATGAAAAGAACACCCATCCATCCATCATGTGCCATGCCGGTAAGCGTGGGCGGTCATGTTTTGCCATGTCACTCGATCACTAGAGTCGTGGATCAGCTCCGTGTTCCTGTCTTGACCATGCCATGTGGCCAAGCCATCCAGGTATTTACTTCTCGGTCTTCCCCTTGGTCTCTTCCCTTCGATCTTGCCAGTTGTCACCAAGTTCTCCAATTCATTTCTTCTCATAACATGTCCAAACAATTTTGACTGTCTACGTCTAATTTCTCTAATCAGTTTACGATCTTCATTTGTTTCTTGAAGGACTTGTTCATTGGTTTTTCTGTCTGTCCATGGTATTCTTTGCATTTCCTCAGAAACCACATCTCCACAGCCATCAGCTGTTTTTCAGCTTGACTGCTTATTGTCCAAGCTTCACATCCATACAAAAGTATAGGTTCTATGTAGCACTTCAACACTCTTTTTCTCGTTTCAATTGATATCTTTTTATTGGTCAGTATGCTTTTCATCTTGCAAAAGGCTACATTCGCAATGGCAATTCTTGTTCTAATCTCTTCAAGGCATCTCCCATCAGATGTTACGACTGTGCCGAGATAACTATATCGATTCACTTGCTTAAGAATATGCCCATTTACTTGTATATTACATTGTGGCATTTCCTTCTTCCCAGTGACGACCATAATCTGTGTCTTCTTAATATTCAGTTCTAACCCTAGTTGTTCACTGTGTGCAACAACCGCATCTACTAAATTTTGCAGGTCCTGTTCATTGTCTGCAATCAAGACTGTATCATCTGCATATCTAATTTTATTGATGTATCGTCCCCCAGTGTTGATTCCTTCCATATCCTCTATATTTCTGAAAATATTTTCACTATACAGGGAAAAAAGATCTGGAGACATTACACATCCCTGTCTCACACCTCTCTTAATAGGCTGATATTGACCTGCATGGTTATCAATTCTGATGGCAGCTTGTTGTTCCCAATATATGGTTTTTACAAAGAAAGACATTAAAAGAACGGAAACATACAAATATCTTGGTACAATATTCAACTGCTCCAATATCATAAAGGTGGAAATACAAACTAGAATCAATTATGGAAATAAGATATACTATGCACTACAACATCTACTAAAATCAAATGCGCTATCTCGTAACACCAAAATCACAATATACAAAACACTGATCAGACCAGTTGTGCTGTATGGCTCTGAAACCTGGAGTACAACGAAAGGAGATGAAGCCTTGTTACAAACCTTTAAGATCAAAACTTTAAGACGCATCTTTGGACCCATTAGGGATACACAAAGTGGAGAGTGGAAAAGAAGAAGTAACAAAGACATTTATGATCTGTTTAAATCCCCGCTAATCAATGGTATCATGAAGGCTAATAGACTACAATGGCTGGGGCATATAGAAATAATGGAAGATAATAGGGAAACAAAACTCGCTTACACTCAGGAAATAAATGACAGTAGACCCCCAGGTAGACCAAGAAGACGGTGGAGAGATAATATATATACAGACCTACAAGCACTTGGAATCAACGACTGGCAAGAGAAGGTCAACCAGAGAGACGAATGAAGACGGCTTGTATCTGCAGCAAAGAACCTCAATGGCTCGGAACGCTGAAGAAGAAGAAGAAGAAGAAGAAGAAGAAGAAGAAGAAGAAGAAGAAGAAGAAGAAGAAGAAGAAGAAGAAGAAGAAGAAGAAGAAGAAGAAGAAGAAGAAGAAGAAGAAGAAGAAGAATCGCTATGCTTTACGCTACACGATGTATAACATATTCTTTTTCATTTTCACGTTTCCATTTTCCCTGTTTTCCCAATATTGTACATTTTTGTAAGGTTGCTCACGACAATTGTCAGTATAAAGTGTGATAGTTTATTCATAATAGTTTTAGTGATTATGTAAGGCAGCGTATATGTGCATAAATGTATGAGTATGCGTGTAGGTGTGCATGTGTGTGTATGTGTGTCTATGTGTGTGCATGTGTATGTATATGTGTATGTGTACGTGTGTCTATGTGTGTATTTGGGTGTACGTGTGTGTGTGCGAGTGTATAGTCTATGTATGTTTACTTGTGTGTGTGCTTGTTTGTGTATGTGTTTGCCTGTGTGTGTATGCTTGTGCGTGTATGTGTGTTTATGTGTGTGTGTGTTTATGTGTATTTACATTGGCACTTTTTCGTCTTCACAGACGATAGTTTGTGCTTTAAAAAGGCAAATTATCCCTAGATCAGGAAATCAGCATCCGTATTGGTAAGGCAGCAACAACAATGAACAGGTTAAGAAAAAGAGTATGGGAGAATAGGAAGCTTACTGCCAAAACAAAAGTCCTTGCCTATCAAGCCTGTGTCCTTAGTACTCTTCTCAATGGCAGTGAAACCTGGACAACTTACTCATACCAAGAGAAACGTTTAAACAGCTTTCATATGCGGTGTCTGCGAAGAATTCTTGGTATTAAGTGGCAAGACAAAATCACAAATACTGAAGTATTGGAAATATCAGGTTGTGTGCCGGTTTATTCCATGCTCAGTCTTCGTAGACTTAGATGGATAGGACACGTTAGGAGGATGGATGATGGTAGAATACCAAAGGACATCTTTTTGTGTGAATTACAGATGGGTAAGAGATCTCAGGGTCGGCCTCTACTACGATACAAAGATATGTGTAAGCGGGACATGATTGATACAGGCATTGATAATGCACATTGGGAGCAAGTCGCCGCTGAATGCGTTGCATGGAGGGCAAACATAAGAAATGGTATAAAAACAAAGGAGAAAATTAGTGCAGATAAGTCTCACACCAAGCGTGTGAGACGTAAGATAGTGCATGATGGTGGAAATGACCACGTGGTCACATGTACTCAGTGTGAACGAACATTTACAGCGCGATTAGCCTTTTCAGTCACATTCGCCACCGCCAAAAGTACAAGTTATTATGTCTTTTTGAAGCAGAAACTATCGCCTGTCAAGACGGCAGTGTGCCAATGAGTATGTGATGTGTGTATATGTGTGTATGTGCGTATGTGTGTGTAAGTGTGTGTATAAGTGTGTATGTTAGTTTATGTATGTGTATTATGTATGTCTGGGTATGTATGCATGCGTGCAGTGTATGCGAGGGATTGTGTGTTTGTATGTTATTGAGTGTATGCATAACTGTGAGAGTTTGTGCAAATTATGTATGTATTCAAGTATATACGAGTGCGTGTATGTTTATGAATGTGCGTGTGTACGTGTGTCTGCCTGTCTTATAACATGCTAATATGCATTGTTTTATGTTTACAAAATTCACGCGACATTGTTTTTTCCCCCATGTTAATGTAACATTCACAAGTGATGAATGAAAGATGAGTGATTGGAATGGCCGAATGTAAGACGGGCCTGGGTCTGTGAACTTTTGAAAATAAAGATTTTTCGTTCGTTTGTTCGTTCGTTCGTTCGTCCGTGCTTATCAAAACACGAATGCAACGTAAAATAACAGAATCAATTCACCAAATATCCTGTAGAGTGGATCAATGAAGAGAACAAGAAAGGAACGTATAATAATGGGTACAAACTTACCAACTAACAGTGTCACACACTTCAACATTCCAAGAATTCAGAGACAGTCACAGATTCGTTCTGGGCGCCAAATGGTTCACCAAGTACATCGCTAAAAGATCGCCAATGTTTGGACTTGGAGAGATCTGGTTGACCGCAGACACTCGAGTCATCTAATCTATGGCCGCGAGTGCTCCACAACGGGGTGATCTACTAGATCAAGACTGTTCTAATGCTGCAAGAACATGAGCAGGCAGTTGCTGTCTGCAGATATATCACTGGCTGTAAAGTGACCGAGTTCGTTGTAAAGAAAACATGGAACTAGTCAAGAGACACAAGACGGTGGGCATTGATTCAACCAATTTGCTTTGTTGCGAACAATGAGCTACTGTCAACAAAGTGAACACGTCTTACTTTCTGGGGGTGATCAAATACAGAGACAAACAATACCTGTCAAATGAGAACAATGGAAAAGCAATGAGAACGATGAACAAGCAACGAGAGCAATGAACAAGCAATGAGAACATGAACAAGCAATGAGAACAATGAACAAGCAATAAGAACATGAACAAGCAATGAGAACATGAACAAGCAATGAGAACATGAAATCAAATCAAATCAAATCAACTTTATTAGGGTCACAAATTGGGCGCGCAGGCCCGTCTTACATTTGGCCCTTCCAATCACTCGTCTTTCGTTCATCAAGAGCATTATACATTTACATAGGAAGAAAAATAAACATTGTGAAATGAATGTTGTAAACATAAACAAGGCTAAACATCATGAACAAGCAACGAGAGCAATGAACAAGCAATGAGAACATGAACAAGCAATGAGAACATGAACAATCAATGAGAACAATGAACAAGCAATGAGAACATGAACAATCAATGAGAACAATGAACAAGCAATGAGAACACGAACAAGCAATGAGAACAATGAGCAAGCAATGCGAACAATAAATAAGCAATGAGAACAATGAACACTCATTTGAACAGTGAAGAAGCAATGAGAAAAATGAACAAGCAAAACTGCCCAAATATTCCTCTCACTGGATTTGTAGTGATAGTCTATGTTCATCTTTTCATGGAGCTCGCTCTTGAATATTTTTCAGGGAGATACCAACTGTGGACAGATCAGTGGTTTCTCTGCAAAGTCGTCTGGCATGGTGGATAAAACTGCTTCTTTCACCTCATTGCAAAGTTTTCAAATATGCCATTCATAGGGTAGCCTGGAAAGCTGAGGAACTTGTCTGCTTGTATTAGCTGTTTCTCTGTACGTCTGTCTTTCCACTCAATCTTGCCAGTAGTCATCAATTTCTCTAGTTTATTTCTTCTCATAACGTGTCCCCAAAAATACTGTGACGGTCTACATCTAATTTCTCCAATCAGTTTACCGTTTTCATTTGTTTCTTGAAGGACTTGGCCATTGGTTTTTCTGTCTGTCCATGGTATTCTTTACATTTTCCTCAGTCTGTTATTTTTGTGTGTGACTATATTACTTTCACAGTTAGAGAGGAGCATCGATTTGCTGATCCGACAGCTTTTGCAGGTTGTCTTGTTCCAGGTGTATTGATGTTACCTTTCCTCTGGAGTAAACTAGACAGGCTGAGAGAGGGATCATGCTGCATGGGCAACACATGGTCTCTACATTTCTGCCCAGGTTATGTACCAAGAAGAAGTATAACTCCATCCCTGGTCCCCGCAATGAGTTGTAGTTATTATGCATTTTATTAAACGCAATCTAACATTGTCTATCAAGAAGGCAAAAATGCCGGTGAGTGAGCCAATTATTTTACTTATTTATATTTGCCTTTATCGATGCATTGACGTATTTCCTTTCTTTACTTTAACTATATTATTTCACCTATATTCAGTTCCATTCAGCAATGCTGTGATGTAAACTGTTTTCGCCAAAGCTCACCAAAGAAACTAACCAGGTGAAGGACAGGCTAAATGATTAATGCTGGTGATGAATAGAATCTTGTTGTCATTGTCATTGATCGGATTGATTAGTTCAATATCTGACATATTTGGTCAATCTTCCCTGCATTATTTATGATGAGCATCGATTTAGCACGGCGAGAAAATAATTAAAAGGCTATTGTGTTTCTGGGGATAAGAGGTTTTGACGTTGCCCACACAAAGGAGACTCTTTCATGTAGGCGCTCCTGCCTACTGATGGCGTTATTTCCTCTTCGGTTTCAACTGGCATGTCACAACAAACGGAGTCTTGTCTCATGACGTGTGTACACTCAACATCCCTGCTTCTTCTCAAGAGTATTCATGTCACAACAAACGGAGTCTTGTCTCATGACGTGTGTACACTCAACATCCCTGATGTGTGTTTGGGTGGGGGATATGTGTGGGTGGGTGGAGATGTGTGGATGGTTTGGGGAAGTATGTGTGGGTAGGGGATTGTGTGGGTGGATTGGAGATGCAAGGGCAGATGGGGAGAAGTGTATGGTGTGTGGGTTTGGGATATGTGTGCGGTGTGTTGGTGGGGGATGTGTGCATGGTGTGTGGGTGGGAGGTATGTTTGTGGTGGTATGGGTGAGGATATGTGTGTGGGTGGGGGATAGTGTGTGGTGTAGGGGATGTGTGTGATGGGTGGGAGGAATGTGTGTATGGGTGGGGGATATGTGTGGGTGAGTAGGGGATGTGTGGTGGTTGGGGGAAGTATGTGTGGGTGGTGGGGGTGTGTGGGTGGGAGATGTGTACGTGGATGGGGAATATGTGGGTGGGGGTGTGTGAGTGGCTTAGGGATGTGTAGGTGGGTGAGAGATGTGTATGTGTCGGGGTGGGATGCGTGAGTGGGTGGAGGATGTATTGTGATCGAAAGATGTTTGGTTGGGGGTGAGTGGGTGGGGGTGTGTGAGTGTGTAGTGGAGGATGTGTGGGTGAGTGAGTGTGTGTTGTGTGGGTGAGTGAGTGTGTGTTGGTGGATGGGTGGGGAATGTGTGTGCGGCTGGGGATAGGTGTGTGGTGTGTTGGTTAGGGATATATGTGTGGGTTGGGCATGTTTGTTTGGGTGGGGGATTTTTGTGGTGTGTGGGTGGGGGTATGTGGGGTGGGTGGGTGAGGGTATCTGTGTGGGTGGGTATATTGTGTGGTATGTGGATGGGGGATATGTGTGTGGTGTGTAGGTGGGGATGTGTGCTGGTATGTGGGTGTGGGATGTGTTGGTGAGGGATATGTGTGCGCGGTGCGTGGGTTGGGAATATTGCGTTCTAGGGGATGTATGTGATGTGCGGGTGGGGGATGTGTGTGATGGGGGATTGGGTTAGGGCATGTGTGTGTGGGTGGAGGATGTATGTGTGGGTGGTGGGGTGTGTGTGAGTGGTTTGGGGATGTATGTGTGGGTGGTGGGGTGTGTGTGAGTGGTTTGGGGATGTATAGGTGGTTAGGGAGATGTGTGTGTGTGTGTGGGTAGGGAGATGTCAGTTGGTGGGCATGTGTGTGTATGGTTTGGGGATGTTTGAGTGGATGTGCGATGTATGGGTTGGTGGGGGATGTTTGTGCGTGGGTGGGGAATATGTGGTCGATGGAGGTGTGGCTGCGGGATGGGTGGTTGGATGTGTGGGGGGAGAGAATGTGTATGTGGGGTGGGTGTGGGGTGGTGGGGGATGTTTGTGGGTGGCGAGTGTGTTTTGGTTGGGGGAACAGGTGAGGGCAGTGTGTGTGGGTGGGGGATGTGCGGGAGGGGGGATGGGTCGATTGGTGGGGTTTGTATGTGTCCCCTGGGTGTGTGTGTGGGGGCGGGGGGGGGGGGGGTAGGGTGTGTGTGTGGGTGGGGTGATGTATGGGTAGGCGGGAGATGGGCCTCATAACATGGTAATTTGCCTTGTTTATGTTTACAACATTCATTTCACAATGTTTATTTTTCTTCCTATGTAAATGTATAATGCTCTTGATGAATGAAAGACGAGTGATTGGAAGGGCAGAATGTAAGTCGGGCCTTCGTGCCCAATTTGTGACCCTTGTAAAATAAAGTTGATTTGATTTTGATTTGCTTCTTCTCAAGAGTATTCATGTCAACAACAAACAAGACCCAAAAAGCTATGGTGCTTTAATTTTTTCGAACACACACACACACACACACACACGCACGCACACACACACACACACACACACACACACACACACACGCACACACGCGCACGCGCGCTTGTTCACTGTTCTCATTGCTTGTTCATGTGCATGTGTGAGAGTGAGTGAGGGAGTGTGTGCGTGCGTGCATGCGTTCATGTGCATGTGTATGTGTATGTGTGAGAGAGTGTGATTGAGAGAGTGTGTGTGTGTGTGTGTGTGTGTGTGTGAAGGATTGTGTGTTAGAGAGTGAGACAGTGGGAGAGTTGATGTGTTAGTGTGTGTGTGAGCGTGCGCATGCGTGTGAGTGTGTATATGAAAGAATACAGAGAGAGAGAGAGAGAGAGAGAGAGAGAGAGAGAGAGAGAGAGAGAGAGAGAGAGAGAGAGAGAGAGAGAGAGAGAGAGAGAGAGCTGAGCTGATGCATGTCGTGTAACACGCATGTTATGTAACACTCGAATCCATATGTTTGTGTATTCTCATCTGTCATATTATTAGTTAAATACCATTTGATTTTATCATGCATAATATAAACTCATGTTCATTATTGTAGTTTGAGTGAGAGAGTCAGTAAGTGTGAATGAGAGACAGAACGAGTGAGCGTGAGAGTGAATGAGTGAGCGGGAGAGTGAATGAGTGAGCGGGAGAGTGAATGAGTGAGCGGGAGAGTGAATGAGTGAGCAGGAGAGTGAATGAGTGAGCTTGAGAGTGAATGAGTGAGCGTGAGAGTGAATGAGCGGAAGAGTGAATGTGTGAGCGTGAGAGTGAATGTGTGTGTGTGTGTGTGTGTGTGTGTGAGAGAGAGAGAGAGAGAGAGAGAGAGAGAGAGAGAGAGAGAGAGAGAGAGAGAGAGAGAGAGAGAGAGAGAGAGAGAGAGAGAGAGAGAGATCATCACTATTTTTACGTCACATACATTTTATGTACACATTTTTCTCCATGTTTAACATTTTTATGAGACTGCTCATGACAAGTGTCAGTGTATGTGTGTGAGTAAAGTGTGGGAGTTTGTTCATACTAGTTTCAATACTAACGTGAGACATTTTGTATGTGTCTAGATGTGAGGAAGTGTGAGTGTATGTGGAGGATGTGTGTGAGTGTGGGGATATGTGTGGGTGGGGGTTGTGTGGGTGTGGGTATGCGTTTGGATGGGTTGGGGTGTGTGTGTTTTGGTGGGTAGTGGTATTTGTGGGTGTTGGTGGGATGTGTGGATGGATGTGTGGGGGTGAAAGTAGGGGTGTTGGAATGGGTGTGGGGGATGTGTGTATGGGTGGAGGATATGTGTATGGGACGGATGCGGGGGATGTGTGTTTATGTGGGTGGAGATGTGTGGATGGTTTGAGGAAGTATGTGTGGGAGGCGGGGTTGTGTGGGTAGGGGATTGTGTTGGGTGGATTGGGGATGCAAGGGCGGGTAGGGAGAAGTGTATGGTGTGTGGGTTTGAGATATGCGTGCGGTGTGCTGGTGGGGGATGTGTGAATGATGTGTGGGTGGAGGGTATGTTTGTGGTGGTATGGGTGGAGGATAGTGTGTGGTGTGGGGGATTTGTGTGATGGGTGCGGGGAATGTGCGTATGGGTGGGGTGTATGTGTGGGTGAGTAGGGGATTGTGGTGGTTGGGGGAAGTATGTGGGGTGTGTGGGTGGGAGATGTGTGTGTGTGGATGGGGAATGTGTGGGTGGGGGTGTGTGAGTGGCTTAGGGATGTGTAGGTGGGTGAGGGAGTTGTATGTGTTGGGGTGGGATGTGTAAGTGGGTGGAGGGTGTGTGTGGGTAGGGGTATTGTGATCGAGAGATGTTTGGTTGGGGTTGGTGTGTGGGGGTGCGTAGTGGAGGATGTTTGCGTGAGTGAGTGTCTGTTAGTGGACGGGTAGGGACTGCGTGTGTGGGTGGGGAGAGGTGTGTGGTGTGTTGGTTGGGGATATTGTGTGGGTGAGGTATGTGTGTGTGGGTGGGGGATTTTTGTGGTGTGTGAGTGGGGGTATGTGGGGTGGATGGGTAAGGGTATCTGTGTGGGCGAATGTGGGAATATTGTGTGGTATCTGGGTGGGGGATATGTGTGTGGTGTGTAAGTGGGGATGTGTGTGTGTGGTGCGTGGGTTGGGAATAGTGCGTGGTAGGGGGTGTATGTGATGTGCGGGTGGGGGATTGTGTGGTGGGGGATTAGGTTATGGCATGTGTGGGTGGGTGGAAGTTGTATGTGTGGGTGGTGGGGTGTGTGTGAGTGGATTGGGGATGTATGGGTGGTTAGGGAGATGTGTGTGTGTGTGTGTGGGGGGGGGGGACATGTTAGTTGGTGGGGATGTGTGTGTATGGTTTGGGGATGTGTGAGTGGATGTGCAATGTGTGGGTTGGTGGGGGATTGTGTGCATGGGTGGGGAATATGTTGTCGATAAAGATGTGGCTGGGGGATGGGTGGTTTGAGGTGTGGGTGGGGAGAGGATGTGTGGGTTAGGATGTGTATGTGGATGGGCGTGGGATGTGTGGGTTGGTGGGGAATGTTTGTGGGTGGCGAGTGTGTTTTGGTTGGGGGATCAGGTGAGGGCAGTGTGTGCGGGTGGGGGATGTTCGGGAGGGGGATGGGTCGGTTGGTGGGGTATGTATGTGTCCCTTGGTGTGCGTGTTTGTGGGTAGGTGGGGTGTGTATGTGTCCCTTGGTGCTCGTGTGTGTGGGTAGGTGGGCGTGTTGTGTGGGTGGGGTGATGTATGGGTAGGTGGGAGATGGGCCTCATAACATGGTAATTAGCCTTGTTTATGTTTACAACATTCATTTCACAATGTTTATTTTTCTTCCTATGTAAATGTATAATGCTCTTGATGAACGAAAGACGAGTGATTGGAAGGGCCGAATGTAAGACGGGCCTGCGCGCCCAATTTGTGACCCTAATAAAGTTGATTTGATTAAGTTGATTTGATTCATTGTTCTCATTGCTTGTTCATTGTTCTCATTGCTTGTTCAATGTTCTCATTGCTTGTTCATTGTTCTCATTGCTTGTTTGTTGTTCTCATTGCTTGTTCGTTGTTCTCATTGCTTGTTCATTGTTCTCATTGCTTGTTCATTGTTCTCATTGCTTGTTCGTTGTTCTCATTGCTTGTTCATTGTTCTCATTGCTTGTTCACTGTTCTCATTGCTTGTTCATTGTTCTCATTGCTTGTTCGTTGTTCTCATTGCTTGTTCATTGTTCTCATTGCTTGTTCGTTGTTCTCATTGCTTGTTCATTGTTCTTGTCAGGGTCTTAAACTTGGCTCGCTTTCCTAACTAGTGTGAGACAGTACAAATACAACGTGATTTGACGTAAGACTCAACGACACATCGTTCGGTGGATTTATTAACATATCAAATACAGAACGATGATCACAAATACATATAATGGATACTTTACAACTATAGTATCTGGAAAACCTATCCTAGAAAAAATATGGAAGAACACTTCCATTATGTCATTGGCAGTTATGTTCTTTAACGGAATAGCTTCTGGCCAGCGGCTACATTGATCAATCACCGTTAGAATAAATTTATTCCCTCTAGTTGTTGTATGACTGAGAGGCCCCACTATGTCAACCGATAGCTTTTCAAAAGGTCGACTGGCTAAGTCGGTGACTTGTAACTTTGCCTGTGGGTGTTTACCTTTTTTTTAACCAGTTTCTGGCAGGTGTCACAACTTCTGCAATATTCTTTAATGCCATTGCAAAATTTTGGCCAGTGAAATTGTGTCAATAACCTTGATCTGGTCTTAACGTATGCCATATGACCTGCAAGAGGTATATCGTGTGCAAGATGTAAGGCTTGTTTGCGATAACTAGTTGGCAAAACAGTTTGCTCTGTGGTATTGTCACCTCTGGTGTAGTACCTAGTGAGTATGTTATTTTTCATCGCAAAATGCCATTTTGCATTCTTGGTTGCTTTTGGCTTTCGGCCGATCAGGTCAAAGTATTTTGACAATGAAGGATCAGCTTTTTGGGCTGTTACAAATGCTTCCTTCATGGTGTTGGTAGGTAATGAAACTGGGCTTAGCAATTGTATCGCCTCAGTTTGATTTACTTCATCTTGCACTCTAGCAGTAGCTCTTGTTACTGCGTTCACACACTCAATGATATCAGATGATGATGATGGAACAATAGTTTCAATGATGTCATGAGAATTTAGTGCTACATTAGCTACATTAAAATGAATAGGTGGTGTGACATTTTCAATGATGACATTTGATGGTGATGTTATGGCATCATCATTACATGCAGATGTTATGTCATGAGGTTTATCATTTACCTCAGGTAAATTACCAATAATTATATCACAAACTGGACTGGTTAGTGCAGCGCACTTTACTTTCCCAGTGAGGAAAGGTGTATCAATATATGCCCATGCTAATGGGTATCTCTCAATATTGCCTGAGAATGTTCTACATGTTACATGCCTGCCTGTATAGTCTGTAGGCAATATGAACGTTCTTTTCAGGCCAATGAGTGAACTGCCCGTATCGCGAAGGACCGTAGCAGGCTTGCCATTAACATATCCGTGATGGATGATTATTTTGCCTTTTGAGTCTACTACCAAATTAGCTTCTTCATTGGCAATAGGGATGGTATGACCGCATGTTAAAATACCATCTTCATAGAAGGTGTTACAAACAGAGCATTTGTTTGCGTTGAATATGTCAAAAACCTGTGCTGAGTTCACAGGATGTTTCTCTGGCTCTTCTTCATCCGAAGACGAACTATCAAACAAGGTGGCATTTGCTTTGTTGGTCATATGCCTGCCCTTACAATCTTTCCGATGGTGACCCCATGCCTTGCAGAGGAAACATTTTCGTGAGTTTTTAAAGGATTTACGTTCCTTGTCTTGCCTGTTTACCATATTTACTAAGTAATTATGGTACCCTGGGTTTTGATCGCACATTTCACCCTGATGATGTGAATTTTTACAATGAATGCAATGATTAAATTTCTCAGAGGTAGGCCTATGAGGTTTCTGCCTACTATAGGGTTGTTTGTCATAGTTAGCCGCTGCTACAAAGTTAATGTTAGTATCTTCAGTAGCAAAGCAATGTTTGTTGGCTGTGTAGTAAGCCGACCCACGTCTTTCAATCTCATCCACACTAGAGCATTCATTCTCTAACAAAAATTTAGCAAAGGCTGAAGGAATAGATGACACAATTTTGTCTCTAATGATTAGATCTTCCAATCTCTGATAACTTTTTTCAATTTTGGCTGCTGAAGTCCATTTGGTGAAAATATCTCGGACTAAGCAGAGGTAGTCAGAGAACGTTTGAGTCGGTTTTGGGCTCAATTTACTGAACTGTTCTCTGTAACCTGCCTCATCTAACATAAAATGTGCCATAATCTTAGATTTCAGATAATGGTAATCTTTTCTGAGGTCTTTGGGGATGGTTTCAATAACTTTAAGAGGTTCCCCTGACAAACTCCTCATGTACACAATATTCCATTCAGACAGTGGAACTTGATAATGTTCCATTAAAGTTTCAAAATTTTGGGTAAAGGCTGCGATGCAGTCACCCGAGGTATAATTACGTACAATACCTTGATATTTCTTGTACTGGTTTTCTTTCTCCAGTCTTTCAGATTTCTTAAACTCTTTGTTAATGGCAGTCTCAGTGTCAAGTTGTTTCATCTTCAACTGTAACTCCAGTTCTTCTCTCTTACTCTGAGCTGCTATTTCTGCCTTTTTCAGCTCACTATCTATCTCAGCTTGCTTGGTCTTTTCAGCCAATTCTGCATGCTTTAAGGCTGTGTCTGCCTCTACTTGCTTGGCAGCTCTTTCTGCTGCTCTTTCTTCGCGTTCATTAGCTTTTTCCTGAACAAGTAGGTATTCTGCGTATTTATTCTCACTCCACTTTGTTAACTCATCACTTGCTAACTTTAATTTTAACCCCATATCAATGAAGTCAAATAATGAAGACATGATGGAAAAATGTCAATGAAATACCAGCCACACACAATATGTTATAAGTGGTTAGTAATCAACAATTTACAATCTGTTTATATGGACGATATGTGCCTAAAAATGCATTTGTTAAGTATACGAAAAGGAAAAAGTATACTCAAGTGCCCTGGATGCGGTGAAGAACGGTTGGAAATCGAGCTAGGAACTGTAGGGTCGCTACCTCAGACTACAAATGACCTCTACGGCAAGGTTTCGGATGGTACGGAAAAACCTGCTTTTATTTTGGAAGAAGATAAATTAGCGTCTATTTGTTGGTGTGTGCCTGCTTGTCACTAAGTGTTGATTAGGTTTGTATGGCGTTGAGTATAATTGTATGTCGTAAGTTTGTCCGTCAACAGTTTTTTTTACAATACACGTTACTTCTTTCCAAACACTTTTCGCGTTCCACAAACTCAATTCACAAAGACAATCTACAAGTATCTTAACACTCTACAACATTGATGACACATCACTTACATCAAGATGACATTCAGTAAGGACATAGACATCAAGTTTACAAGATGGCGACAAGGTCAAAATGGCGACAAGATCACAATGTCGACAAGGTCAAAACGGTGACAAGTTTCACAAATCACAAATGTTTTACACGCTTACAGGATCAAACAAACTAATGTATGCATTGTACGTTTACAAATGGTCTTACACATGTTTAAATAATGTAGTAACAATCAAAATGAGCCTTCCATGATCACATTTAAGTTTAAATCTAATTAAATTAAACGTTCAACAAGGACAAGCTATTCACGTTCAAATATAACTAAATTAAAGCTGGACGAGCCCTCCACGTTCACACTGACGAGCCCTCCACGTTCACAATGACGAGCCCCCACGTTCACAATGACGAGCCCCCAAGTTCACACATGTCAGGGTCTTAAACTTGGCTCGCTTTCCTAACTAGTGTGAGACAGTACAAATACAACGTGATTTGACGTAAGACTCAACGACACATCGTTCGGTGGATTTATTAACATATCAAATACAGAACGATGATCACAAATACATATAATGGATACTTTACAACTTACATCCACAATACAGTCACAAGTCTGACTCGCAAGATGTCCAGACACTCGCCTTTCAATACAGAAACCATACAATGCCTCTCTCACACGTCCGTCCTGTTCCGTGTCCCCAGAGCTGTCTGGACCTGGTTTGCAACTTGCCTCCTGCCTGACGTGGCGTCACGTGGCAGGCGTGCGTCTTGCGTTGGCGGCCTGACCGCTGGTCAGCCAGCGATCTCGCAGGCCGGTAACTCATTCGCCTGGCGGCGCAACGAAGTGGTTGCATCCCTTACTGGGAGCTAAGTCGCCTGGCGGTCGTAACGATGTCCCTGCATCGCTGTCCACTGTCGGACTCTGACAGTTCTCATTGCTTGTTCGTTGTTCTCATTGCTTGTTCGTTGTTCTCATTGCTTGTTCGTTGTTCTCATTGCTTGTTCGTTGTTCTCATTGCTTGTTCACTGTTCTCATTGCTTGTTCGTTGTTCTCATTGCTTGTTCGTTGTTCTCATTGCTTGTTCATTGTACTCATTGCTTGTTCGTTGTTCTCTGTTGAGAGTGAATGAGTGAGCGTGAGAGTGAATGAGTGAGCGCGAGAGTGAATCAGTGAGCGCGAGAGTGAATGAGTGAGCGTGAGAGTGAATGAGTGAGCGTGAGCGTGAGAGTGAATGAGTGAGCGTGAGAGAGAGAGAGAGAGAGAGAGAGAGAGAGAGAGAGAGAGAGAGAGAGAGAGAGAGAGAGTGAGTGGTGTGTGTGTGGTGTGTGTGGTGTGTGTGTGTGTGTGTGTGTGTGTGTGTGTGTGTGTGTGTGTGTGTGTGTGTGTGTGTGGGAGCATCACTATTTTTACGTCACATACTTTTTATGTACACATTTTTCTCCATGTTTAACATTTTTATGAGACTGCTCATGACAATTGTCAGTGTATGTGTGTGAGTAAAGTGTGGGAGGTTGTTCATACTAGTTTCACTGCTAACTTGAGACATTTTGTATGTGCCTAGATGTGAGGAGGTGTGAGTGTGTGTGGAGGATGTGTGTGAGTGTGGGGAGATGTGTGGGTGGAGGATGTGTGGGTGGGGATATGCGTTTGGATGGGTTGGGTGTGTGGTTTTGGTGGGTAGTGATATTTCTGGGTGTTGGTGGGATGTGTGGATGGATGTGTGGGGGTGAAAGTAGGGGTGTGGGGATGTGTATATGGGTGGAGGATATGTGTATGGGATGGATGCGGGGGATGTGTGTTTATGTGGGTGGAGATGTGTGGATGGTTTGAGGAAGTATGTGTGGGTGGCGGGGTTGTGTGGGTAGGGGATTGTGTTGGGTGGATTGGGGATGCAAGGGCGGGTGGGGAGAAGTGTATGGTGTGTGGGTGTGAGATATGTGTGTGGTGTGTTGGTGCGGGATGTGTGCATGATGTGTGGGTGGAGGGTATGTTTGTGGTGGTATGGGTAAGGATATGTGTGTGGGTGGAGGAAAGTGGGTGGTGTGTGTGATGTGGGTGATGGGTGCGGGGAATGTGTGTATGGGTGGGGTATATGTGGGGGTGAGTAGGGGATGTGTGGTGGTTAGGGGAAGTATGTGGGGGTGTGTGGGTGGGAATTGTGTGCGTGGATGGGGAATGAGTGGGTGAGGGTGTGTGAGTGGCTTAGGGTTGTGTAGGTCGGAGAGGGAGTTGTATGTGTCGGGATGGGATGTGTGAGTGGGTGGAGGATGTGTGTGGGTAGGGGTATTGTGATCGTTAGATGTTTGGTTGGGGGTGGGTGGGTGGGGGTGTGGGTGGGTAGTGGAGGATGTATGCGTGAGTGAGTGTGTGTTGGTGGACGGGTAGGGAATGCGTGTGTGGGTGAGGAGAGGTGTGTGGTGTGTTGGTTGGGGATATTGTGTGGGTGAGGTATGTGTGTGTGTTTTGTGGTGTGTGAGTGGGGGTATGTGGGGTGGATGGGTAAGGGTATCTGTGTGGGTGTGGGTGGGAATATTGTGTGGTATCTGGGTGGGGGATATGTGTACGGTGTGTAAGTGGAGATGTGTTGGTGAGGGATATGTGTGTGGTGTGTGGATTGGGAATATTGCGTGGTAGAGGGTGTATGTGATGTGCGGGTGGGGGATTGGGTTAAGGCATGTGAGGGTGGGTGGAAGTTGTATGTGTGGGTGGTGGGGTGTGTGTGAGTGGTTTGGGGATGTATGGGTGATTAGGGAGATGTGTGTATGTGTATGGGGGGGGGGGGGTAGGGACATGTCAGTTGGTGGGGATGTGTGTGTATGATTTGGGGATGTGTGAGTGGATGTGCGATGTGTGGGTTGGTTGGGGATTGTGTGCGTGGGGAGGGAAATATATGGTCGATGGAGATGTGGCTGGGGGATGGGTGGTTTGAGGTGTGGGTGGGGAGAGGACGTGTGGGTTAGGATGTGGATGGGCGTGGGATGTGTGGGTTAGTGTGGGAATGTTTGTGGGTGGTGAGTGTGTTATGGTTGAGGGATCAGATGAGGGTAGTGTGTGTGGGTGGGGGATGTGCGCGAGAGGGATGGGTCGGTTGGTGGGGTATGTATGTGTCCCTGGTGTGCGTGTGTGTGGGTAGGTGGGTG